>OX030949.1:40061410-40528910 GCA_943735915.1 Pherbina coryleti
CAAATTTCGCTACTACACTTTCAAGAAGTCTTGTGTCTGGCATTGGGGGGTGGAGGGGGTCAGCATGATCCCAGCTACAAAGCTGACAAACAAAACAATATACATTTTTTTATTTTTGATTTGAAAAAATTCATCATCGGCTAATAATGCTGTATTCATAGAAAGCTAAATATATTTAGCAAAGTACAAAAAAATCATCACAATGCTAAAAAACTTAAAATTTTTATTATTTCAAAACGCCTTTTTACATATATATGTGAAAGTTTGAAAATAAAAAACTCAACTGATCCTTATCATACACTTAAAATAAATTGGATTCGAAATAAAAAAACTTAAAATGTTTGTAAAATTTACAAAAGAAAATCATAAGCCCGAATCATCGTTCGGAAAACTCTAATTTTAGACAAATCTTCGCCAAAGTGTTCAGCCAATGCTTTTAAAAGAATCAGATGTTAAACAGTAACAGTTTCAGAATCGGAAAACAGAACAGACTGGTTTATTAGTTTAGTACGCACATACAAACAAATTAACAAACAATAGAGTTCACGTATATATAAGAGAAAAGGTTTGGGAAGTATATAGAAGGAAAGTATTTGGGCGTAACTAAACATAATAAGAAGGATATAAAAGTTCAAATAATATTAAAAACAACTTTTGAAATTCTATAAGAGTTTTTACCGCAATTAATTTTATTTATAGCCATTCACAAGAAGTTCTAGATTATATATTAATATATAAAAACTATATATGTATGTATATAGATAGACTCAAAGATTTTTGTAAGCATATTTTTATTAATAGCCCTCAATGACACTGAACCTTCAATTTATCGTGGAAATTCATTTTAATCCCAGGCCACAAATTTATCGGCTGTCAGCCACAGTTCTGACTAGTGAAGTCAATTTTTTTAATGATGTTGTTTTTTCCTTGTCATTATCTGGTGACTTTATTACCACAAAAGTTGACGCATTAAGAATGCGTAATTAACCACAATGAACGGTTGAAAGTGTTTTTGTTACAATTTTTATGGTCTTCATTTTAAATGGTTTTGGTTTGTTTTGTGGTGGACGTTTAAATCTGAGTGAGGTTTGTTTGGGTCATTTGCGTGAACAAAAGACTTATGGAACAGCAACAGCAACGGCAAAGTCGACGGCAACGTCAACGGCAATTACAATGAGCGCTCATTGTCAAAATTTGCAAAAGTTTTTGACATTTTTTGGTACTTCTTTCCACAATAACAAAAAAAAAGGGTCAGACAAAAAGAAAGCGTTAAAAAAGTGTTAAGGTTGGTGTGAAAACGGAGGGAAATTGGCACAAGCAGAACTTTTGTTTGTATATCATAAGTTTATGTATCAAAAGAGGCAACTGTTGCCACTTCACAACTCTTCGAACAAACACGCTTAAGCACACACACCCACCCATGAATGCAATAACACACGCAAGCCACCACGCATACCTAAGGTGACCACCTTTATTGAAATGCATTAACAAAAATACACGGGCTACCGTAAAAATTAAGCGACGAGTACCCAAGGAAACCCCTGAGTATGATGTCGAACAGACTTAAAAATCGTTACGATTGACGACATCGCAAAGCAATACAATGTATGAAAATGTATGAACACGTCCAGAATGAAATCGCAGGACGGCAACAACGATATATCGCACAATTAGAATCTATTCTATTTTTTTTCTTGCGACCGACGATTTTATCTCTGAGTGCTTTTAATGTTGCTATATTTTTGCTAGAAATAGAATATGTTCAAAGCCATTTCCTTAGTTTTTATTATATCTTGGGTTTCTTCTTTGTCTGTGTTATTAAAATTAAATAGAATAAATACAAAAAAAAAAAAAAAATAAAAAATAAAAATATACTAAATAATAGCAACTCTGAATCGTCAATCGCAATCGTTCCAGTCTTGACGTGTTGTCTGCGATAGATGACTAGAGAGGATCGTAGGTCGCAACGATTTTGGATTCTGTTCGGGCTTTAAAGTCAAATGAATCGAAATTCTAAATAAAAATTTCATGATCCGAAATTTGTTAAGGCAAAAAAAGATAATTCTAGTGAGATATTACTACTAGAACATAAGATGATACCCTCCCAGCCGTATTTAAGATGTGCAGGTTTTATTATTTTGATGACGTCACTTTGCAAGAAATTAGACGTGGATTTCATTTCATTTTTCTGAATTTTAAATGCATTGTACGCTTGATATATTAAAGCTTATGTGTAAAATATCAAGTTAAAATCTGAATTTTTGTGGTATTTTAGAGGTGGTATTTTTTTTTTTGATGACGTCACTTTGTAAGGGAGGAAGGTGAACTTTTCTTGTGATTTAACTTTATTTCAAGGTCAAAGTGCATATTAAAAAAATGTTTGTGAATTTTTTAAAGATATACGGCTGTATTCATATTTTTTGCTCTTCCTTGAGCACAAATATTGTCAAAAATAATTAAAAATATTTCAATAATTTGAAAATATGTCAAAAAAATTCAAAATATATAAAAAAATTCAAACAAAAAAGAAAATATAAACAAGAAAATTTATCAAAATATTTACAAAAAAAGATTATAAGATGACAATATTTTCAGTGTTTGTGATTCAGTAATGCTGAAATATCAAAATGTTGACGAAATTGTGACGTATAAATTAAATTTCAAATATTTTATCTTATACACAAACCATTATTGACACTCTTCCCACTTCAAATCGTAAGTATTTCTATTTTAACTGCAAATCAGCTACAACATGTTTATGAATAACCATATTTTAAAAGACTTTTTAACATTAAAAAGCTTTTTAATTATGGAACATTTTAAAGCTATTTTAAGTTATTTTTATGAATACGGCTGTTAAATATTATTATAAAGTCTCTTTTTCCCCTGTTATGTTATGGCTTAATTTTATTCAGGTAGTATTCTTATTTAGAATAAATTTCAATACTTGCCATTCCTAAACTTATTCATTTTATCGTTTTTTGTCATGGATTATCTCAACTTATATATTTTATCGTTTTCTATAATTCCCGTTAATTTAACGTTGCTCAACATTTCTAAACGACACAAAGAACAATAATTATGTATGTATTATTAACTTGTCCTTAGCGTGGCAAAAGTTTGATCAGTGATATTTTTATACCCCCACGTTTAAAAAACGTAAATGGGGGTATATTAATTTTGTCACTCCGTTTGTAACGCCCATAAGGAGGCGTGGTAGGTATAGAAAAGTATATATTTTCTTGATCAGCATCACCACCCGAGTTGATTTAGCCATGTCCGTCTGTCCGTCTGTCTGTGATCAGGATTACAGCCGTAATTTTAAAGCTATCATCACGAAAGTCAATATATAAGCTTTTATCTAAAAAATGAAGGTCAAGTTCGTAAATGAGCCAAATCGGATGAAAACCACGCCTACCTCCCATACAAAGTGACATAATCAAAACGGTAAAATCTCTTAGAATTCAACAAAAATGAATATATGGACTTGCAATTTTGCATATGCGTTTTGATGTTCAAAATACACTCTAAGTATGAAATTCAACCAAATCGGATGAAAACCACGCCTACCTCCCATACAAAGTGACTTTATTAAAAACGCAAAATTTCTCTAAAATCCACAAAAATTAATCTATGGACTTGAAATTTTGCATATGAACTTTGATATATAACGCGTACTATCTTTATGGAATTCAACCAAATTGAGTGAAAACCACGCCTACCTCCCAAACAAAGCGACTTTATCAAAAAACAAAAGCGAATATTTTCTGTTAAAAATATAACGAAAACGTTTTTACAGATAAACATTTTATTGATTGCTTAAGACTTTGAATATACTTTGGTTCGGCCGTGGGGGTATTTTAACTTCGGCCCAGTCGAAGATCATTTCTTACTAGTTTATTTTCCGTATGCCAATTATGATGGCAAATTGCACTTATTTACTTCAGTAAAATAAATGTAACATGATTTCAACAAATAAATAGATATTACAGAATGAATGTATAGTGATATATACTTTAGAGCAAAAAATTAACTGATTTCCAATTAGAAAGGAGGACTTTTAAAAAACGCAAGTAAGCAATAATATTTATTAGTATTTTTTTGATATCGTATATATATCTAAGAGAAAAAAGTCAGGACCCAATTGTGCATATTTTTCAACGTTAAAAATTCATGACTCCAGTAGGACTGTACACCTTTGACAAACTATTTCTATCTTTAATAAACTCAATTCGTAACACATAGGGCTACCAGATGGTATTTTAAAGGAGGACATGTCCTCCTTTTTCATTAAAAATTTCATGTCCTCCTTTTTGACCCAAATGTCCTCCTTTTTTACATATTAAAAATGTTTTGTATATTTTTGCAATAGTTTCTTCTCTCCGTCATTTATTTTTTCTTATTCTCATTACTTTTTTTTGCCATTCAGATTCATTCAAGATTCCAAATCTTGATCTGGTAACCCTATTAAGACATGACCTTTGAACAAACCTAACATCAATATTAACCAAGATAAAGCCTTTTCCACGGATTGAGCCAATTTCAAGATTAGACAAACAAATAAATTCTGTGGCGAGGTTGCTATATAAGTATATGTTATAGTAAAGGTATTTTTTGACCTATCTCTGGAACTATTCCATATAAAATTGTCAAGCAAAAGATTCAAGTTAGTGATGTGATGAGATGTGGCATTGTGTATTAGTTGTCTTTGACACCATGTAAAGGAACCAAACTCTAACGAATGTATTTACTCAAGATAACAGGCATTGAAAGCTATGCAAAAAGGACAAATATTAAATGACTTATAGCAATAAATACAATGAGCTTTATGGCATGACATACTCCAATACACCAAGACCGAATTCAATTCGTCTTAATATACAATTATATTACCTTTCCTCTGAGCAATATTCCAGCGTTGGTGAAGTTCATATTTTTGTCTAACAAAATGTTACAAAAAACAAAAGAGATGGTCACCTTACTCATAACCGTTCATGCTTTAAATGTAAACAAAAAACGCTACACTCAATGCGATAGCTACGTTTTGTATCGAAGGGTCAGTTTTTGCCAAGTTAAGTAATCGTTATTCTGCCAAACTTGTTTGTTGTTGCTATGTTATTTTTTTATTTTTGTTTATTAAATATATCTGTTTTTGTAATTGAAATTGTCATTAATGCATGTATTAATGTCACCCTACGCTAAGCATAATAAGGCTATGAGAATAATATTTTCAGCCACCAACTTGAGATAGTTTTTTGGCGGATATAAATAAATTTTCTATATTATGCTAGTAAAAATTCCATCTATAGTATCTATATGTAGCGTACTTCATTCTACGAACGAGACAATTCCTTATTTTTTCTTGCTGATTTATAGCATCACAACTTTAAAAACACCTGTATGCACAGTAGTCGTTTTTATTGTTGTATTATTCCTCGGTCTTTAAATTTTTAATTATTTCATTTTTGTAGCCTTTTTACCTTTAGATGCTTCTTAAAAACATCTTTAAGTCAGGGAAAAAAAAAACAAATGAGCTGTATCTGGCTTAGAAGAATGTTTTGATTATTTTTTTATTGCATATTTAAAAAAAAAACACATGCTTAAAAACAATTTCGCAGAAAGTTGAAAAGCTTGAAAATAATTTAATTATAATTTGCATTTTAATGTTGGAGCTAAAAGCGATAATTTTTCTGTTACTGTCGATTTTCATCTATGGAGCTTTTTTTTATAAGCATGCATGAACTACCTTCGTTTTCAAGGTTAGCAACTTGAAAGCTCTTCCGCTTTTGATGATATAATATAGCTTAAATAAACTTTTTTTAGATTTGTTAAGCAATACATGAACTTCTATGCAATTTTAAATTTGAAGGCAAATTGGAAAACTTTCAGGTCCACTTGCGCCTTAAGAAAGCTCTTACTTAACGTCTAGTCAAAGTTTGTCTTCTGTTATTGTCCGCATTATTTAAGTTGAACCAAAGAATATACAATATATAGAATGCACATCTTGGCACAAAACACAAACATTTTCCATTCTTACTCATAAATGCGGGGGGTAGCAACAAGACGAAGATGCGATGTGAGCAACATCAAGCAACATCGAACATTTGGCGCGAAACAAACCAATGTTTTTGTGGGCTCGATCATGTTAGCATGATCGGCATTCATAGCTTTGCTGGCCTTTTTGAAATTTTATTATTACTAGTATCGCCTGTGGCCGAAATCGGCCATCTCTTTCTGTAAGGTAACGAAACTTAAGTTGTTTTTCACATAATGAATTATGAATTGTTATTAATTTGCATGGAAATTCTTAATGCTTACCTTGACGCTATGAGGAAAATAGTGTCAAAGGACAAAAAAGGAAGCATATAGGCGTCAATAACAAAAATTTATTCAACATGTAATATTCATTTAAAGTAAATAAATAAACTAAAAGTAAAGTAAATAAAGTAAAAGTAAATAAAAAGTACAAAAAAATCAAGATAAATGATAATTCTCAAGGTAATAGAAGCAAGCAGCAGTTATTTTGTTTTTTTAACGCTGGTAGATATTAAGAGAAAGCAACAACCACAACAACCACAACAACAACAACAACAACAACAACAACAACAACAACAACAACAACAACAATAATTCTACTCAGCTCTTTTTAAGTGTTTGCGTCACTCCCGCACTCTACTCTTGCTTTTGTAAGCTACAGCAGTGATGTTCAACAGAGCTTTGTCGCTTTGTAGTTTCTGATTGTCCCATTGGTAAAAAAAGCGTTTTACATTTGTTAAGTTTTACTTATCTTAATGACATTATATTCGAAAAAAAATTATATTGTGCAAATCTACTCGAAAATACCTATCCATCGATATAAGTATTATGTGAATATTTTGAAGGTAACACAGGAAAAAAGGGAACACGAACTTTTTTGTTTGCCTATTAATATATGTACATATATATATGAATTGCTGATGCGACAAGTCGTTATGATGTCTTATTCTAATTCTTATTCTTATTCTTATTCTTATTATTATTCTTATTCTTATTCTTATTCTTATTCTTATTTTTATTCTTATTCTTATTCTTATTCTTATTCTTATTCTTATTCTTATTCTTATTCTTATTCTTATTCTTATTCTTATTCTTATTCTTATTATTATTATTATTCTATTTCTTATTTTTATTTGTATTTTTTTTTCTTATTATTCTTATCATTATTTTAATTCTAATTATTATTATTCTTATTTTTCTTTTTATTATTCTTATTCTTATTTTTAGTCTTATTAATCTTATTCTTATTTTTATTTTTATTATTCTTATTCTTATTTTTATTCTTATTATTCTCCTTCTTTCTCTATATAATGTGTCTTATGTCGTGTTTTTTTTTTTTTATTTATTTTTTATTACCAAAAAAGCATAATTGCAATTAATTTGATCGAAAACCGAAATGTCAGCTGCGTCCACGAAGTTGCGAAAGTATACAAATTCCAACTCCCTTCTCTCATCCCATCACTTTAGCAAGCGAACACAGACAGGTTTGATAACAAAAACAATGCACCAGTAATGGTGCAACAGCAACAATGCACACAACACGTTGCGGTATGGAATATGAGAGCGGGTCACGGTTGCCACTCGCCTATTATTTTTCGTACCAAATTTTCCATAAAAATGTACCAAAAAGGAATAAAATGTACCAATTTTTTGTAATAAAAAAGTTTTACAACATTAATTCGTGTATATTTGCGTGTATGTGAACAAAACAAAAATATTAAGTTATTTTATATAATATTTTATATCTATTTTATATTCGACAGTTAAATTTTTTATTTTTAATTTTAAATTTTTAGCAATTTGTGAGTCTAGACCGTATACCAATCACAAATTTGAAAGAAAGTCCATTAGAAGAATGGTAGATTATGCATAATGGGGAACATTACAAGTGCAAGTTTCACCTGCCGAACTTGCTTTTCTAAGAATGTATTTTCGGCTTTCAAGAATACATCCATCGGGACAATTTTTTTTTCATTTTTCATTATTTTGGCAGTGCAAAGTATTCTTTGCATGTCTGTGCAAGTGTGGCAAGTGGTTCATGAACGATTTCTCGCAGACGATACAAAATGTATTTTCATTTTTGTTTTGCAGCCAAGAAAATTTTTGCAACCATTCTGGACGAAAATTCTTTTTGAAGTCAGTCTTTAATTGGGAAGGAAAATCAACACTACAAAATAAAATTTTACAATTTCTAATAAAAATTAAACAACCTACTGCATTCAGCTTCACTTTCGCAGTCAGAAGTGGACGCTTCCATTAAATCTATCCAATCATTGGCATCAGATTTTATTTTTTTCCTAAGAGATATCTGCGAGCAAAATATTATTATATTTAATATGATATTGAATAACGAGTGTTTACAAATACATTTCCATGAGCGTTTTTCCTTCCACTTCCACACACTTGAACAATTGTAAATTACATTTTGTAATTTATACAAAAATTGACGCAAAAATCCATGTTGTTCATCTTCCTTTCAATTATGATTTTGTACTTTTGTCTCTTTCTTTCTCACAGAATAAAGTTAGAACTTTATGCAAAACAAGTTTCCACTGAACATAGCTTCGGACACTGAACAGTACGCCAACAGTGATACTAAATTTCGATTTTTGTAAAATTTCTAAACTTTTACAAAATGTACCAAATCAGAAAATAATGTACCTATGTACCAAGCAAAAATAAATGTACCAATTTTGGTACAATTGTACCAAAGTGGCAACCGTGGAGCGGGTTGTCATGTTTGGTGTGAACGGGTTGCAATGTTGGAGAGCGGGTCGTAATATTACGACCCGCAAACAAAATTTCTTCTTATATGAGATGCGCATTCTATATATTGTACACCGTTGCCAGATTGGGCGATTTATCGCCAATTGGGCGCTTTTTTTCTTGTTTTTGCGCTTAAATTTTTAGGAAATCGCCTGGCGATTTTTTGGGCGATTTTTGTAAAAACAAATTTTTTTCAAAAACTCATCTAATGTGTTTAAAATTTCAATTAAAGAAAATAACAATTGTTTTAAGTGTTTGGAACACTCTGTTAACAATGTGACTGAACACAGCTCACAAGCCCTTATCGATAATTTATTTATATCGAAATACTTATTTTTTTGAAACCGTTTCTTCAAAACATCAACTCACTTAATTCATATTTTCAACGAGAAAAAGTTGACTTTTTTCAAGCTTATGTTGAAATCACAACATTTATTCAAACACTTGTTTCAAAAATTATAGAAGAAGACATTGTCAAAAATTTCAATTTTGATAATTTAGCTACATTCAGCTTAAATAAAATTTTAGCGGATAAAAGCAATTATAAAAGAATTAATGACCTAACATTTCATTATCAGTTCCATGAAGAACACTTCACAAATTAAGTGATGATATTGTTATGATAGACATACTATCAAAATGCCAGAATGTCATCATAGTTTTAATCAAGGAAATGTTAAAACGATTACCTAGTCTGTTAGAAATGTTTGAAAATGCTTTTAATTTATGTCCTGAAAGATGTTTAAACTACATACCTAGACCTTCTTTCCGTGAACTCCCTCTTCATTATCTATCTCTTGAAGAGCGACGTGCAGTAGAAATCGAATACGAATCTTTGTTGACATTTCCATGGAGCAATGTTTTCAAAAACAAAGTGCCATCTGAAAGTGATATCGGCTTTGGTAATCGGTAATCGGCATACAAAATTAAGACAGCCGTAGGCGGAAAAATGTTTGACAATATTTGTAAGTTGGCATTCATCTTGTATGAACTAAATCAATGTATGAACTAAACAATACTTCGAGAATTGACGAAACGAAGGAAGAGTCTAATATGGCTGAAGGAACTACGTTGTTTGCAAAAAGTTTTTTTTTTAAAGTTGCATATTGAAAAATTCTAAAAAGTTATAGTCTCTAAAAAAAATGTTCTTTAACGATCAAAATTCTCGTATATAATGAAGTAGCTTTTTTATTATTTTTTATAGATCTCAAAAATATGAAAATAAGAATATATTAACAGATCTCAATATTATTTGAAAAAAAATGTATATAATTTGTTTTGTTTTTTCTAGTATAATTAATTTCTTAGAAAAAATGACGATTTTTGGCGATTTTTTTTTTCATTGGGCGATTTTGGGCGATATTTTTTTTAAATCTCGCGCTTTTCTCAGAAAAGTTCTGGCAACACTGATATTGTATATTCTTTGGTTGAACTCAATTTATCATGGATATTAATAAGTTGATCTATAAATTTTTGGCTGATAAAGTAAAGCGACTGAAAGATAAAGTACACTATATTATAAATAATTAAAATATTAATTTAAAATATTAACAATTAAAAGTAAAATATATAAAGTTCTCAAAAATATCCCATAAATAAATAGATCGCATTTATTTTGTTGTGATTTACACAAATTTATATATGAAATTCTAACGGTAGTATAGTATATTGACAATATTTTTGCATTTTAATAAAAAAGATTTGAAAAGAAAAATTTAACTATGGGGATATTTCAAATGAAACGCACAACCAACATTACGAATAAATTTCATCATATCAATTATGTTTTTTTTTTTTCAAAGCCTTGTTCTCTGCAAGCCTTGAAAACAAATTAAAGGCAAATTATAAATTACAATCTCTTCAGTCAAACTACGGCTTTTTTCAAAGACGATTATCCAGCTTAAGAAATTTTAAAAATACATTTTTATATCGACCTATTCGTACAAGACTGTCATATCTCAAAATTTGAATTTTCGGAAAAGACCATTTTATACAGTTCTTATCTCAAAAACTTATCTCCGTACCACAATATTGTCAAAAATAATTAAATTTATTTAAAATATTTTAATCAATGTTACAATATTTTAATCAATGTCAAAACATATAGAAATAATTATAAAAACAGGTAATACAAAAAAATTACAATTACATGCATAGAGAAGCTTAAAATAAATTTTAAATGTTTGAACATTAAGGGGTTAGGCCACTCTAGAATTGTCGAAAAATCGATTTTTTAATGATCCCTTATGATCTCAAAACTTATGTCTCAAAAGATTATGGCCGGGAAAAATTTCTAAGTATGTACTTGGTTTTTGAATTTTAGTATAAGCCGCCTGCTACTACACTGAAAACAAAAATGTTTTAAAATTGACGACAATTGTTATTAAATGGACGAATTTTGTGTTTAAGAAATAGCTTGCAACAACGTAAGCTATTCAAGCGCAACAACGTGAAAGTAAGCGCAATTGTGTTTTAACTTTTGAAAAACATATGAAAAAAAAGGAAAATTATGAAAAAATTTTTGAACACATTGTATTTAATTTTAAGCTAATGGTTTTTTTTCAGTGTACTACTACTACTACTACTCAGAAACATAACTACTCCGATTAGCGCCGACTTCAGAGCTTTTATGTTCATAGAGCAATTAATATATTAATGATAATAAAACAAATTAGAGAAAAATGAAAATGATAAGATTTCCAATATTATAATATACATAATTAACTTTTAAAATTCGACCAAGTAATTAATGGGAAAAGTGATTTAAAACTATTTTTTTATTTTGTAGTGATTCTTCCTTTTTAGAGAACATTAAAAATTTTATGTAATAGTATTCTTGATGAAAATTTCAAATATGAAACTTTGTTCTTAAAAATTTTTTTTTATTAATTCCTGAAAGTTCGTTGTGTATTTTCAATTTCTGTCTCTTTACAATTTTTATTAAAGTGCTAAGACCTGTTTGTAACCCCGCCCACTTTATTGATCGTACTTTATAATGATTCTACCTAGCCCTGTGCCAAATTTCAGTTCCCAAGTATCAATATTTACCGATATATAGTACTTTCCTTAAAGTGCCACACCCTATGTGCAATCCCGCCCACTTTTGTAATGATTCTACCTACCCACCTACCTGCATACCAAATATTAGTACCCTAGTGTCAATATTAACTGAGATATAGTATTTTTATAATATTGCCACACCCCATTAGTGATTAACGTCCACTTTTTTACCGTAATTTTTAATAACTGTGCCCACCCATGTGCTAAATTTCAGTACCCTAGTGTCAATATTATTCTCTAATATTTCTCTAATATTGCCTCACCCAATTGGTGAATAACGCCCACGTTCTTGACCGTAATTTGAAATCGGTTAAAAAATACGTCAACCTTAGAATTTCATCCTCTAACATAGGGACGGGCATATCTGGCGCACATTCTGCGGCAGTGGGTGCCATTGCTCCCACGCCAACGTTTTTGACCGTAATTTGTAATAACTATGCCTACCCATGTACTAAATTTCAGTACCCTAGTGTCAATTTATAGTGAAATGCAGTGTTTTTCTAATAGTGACACGCCCCTTTGTCGAATATCGCCCACTTTTTTATAAAAAGGAAACCTTCATTGAAAGGCGTTCATGGTATATACCTGTTGACAAAAAATTACGGAAATCGGGCAAGTGCTTTAGGAGTTATCGATGTACGAACTTGAGAACCTCCTCCTTTTTGAAATCGGTTAAAAAATACGTCAACCTTAGAATTTCATCCTCTAACATAGGGACGGGCATATCTGGCGCACATTCTGCGGCAGTGGGTGCCAGTGTGCGCCAAGGTGCACAGACTCGGCTGCTGAATGAATTCGGGTGTGAATCGGAAAGGGGAACGGAAAACTGTGAGAGAACTTAGAGCTTAGATTTATAGAAAGTGTGAGAGCGAGAGAATAGTCTTAAGAAAAGCAAGTGTTGCATATTGTGCATATTAGATGATGATTAATAAAAAGGTATCTTATCTTATATATATTACGCAAACCCAAATTTTGTCCGGCGTAAGGCTTTTTAAGTACAAGTCCAATTTTAATAAATTTAGTAGGGTTTGATAGGTTTAGACCTGTAGATGTGCAAACTGGACTTTTTATTTCTCAAAAATTTATATTTTTTAAGTTATAGCTTATTAAAGTTTTCATATAATTGCATACAATTGTTGTTGTTATGTTGGTTTTTCTTTTGTTAACAGCAGCTGAGAACAACGTTATCAAACTCAGAGCAAAACTATTCGCTGCTCACATTTCGCTCTCTTTTGTCTCTTCTGTATCTTCTTTTTAGAGCGTCTGTTAACAACAAAATGAAAGTTAAAAAACTTTAAAGCTTTCGCAAGCCGCTCGCGCTGAATGCTCGCAACCAGTGTTGCCAGATTTTTTTTTCAAAAAACTGCTAAATCTGAAAAAAAACTGCATTTTGGACACAAAAACTGCCATTCTAAAAATGTCATTTGTATATACAATTATAAAAAAACATAAAATATATGGTTGTATTTAATATATAAAAAGATTCGTGTATTTTATTCACATATGAGATAATTGTTAATAGAAGTAATTCAGGTAATTTTTATTAATGTTTTTTTACATATACCCTATTTCACATTGAAGTGTAATGTCAGTTGCACTGACCATCTCCGATTTGGCTTTTTCTTGGATTGGGTTAACTTGATTAGAAAACCAAATCCAAAGTTATAAATTTTTAGAATCATTTTTCGCGGCCAAAATGGGGTCTACTTTGGAACAACATAGCTCAATTTAAATCCGATTTTCGCAAATAGGATATGACTGAAAAGGTTACTACGTCTACTTTAAGGGAAAAATATAAAACTATTTAAAATGCCAGCGACAGGTGCCCTAATTTTTTTTTCATTTTCATTATTTTCATTTTTTTTTTACGTTCCATTACCTTTCTAACGATATAAAATGAAGATGTGCTCTTGAAGTGTTCAGAAGTTATGCCATAAAAAATGAAGTTTTAATGAATTTTCAATGCAAATTCAACTACACATTAAATTTTCATCCAATTTTTTTTTTTTTTTGATTTTTTACAAACAAAAAGTCGATATTAAAAGTCGACAGCTAGTTGAATTTATATTGAAAATTCGTTAACACTTCACGCTTTATGGTTTAAAGCAGGGCTGCTTTTAAAGATGCTGCTGAAGTATAAAACAGGGAGCTTTTAAAACTGCTGCTGAAGTTTAAACCAAGGCTGCTTTAAAAAAGTAATTGAACCATAATGAATGTTTTGATAAAGAGAATTTATGATAACTACAAAAGATTTTATATTTTTAAAAAACTGCATTTTACCTTAAAAAACTGCATAAATAATGGAAAAACTGCATTATTGTCTTTTTAACTGCCAAACTGCTCAGAGTTAAAAAAACTGCCATTTGCAGGCAAAACTGCCATTCTGGCAACACTGCTCGCAACCAATATACACACAAGTTTTTTTTATTGCAATTTTCCGCTCACTTTTTACTTTATTCTGCCTCTTCTTTATAGAGCGCTTGCAAACAACGGCAAAACTCTTAGAATTTTATAATTATTATTATTATTATAGTTGCTGAGGGCAGCAACGCGTACCGGTGGTCGCTAGTTATTTTTATTTGACGTAGGGATTATTTTTATTGCTACAAAAATCGATGTTATTTGTTTACCAATCAGGTCAGGGTCTTCAGGTGCATGTATAAAATTGTTTTTCAAAAGAATTTTTATTTGTATTTTTGCCTTAAAAAAATAAAAGCCTAAAAAATACTTTTTTGTTAAAAATTTTAAAAGTGAAAATATAACTAAAACTTTCTGGCTTTAAGTGAAAAAAGCACACTCAAAACCGGTCTCTGCATTATATGCCGAATATTAACAAGTAGTTATAAAATGGCCTTTATTTGAAATCACTGAGCAAGTAACATTGGTTTTGGTCGGTATTGAGAGCAATTAAGACTATCGCAACGCAGACCGATGCTGTCACTTAAAACATTTTATTTTACCAAATTTTTACTGAAATTGTTGCTGCCCCAAATTTTTATTGCAACCTATGTACCAACAAAGTTAACCATAAAAAAAATGAATACATGCATTGTTACTTTCAGTTTTCACTTTAAAAATTAAAAAAAAAATATACAAGTTCGTTAACAAAATGTAAAAAATGTAACTTAAATTATTTTTAGAAATATATCAGCTTTAGTCCTTATGAAAATAATAGATACATCTGAAATACTTTTTGGCATTTGTGATATATAACAGGGTTGTTTTGAAGTGAATAAATTTTATGTCAGAGTTGCTAAAATTGTAGCAAGTGAGCAAATAATTTGTTGCTTACAATTATTTTTGGTATTATTACAGGCACATTGTGCGCCTGTGCGTAATGTGCGCCATTTGCCTAAGTCTACTCTAACACACATCCGAAAATCATTCAAATCGGCGTCTGACACCTGGGGACCTTTCCTTGGAAGCAACATATCCAATTAGATCAGAATTTCTTTTAAGCTATGAATTAAATTTTATTTTTCTCTTGATTTAAGAGTACAGTAAACTCTCACAAATTAGAACTCTCACAAATTCGAATTGTCCAGAAATTAGAACCTGCCATTTCAATATTGAACGCTCTGAAATTAGAACCTGGTTCTAATTTCTGGACGTTTCTTTATTTATTAAATTCATAAGTGATCTTTGCTCATTGATATAAATATAAAAAGGGAAATTATATAAGTTTTATTTAAAAAAAAACATTAAATATTAATAAATACAAAATTATTTTGTGTTAACATACATTTTTTTAACCAGTTTCATTCTTTTCTTTTAAGTTTCTGTGAAAAAATAAAAAGTTCAGAAATTAGAACCTTTCAGAAATTAGAACCACCCGTGGAACAAAGTGGTTATAATTTGTGAGAGTCTACTGTACTTAATTTAATTTAGGTAAAATTCGATTTTTAAGCGTTTTTTCAAATGAACAATTTTTTATCCGCAAGTATTTTAATTTAAGTATTTCTATTTTAACTTACTTAAACTTTATTTACTACTTTAACTTTAGCTAAATTCTCAAACTCCTTCAAGAATTTACAGGCACACTTCTACAATTTTTATAATTTCTTCAGTAAATAAAATATTTTCTTTCAATTTTTTTTTAGTTAAAAAATCTTTTAAGACCTTAACAAAAAAAAAAAAAAAAAAAAAATATATCAAAATATACCTTTTGCTCAAAGTTATAAATATTTCAAGTTGTCCTTCATTTTTTGCTTTGAACAAGCTAATAATTCTTTAGAAAAAGTTTCAACTTTCACGAATTTTTTTTTAAAAAAAGTGATGAGAATATGAAGCTTAATTTTGAATTAATTATCTGTCGAAATATATTTTTGTTTTATGAAATACAAAAACAAAAAAAAAAAAATAGTTTGTCATCTTAAAATTGAAAAAATGAAGTCTCATTGGTTGAGACCCTTGTCCACCAACTTTAGTAAACAATACACAAGGAATACAAATATGCAAGCAATCAAGCCAGACATATTCAACTAGGGTATGCAAAACCGGTTCGAATTATTTGGCGTTTCGGTTTTTTTATTATTCGACCCGGTTTTTTTAAAAATCGCAATTTTCGAATAATTCGAAAACCGGTTTTTTTTGGCTCGAATTATTCGACTGCTCGAATAGTTAAGAAATATATAAATCTTCAATATAAAATTGAAAATTTCTTCAAACCACTTCTTTTATTTCATTTGAGCGACCCTTTTTTGTTACTTACGTTTTTACATTTCACTAACATTTCTAACATTTCTTATCTCTCGCTTCTATTTAATTTTGTTTTATTTGAGCTCGTTTAAACATATGTTATGCTTTGGTCATTTCTTTTACTTTCTTTTGTTACAAGGGAGTGGCGTATTTAATGTGAATTAAACATGGGTTTTATTTAATAATGCATTATTTTTTACAAACTATATTAAATTATCAACAGCTTGACATGAACTCCGAAGTCTGGAAATATTTAAAAAAAGGGGAAATTGAACAAGACTTCTTGCACAAAATGACAAAAAAAAATTTGAAAGCATTAAGAACAAATATAGAGACAATCATTAAAAGACATAAAACATGTGTTAAAAAGACTGAAAGAAAAACTCGCAACATTATTCTACCCAGTGAATCAAAACTACCGTTTTGGAATTCATTTAGGAACCATTTGGGGTAGAAACGTTCATTTTCGGCACTCATAAATGAATCTTTTTTGTATCATTCATTGGACTAAAATGCTTCTCAAAAATTAACCTTTTTTTGTTCGGAAATGAGTTCAAAAAGAACCATAAATTGTACGTTTTTGTTCGGAAATTACTTAAAAAAAGAACCATAGAAAAGTTATTTCTCGGCACACAGAAATACACCCTTTTATAATCAATCGCCAGGCTGAATTGCCTTTAAAAAACGAATTTGTTTTTTGTTCAGAAATGAGTAAAAAATTAACATTTCTGAATTTAAAATTTGCATAATATTTGCATGTAATTATTGCATAATAGTATTTGTTATTACAAATCGATGATTTGTATAAAAAAAAATTATTATGATTGAACTCATTTAAGAATGAAAAAAAAAACATTTATGAATTAATTTTTTAACTCATTTATGAACAAAAATGGTTAAATTATGAGGCATTCTTACCTACTAAAATGATTATTCTTCTTCGACTCTAAATATGCTTTTTATGAATTTCGAAAAAGGTGCACTTTTTATTTATGGGAACAGTTTTAAGCAACAAAATAATAAATAAAAAATGAAAAAAAAAACTCTTCCCAAAAACGTTCGCAAAACGCTCACCTTATGCAAAACCTTCGCTTATGGTTCAGTGGGTAGTACTGCATAAGTACCTTTATTTATTTTATTAAAAAATAGTTGTTATTTTTGTTAAATAGAAACTACAAAGATATATATATATAGTATAAAGAACTAGTATAAAAAACTTGTTTAATTATCGGTTTATCCAGTTCTTTTCTAGTCAAATAATTCGAAAACCGGTTTTGTAAAAATTGTACTATTCGAAACCGGTTTTTTTATAATGTCGAATAGTTGCATACCCTATATGCAACCAACCATTTGTATTGTATGGAAAAATACAAATTTTTGTATGGAGAAATACAAAGCTTCAAATTTTGCCAGAAGACGTAATGTATAATTTTTAAGCGGAGCCCACACAACAAATTACTTCTACCCATCTTCACTTTAGACTTTTTGTCTTTTGTAAAAATTTACCTTTGTAAATCAGTGCAAATACTCTATCTAAGGGGGGGAGGGGATCTATCCCCTAAATCCTCACCCTATCTACTCCACTGATGTCAAGGTCTTATGAACAGGAACTTTGGTCTTTCAAGCTATTTTTGTTATTTCGTAGTTATAAAAGTAAAAAGTTTCATTGTTCAAGACATATCATATCATTTGAGAATTGCTGATATTGAAAATTGACTGCTTTAAGACCGATTTTTTATTTTTTAACACCGTGTCCGACCATGGCATGGTTTTATAAAATCGCCATCCGTGTCAATTGAATATTAAAAACCATCGACAATGGTTTTACATCGGCATCGGACATTATTTAAACGGTACACTGCTGGATTTTTTGCCGACATTTCACACAATTTAAATATAAACATTTATTGAATTAGAACACATAAAGTACGTTAAATTCTATTATATGATTGGAGGCTTATAATATAGATAAAGAAAGCAAAAATAATAATCAAGCACATGATACAATTATAGGGTAGGCGCAGTAGAAACACTCTCTCTCCGACTTCAAATCAACAAAGAAACAATAACAAAGGCGTAGGTATAATGTCAATATAGCGCCAACATACAATACATAGCGATACAAATAAATTGGTTACTAAAGAACCGAACTAAGTCTGTTTTTTTTGTCTCCGAATTGGGCCTACTTTATAATTGCACCATGCACAAGCATAATAAAAATTGATGAGACCGTATCGACATATTTATAGGCAATGACATCTATTTCATTTTTGGTACGGTATCATTATTGGTTTCGGTAAAATAAAAACCATCAGTTAATCCTTTAGAGATGGTATGGGCTCAGGTATCGAAATCGGTTTTTATAATATAGCGAGCATTTGTATCAGCATTTGTATACGTGTAAAAATTTAAATCGGTCGAAAATTAGTATCTATTCAACAACACATGCTTAAATCTTTCCTTATCTATCTTCTCGGTTTGAGCCTATCCTTTTAACCTTTTGAATTTTAATCTTTTTAGCTATTTTTCTACTCTTTGTTAAAATATATGTCGATGCACGTCCTCTGCTGTAGCACATTTTTTAATTTCCTAAACTAATCTATTGATGTCTAGTGAAAGTTGTTGTCGATGCTGTATTTCATACTCTGTAAATAACATTAAAATTTATTAAGATTCCTTTTACTAAGTCTTAACTGGTAGTTGTTCTTATCAAATATATTTTGATAGACTTTATTTTGATTTCAAACAGATTATGATTAATAAAAACCTATTTTATAGCATCATATATCGAAACCATATTTATTGAGTGTTATAAAATCTCAAAAATATTTTCCAGATAGTATGTCCAAATAGTGAACTAATCACTACAACTAGACGTGGTCGAGCCTCACACTTGGACCCAAATGAATATATATCTGATAACTTAAGCAATTTAATGGATAAACTATCCAGTGAAAATCAATCCCAACGTAAACTGCATCAGCATCAGTACTTAACCGAGGTTTGATCAAGTTATAGCACTTTATCAAGTTTAAACCAATCTAAGCATGAACCAAAAAATATTTAAATTTCCCACAGTCAAATGTCAAAAATGAATCGATAACAAATATAAATGATACCATACGGAGCATATTTCATATAAGACCCGAGAAAGGTTTAATATTGTTCAATGTAAGCCGAGACATGACCATCTACTTTAAACTGCAACTAACCTTAAGCTCTTTCATGCATATCCGCAGAATACATTTAATACTCACATATCAAGCATTGACCAAATGCAAGCCGACGATGCATTTATGGTCAATTCACCAAATGAGCAACAAGCATTCAAAGTTCAAAGATCCCCAGATGGAAAATTAAATCTAGTTTTTAATGATTTGTTATTTTTGCAGAGACCAACAGAGGCTCAGACTAAGCCGCTAAAAAACACTGGAGGTAACTGTTATACATCATTTAAAATTGATTAATTAAAATTAAATTTTTTTTTCCTTCAAATTGTATAGCTATTATTTTCCCCGATAACAATTTGTGTCTTGATGGTCGTGGTCGCATGAGCGGCAGATCATACTGCAGTGAAGTGAAAGACTATCCTTCACAGAGTGAATTGGATTCAATAATCAAGCGTGAATTCTCAAATTTGGAATTCTTCTTCAACGAAGACTTGGTGCTGCCACAGAATATATCTCAGCGTATGAACAATGAACCGGAGGAGGATTATCTGTGTGGAAGCCGGGAGTTGGTAGTTTATCCACAGGGTGCCGTTACAAAAGATGATACTTGGATGTGGATTCTGAATAATAATGATACATTCAAACAAGCCGTGCGAGTAGAGGAGTGTATGTAAGTGTGAGTTCAGGTTGTGATACTATTGAATATTTTTTGTCCCAAAAAACCTACACCAGCTTACATAGGAAAAAATATTGCAACAAAGCTGTAATTTTCCGAAGCAAAATTAGTCTTCAAACCAATCCCCTGGCTGGTGTAGTTATAGCACTTATATGACCCAAATAGAAGAATGCATCTTTAACAGAAAGTTTAGAAAAAAATAAACAGTCAAATTTATTCCTTCGATTCAAAGGAGTCGGAAATCTATCAAAGAGTTTTTGCAAGAAATGTTCGCCATCAATTATTGAGCTACCATAGAATAGAACATCCTATTGATTCAGTCTAATTCGACCTAATTATGAATCCATAAAATGAAAATTTAATAACGGTTTTTACGAAGGTTACCTTTTAAGTCTTGCGCCTAACAATGAAAAAACAGTGGTTAATCAGTGAAAATGCTTTTATTTTTTTATTTTATTATTTTTCAAAGTGATCAATAAACCAGTTTTCGAAAAATTTTTGCCGTTCTGAACTTAGTACCTCCGGAACCAAGTTTTTGAAGGCCTCAATGACCTGTTCGGGCATAAAAAAACGATCGCCACGCATTTCATTCTAAATATGAAGGAACAAGAAGAATTCACTGGGTGCAATGTTGGGACTGTTAGGCGGATGATCCATCAATTATACCTGTTGAGTAGGGTGTTTCAAATGAAAATTTTTTTTTGAATTTCATAGTTGTTCAGCCTTTGTTTGAAAGTTTATAGAGAAAAGAGTTCTTGAGATTGTTTTTTGGACATTTTGATATACTATGTTATATTTTTTCGTGAAATTGGAGTACATTTTTTATACGCGAAATTTATATTTTTGAGTAAAATAAAACGCTTCATAACTTTAAAAAATGTCATCAAAATGATAAAGTAATGATGCACTTTGCATCAACCAACGATTTAAAAAAATTTAAAAAAATTTAAAAAATTTTAAAAGCTATAACTTCAGAACGGGAAGAGGTTAATCAAGGTTATTTTTATTCAATTTGTTTAAAATTTTACTATAGTTCAAAGTGCATCATTACTTTTTTCATTTTGATGAAATTTATAAAAGTTATGAAGCGTTTTTTAAAAAAATGTACGCAAATTTCACGAAAAAATAAAACATGGTACACCAAAATGTCCAGAAACATTGCCTACACTTCGGATATATTAACATTAAAGTAAAGTTTGGATATTTGTCTTTCGAAATGATGACTCAAAGACTTAGAAAATGTCTGTTATTGACCAACTAATGCTTGAAATTAAAAAATCAACAAAAAACCTGATTTGTAGGGAAAATCCGATGAGCGCGACCTAAAACCTCTTCCAAAAAATCTCAAATATACTTTACTTCATAAGGGTGATGGAGGGTGATTTTCCTCCGGCGGTTGGTTTTTTACAAACTTCATAGTTTTCTGTCAAAGTTGCGGTTTTCCATGTGATTCTTTTAAGCATTCCATCATTTTATCGAGAACATATGCTTGTAGGGAAATTTTGCTTTGTGAGGTATAAGGATCATAAAAAGGTATAATTTAATGTCAGTACCTAATTTCCTGGTACACTGTGTTATCATTAGTATTGCCTATCTTTGTTATTTAAAACGTGGTCTGTCTTTGAAATTTTAAAAAATACGTGTGAAGTCCAGATCTATCCTGGACTGGATTTGTTTTTCCTGTGCTTGACTTGAATTGTAATTTTCAGTTTTCGAGAAGTAATATTGTTTTTTTTTAATTGAAAATATTAGAAAGTGGTTACCTATAATAATACTATAAATTAATTTTGATATCCTAAAATTATTGATCATTATTGATATTGGGGAACAATGGAAAAGTAAAAATTAATTTTTTTTTTATATTCACAGAGCAAATCATAACTTCGTTAATTTTGACACTGAGCAACCTATTGGCAAAAAAAATTAATCTCATTCTCTTTCCAGAAATCCGGGAGAAACTTGCAAATATGTTCAATTTCCTAACCATTATACGGCGACATGCAAGCAGAATTTCATCTATCGCTCGCTGTGGGCAGTAACGGAAAATAAGACCGTTGTCAAGGATCATTTCAAGATGCCATCGTGTTGTCAATGCGTTGTAAAACAAATGGGAAAATAACAAAAATTAAAAAGTTTGTTCCAAAATTTTCATTTTAGAATTTTTAATTTATTCTTACATTTTAGTTTCAGTCCTTATCTCAAGAAGCCAACAGAAGATGGCAGGCCAAACTAAGTTTTACGAAAGACCCTTACCAAACAATGTTTATATATATTTTTTTTACATGTTCATTAATACATATTTCAAAATTTATATTTAAAAATTTTTTGCAAACTACTGTAATATGTTAGGGAAGTATAAAAAGTTACGTTTTGGTTTGAACGTTAATTCGTATAACGAAAAAGAAATCATTTATGGATTGATTTTTTTTTAGTTAGTCTACTGATTTTAATCCATTTTATTTAAAAATAATGTATTTATTAAATAAAAACAATCAGTTTCCAATTAGATATGTATAACGTATTGTTTAAATAAAATCGATATCGAATTATTTTTGTCTAGATTTCGATTGTCAAGGCTGTTAAAATAAATGTATTTCAATTAAATCGTATGAGTTCTAAGGGTACTTTTTTTGAAATTTAGCAAACAATAATACGGAAACTTAAAATATTGATTATTTTTGATTAATTTCAAGCCAATTACTTTTTATCGATATTTTTTCGAGCACATACATAAATCACATCAATCAATAATGAAATTTTTTCAATCAGAAATTCAATAGAAATTGGTCATTGATCGATTTTTTGTCGATCAATTTTAGAAAACTATACACAGGGATACACAGTAGGTGGATAAAATAAGTTGTTAATGAGAATAATTCCGTCAAAGAACGCAGAGAATATTATTTTGCTGTTTAATTAAGGAATTTTTTTTTTTTAATTAAAATACATACATATATCGTTGTCTTAAACAAAAACCTTTTTGGTGCCAATAATTATATTTAAGAAAAAAATCTAACTACTCCATAAAAAATCTGTTTGCAAAAATTGTCAATCATCTAATAACCGCAATGCCCAAAGTTCTGAACAGCCATTTGACCAGGTCTGTTTGTCGTCGAGTTTACGATGAATTTTAAGCATTGACTCTGTAAAAAATTTTCCCAATTTCGAAAGATGCACAATCTCACAACCCCTAACTTTTGGGGTTAGTCCTCCGAAGTGCATATTTTCAAGTTTGCCACCGCATTTGCTATTCGTGACAAGTCTGAGATTAGGCCACTACAAAACGTTGATAGATTGCTTTTCGAGGTAAACCTTTATCAATTTGTCTGTGTTGGTTGGTGTATTGAACAACCTGCTTAAAGAAAAAGTTATGCCCTATTTAGCGTGTACCTTCTGGTATTCTGCCATCATAAGGAAGAGTGCGACATCTACATATTTCAATATTCTGAGATAAATGAGTTACAGTAATTTATCAAAAATTCACTGACTAGGGTTTGGATGGTTATAAATATTTGGTTATTCAGCATAGTTTCATCCAGTTTCTTTTCCAACATTAATGATATTTTACTGATTTTATTAAAAATGCAAAAACGGTGGAACAGTCAGTGTAGATGCCGCTTTTTTGCTTGAATGATTGCTTTAATTTGTGAAGATATGACACTTCAGATTCAAATATTTAGCAATTGAGCAAAGAATTCGTAATTTTTATTTTATTTTCTTAAAGATGAAAGCAATATGTTTAAGAAAACGCAATAAAACTGATTTTGATTTTCATGCTAGATGCCGCACACTTCCTTATGACGGCAGTATTGATGTCTCCTTTATGATTTCCAATTATACTGCGACTGTTATTATCCCTTCTAGAATAGCAAAGCTATTTGTCGCTAAGCTTTGAGAAGTTTTCAATTTCAGTTCATTAGAAATATGCAATGAAGAAAGGCTAAAGCGTAGAACCATTGCCTGACTGGAATTCGAATCCGGAACCTCTGGAGTGCCTGTCAAGCAAACCACCTAGTCAACTATCAAGGCCGCATTACTTCTTTGAAACTTTGCATTCATGTAAAAAGAGTAAGAAATATTTGAAGTATTATTTAAAAAAAAATTTTTTTGACGTAGAATACGTCATTCTCGGAGGTAAGTAGGGTGGTTGATGGTGATCAGGTGTCGGTATTTATATAACTTTTTGAGCCTTTGGTGGGCCTAAAGTGCTGATCGTACAATGTTGGTGTTAGCACTTGTTGGTCTGCTTGATCCTCAATGCGACAAAAATTCATGTTAGAACTCTCTAACTTATATAAATTTTACACAATTACATGAAATATAAAGCCAACATTTGATGTTTTTGTTTGCTTAAACTGGCTACCTATTTATCGACAGTTTCCGGTTTTATCGACAAAACCATAAAATTTGTATGGGAGCCCCCCTAAGGAGTGGTCGGAGGGAAAAGGTGTCAAAGGCAAAAATGTTCCTTTTGCAAAAGTAATGGGGGTTGGTCATACATATTAACCCTCTCCGGCACTCTTTTAAAGGTCATATGCTCAGGTGTATAGAATAAATATTTTGCTAAATAGTTTTTAAAAAAGATGTCATCAAAAGCGAATTGACTAATTCTACGTCTTGTGTTACGACATAGTCGAAACTACTCTATCTTTTTTGTTAGTGTTTTTATTTTTGTTAGTTATAAGCATTGTGGCGTCCCTCACGTAGTTGGTTAAAGTGCGTGGCCTCTATGTCAACGAACCTGGAGACCCGGGTTCGAATCCCTGCAGCGACAGAAAATGATTTGAATTAAAATGATTTTTCTGTACGGCCGCCACCTCTCTGCAGACAATGGCAAACCTCAGAGAGTAATCAAAATGCCATGTAAAGCTTCTTGAGAACAAGAACAATTCCGTTCATCGCCGTTCGGAGTCGGTGTTAAACCTGTAGGTCCGGTTCTCTGTCAATTGTGTACTAACTTAATAACACGCGCAACACCAATTGATCATAAGAAGAAGCTAGGTCAAAGTCCTTTCAAGGGCTGAAATGACCAGTTATTTATTTATTTTATAATTGGTTTTGCATTTGTGAAGAGAAACTTCTTTGGCGGCTAGTGAAATTTCAAGGTCTCTTCTTATTCGTGACGATGTGTAACCTTTTCAATTTTTTACCATAAAATTTTTGCCACAAGCAGGCATTGAACAAGGTACTGTCGCAATCATCGAATAAGAGCCGGACGTTCTATCATATGCTCGCCTTTAGCAAAAAAATTTGTTTTTGCACTTTTTATATATCCAGTGACTTCAAATTGCCTATGATAAAAACCACATCCAAACTTCTTCGGAATTCGCAAAGAGCAGCTTCTCATGGATTATATTCAGTCACAATTTAAAAAAAAAAATTTTTACAGTCTCGAAATGTGCCGACTCTCATCGAATTTTAGAACCATTGACCTTAAGTGAAATAAAAACAAAATCCACTTTTGTTCCATAGACTTTAACATTAACCTTGACTGTTTTAAAATTAAATCGAAAATAATTTAAATAAAGTGTAAAAAATTGCAAAAATATAGAATATGTACAATTTAATTGCATGTAAAAACTTGTATTAACAGAAAGTTGCTCACGGATAATGAAATGAAATAAAAGCAATTTTACAATAAATGCCTTTTAAGGGCTCATTAAAGTTTTCCGGTGACCAAAAATTAATTTTCTTTTTTACTTTTTTCGAATGTATAACATTTTAAAACTTTTCTCAGAAAGTTTTAAGGAATAGATGATGCTACGTAAGGTGAAAAACAAAGTAATTTGCTTATTTGTCTAAGACAGTGTATGTCAGGAAAGCGGAGCGTTACTAAAAGCGTTTTTCTCGAAAAGTACTTTTTGAAACTGGTGACCAACATTCCTCGAAAAGTATACCAAGGATCGATACAAAATTTAACTCTATGCGACCGTATGTCTGCTCTCAGCCACAAAAGTGTTATACCGTTCCAGTCGTATGTCTGCTTTCAGCCATCAAAGCTTTTTATACCCTTCCAGTCGTATGCTTTATATTGGAGACTGCTTTGAAAGATACCACACGATGAAGAATTATAAAATATAATTTTTACATAAATTTAAACATATTATTATGTAGCATATATCTAAAGTTTTAAAAAGAATGTGAAAAAATGCCTACAATAAACCGTTTCTTAAAAATAAAACTTTTAATAAAGAGTTTTTTTTTTCGCCTAAATATTTTAGTGAGCCCTTAAAAAAATAAAAAAAAAAATAACTGGCCATTTCAGCCCTTGAAAGGACTTTGACCTTCTTATGATCAATTGTGTTGTGTGTGTTATTAAGTTTGTACACAATTGACCGAGAAATGGACCTACATGGTTAACGCCGACTCCGAACGGCGATGAACGGAATGTTCTTATTCTCAAGAAGCTTTACATGGCATTTTGATTACTCTCTGAGGTTTGCCATTGTCTGCAGAGAGGTGGCGGCCGTACAGAAAAATTATTTTAATTCAAATAATTTTCTCTCTGGGTCTCCAAGGTTCTTTGACATAGCGGCCACGCACTTTAACCAACTACGCCACGGACGCCAGTGGGCCCTTAATTGAGACTAAAAATTTTTAAATCGGTTGAAATTTTACTTAAAAATGACAATGCGAAGGTATTTATTTCAATAAAATTTAACCGGATAAGAAATATATTTATATATATGAAAATTAAAATCATCTAAAGGGTGCTTTTTAGAGGTTCCGTTCTGTAGAGCGGGGTATTGAGGATGGACCAAATGAGACGATTCGCCGAAATTTAAAGTTGAAAATTTAAGTTCCAGATTCCACCACATCCGAGCCATCCGTGGTGCTCATATCCCAGATCTCTCTAATTAAGCCCAGAAGATTGAAATGTGTTATATCAGTATTTTCAAAGTTCTACACCTCTAAGTTCTACACATTATATTTTATATGCTTTTGATAACAAGTTATCACAAATCTAAAAACTAAAAATTTTTGGTCGAGAACTGAACCTTCGCATCCAAATTCATGGTTCTAAATACTAACTACTTAGCTACGGAACGTGCATAGAGAGTAGTTCAAGAATATAATTAATATAAAGGGTATATTTTTTTTTAAAGGTACAGAACCTTTATTTCATATAAAACACAGAAAAATTTATGAAATGGCATTTAGTGTTTGCATACAATTTCGGGCAAATGGTCACCGCGACTGCGTCCTATGAAGATCATACTGTCGGTCCAATTTTGCACCACTTTTTCCAGCAGCTGGCCATAGCTGGCTTTATCTCGCTAATATCGCGCTGCATTTTGGTTTCCAACTGGTCAGTCATAGCTTGTTTGGAAGGCTGTACGAATAATTGCCCAAAGCCCCATTGCCCAAAATTCAAAAATGAATAATCCAAAAAAAAAAAAATCGTATGGACAAAAGTTGTGTTGTTGAGGCGCAAGACTTATGGTAGCCTAAGTTAAAGCACCAAAAAACGCGGGAAAATTCGCCGAGATTTATAATTCTGTGTCCACAAGCAATAATCGCTTAAGTCGATTTAGGTCAGAACTGAGTTATATATGTTTTTATATTCCTTGAATATATCGTCACATACACACAAAATCTGTAACTTCTAGTATTAACCAAACCAAAGTAATGATACAAAAACCAATGAAGTTTTCATAGAACCTATATGGCGATTAAAAACTTTAAACTAAGATTTCTCAAAGCATTGAAACATCCAATTTAAGCTATTATTGTTTATTGACACAGAATTTATAATAATTCCGAAAAATGAAAACCTTAGCCCATTTTATTGGAACGCCCCACAGTGGTTGAGCCTCATACAAAAAATGTCAAAAAATAGAAGTAGTCGTCGTAAATCAATAAAATTAGGCACATGAGTTCAGTTTGACTGCATGAAGATAAAAACAAAAATTTTTTGATATCCACCCAAAACCACGCCTACCTCCCATATAACATAAAAATTAAAAACGCTACATTTTTTCTATGACTTATCCTATGACGAAACCACATTGTCAGAAATGTTAAATTAAAAGCATTTTTTCCGCCATGCCCACCTCCCCCAAAAAATTTTTCACTCCACTTATTTTCCAAATTTTAAACTTTAAGGTGATATAGCATCTAAACCGTTAAAATAAGATGTTCATGTTACTGTAAAATATTATTTTAAAATTATTTTGTAAGACAATGAAAACAAAATTTTCAAAATAAAGCTGCCCGTTTTGCTATTATTTAAAACTAGTAAGAAATGATCTTCGACTGGGTCAAAGTTAAAATACCCCCACGTCCGAACCAAAGTATATTCAAAGTCGTAAGCAGTCAAAAAATGTTTATCTGTAAAAACATTTTCGTCATAGTTTTAACAGAAAATATTCTCTTTTGTTTTTTGATAAAGTCACATTGTATGGGAGGTGGGTGTGGTTTTCACTCGATTTAAACGAATTTCGTACACAGAGTACAGGTTATATATCAAAGTTCATATGCAAAATTTTAAGTCCATATATTAAGTTTTGGGGAATTTAAAGAAATTTTACATTTTAGGTAAGGTCACTTTGTATGGGAGGTAGACGTGGTTTTCATCCGATTTGGTTGAAATTTATACTCAGAGTGTATATTAAATAGCAGAGCTCTTTCTGTAAGTTTCTGTGGAATTCTAAGAGATTTTACCGTTTTGATAAAGTCACTTTGTATGGGAGGTAGGCGTGGTTATGATCCGATTTGGCTCATTCTCGAACTTGGCGTTTATTTTTTAAATAAAAGCTTAATTGTCGAATTTCGTGATGATAGCTTTAAAATTACGGCTGTAATCGTGATCACAGACGGACAGACAGACAGACGAACACACAGACGGACATGGCTAAATCGACTCGGGTGGTGATATTGATCAAGAATATATATACTTTTCTATACCTACCACGCCTCCTTATGTGCGTTACAAACGAAGTGACAAAATTAATATACCCCGTTTACGTTTTTTAAACGTAGGGGTATAAAAATTTGAATGAACCTTTTGTATTCTGCAACAAAATAATAACACGGTGTTACAAAATGAAAACAAATCAAAAAACTTGCCTCGAGACATAGAAGAGGTAGTAGGCCTGGTTGAACATAAGATAACTGCATACTTAGTTTTTTGAATATACCCTCAAAATCGGGATTTGTGGTCAAAAAACCGATTTTTGGTAGGTGCATGTATAGTTTGTTATGTAACTCCGTTCTATCTAGCTCAATTTTAAAAATTTAAACATTGATAAAAAGAAGAAAAATATACCTTTAATAAAATATACAGACCGTTTTTTTACAAAAAGAATTGACAAAGTTACAGGTAAAATCATTTGAAAATTTCTCATTTTTTTTTAATTTTTTCAACTTCAACAACGTTTTGTTAACAAATTTTGTTTTGTGGCACTATTAGTTTTAGCAGGATTCTGAAAGCCTGTTAAATTTTGCTTTCAACAAGCTATCATTTACTTCAATTGGCTGAAATACAAAAGCACTATCGAATTTTTAGTATTCGTAATAAAATACAAAAAAAATTTTTTTTTTTTTTTAAAAATGTTTTTTTGACTTTTTTCGTTTATATACATTATCATAAAGCTGGTGTATTGCCCGGATGTGACGGAACTGTTTGCAGTTTTCAACCACAAACACGCGTTTGTTTATTGAGGGATCTTGCAAGAGTATGATTTATTTAAAAACTTTTTGTGTGATTCTTGATATGTTAAATTCTGATATATGTATGTCGCCGACTTAAAGGCTCTAACAATACTGTTTGGAATGCGAGGTGGATATACTAAGTATCCTTGCATTATTTGCGAATGGGATAGTCGTGCGACTAATAAATATAAGCAAAAGGAGTAGCCACTGCGTGCTTCATTTCAAGTTGACAAGAAATATGTTTTGAATACTCCACTGGTGCGACCTGAAAATGTAATCCTACCGCGGCCTCGATAGTCGAGTTGGTAGCGTGCTCGACTGCCACCCCAGAGGTCCCGGGTTCGATTCCTGGCCAGGCCATGGTCCTTCGCTTTTAACCTTTCTTAATTTTCTATCCTCATTTCTAATTAACTGAAATTAAAAATTCATCAATATTTACGACATGAAGTTGTAGTTGATGGTAGAGAAGTTTGAGGATGAGATTGACTTATAACTTGAATTGACTGAGGTAAAGGCATAACACTTGCGTCTGATTCAAATTCATATGTTTCTTTGGCTTTCCACCACGCTTAGAACATCCTACACGTGTTTCACTTGATTGCCCTTCCTTCCCACTAATCTATCATCCCATTTTCGAACCAAGGCAGACTTGACTGAATAGGTATTCCACCTGAAATCCTTGGTTCAAAGCTAAAAAAAAAAAATCTGATTGCAGCGTTTCCTAGGTTAAGTGAGGCCAAAATCAAAGAAAGTATCCTGCACGTTCAAATCTTTTATAAAAGTTATTTATTCATTTCGGTTATTCTAAGGTTTATTTGTGGGCCCACAAATTAGGAAAATTTTCTTGGACACTGTTGAAAAAAATCTAGTTGAAAAAAAAAGAGCTTGGAATAGTTTTATTTCGTTATGCATTTATTTCCTCGGCAACAAGAAGAGTCGAAATTACTTAGATGTTGTAAATGAATTTTTAAGTGCCTACGAAGAAATGGACTGCAATATGTCAATTAAAATACATTTTTTGCACTCCCATATAAACTTTTTCCCGAATAGCCTTGGGCAGTTTAGTGATGAACAAGGAGAAAGATTCCACCAGGAGATGGAAGCTATAGAAACCGGCTCTAGGGAAAAAATTCCATAAACATGTTGGCAGACTTCTGCTGGTCCCTAAAACGTGAAATCGATTATAATATATATAAACGAAAAAAGTCAAATAAACATTTTTAGAAAAAAAAAAAAAAATTAAAATTTTTTGTATTTTATTACAAATACTAAAAGTTCGATAGTGCATTTGTATTTCAGCCAATTGAAATAAATGATAGCTAGTTGAAAGCAAAATTTAACAGGCTTTCAGAATCCTGCTAAAACTAATAGTGCCAAAAAACAAAATTTGTTAACAAAACGTTGTTAAAGTTGAAAAACTTAAAAAAAAAATGAGAAATTTTCAAATGATTTTACCTGTAACTTTGTCAATTCTTTTTGTAAAAAAACGGTCTGTATATTTTATTAAAGGTATATTTTTCTTCTTTTTATCAATGTTTAAATTTTTAAAATTGAGCTAGATATAACGGAGTTACATAACAAACTATACATGCACCTACCAAAAATCGGTTTTTTTACCACAAATCCCGATTTTGAGGGTATATTCAAAAAACTAAGTATGCAGTTATCTTATGTTCAACAAGACCTACAACCTCTACTATGTCTCTAGCCAAGTTTATTTTCACTGTTACACCGTGTAATTATTACAAAGCGATGATGGCAACTTTCAAAATTTACTTGAGTATACTTTTAGGGATAATGTAAAGCCTGCTATCAATCTTCATATCCGCAGTTCATGTTGTAGCTTTTTATGCGTATAAACACACAGTGGCGGATCCACACACCGCTGAAAGGGCTTTAGCCCCCCCTCCCCCCTTGGAGAATGTTTTGTATTGAAAAAAAAATGAAAAAAAATGAAAAAAAGTCCAAAAAGACGGCTTAGCCCTCCCCATTGGCATACAAAAGTGTAGTTTCTTTCGAATCCCAGATCCGCCACTGTAAACACATGCTAATCTTTCAGAAAAATTTTAATCTTTTTTGCAGTTTTTTTATAGTCGCAAAAAAAAATATGAAAATTCGTTTGTGAGCTTTAAATGGTCAATAAGACAGTGCAATATTGCTGGTACCATAATAAACAAGATAAACTATGTCACACTTTTCAAAGAAGAGTTTGGCTTAACAAGCCAAGCCTGAAAGTATACTAACAGACCTATTCCGATGAGTTGACAAAGTTCAACATATTTACAATAGTAAATATATCGACAATTGTCAATATTTCGTATTCTCGTTCAATTCTAAAAGCTCTTTTCTTGAACAGTTGTCAATAGCAAAAGAGGTGTTGACAGTGAATTTTGTATGTAGATATCCAGCTGCTGGTGGTTTGTTCGCTCATATTTTGCTCGTCTAATTGCCTAATTCAAGTGCAAAATGAAATATTTATATTTTTGTTTCTTTAAATATTTTTAAATTATTTAAAAATATTGAAGCGTTTAAAAAGATTGTGAAAAGAAAAAGTGTAGTTCTCTTTTGATTTAGAAGATATAGTGGTTAAAAGTTTCACCTCAAAAGTGTGATATCTCTAAAAGTTTCGAAGATATTTGATCATAGCTGGTATCATTGAAAATGTAGTTTGATTACCTTTATTATACTTGTTGAAATTTTTACTAAATATCTTGGTGGATAACGATTTTTATTTTTTTTCAAGATATTTTTCCCAATAAACTTAGTTTAAAGAAAAAAAAAAAACACAATGTTATGGAAGTTTTTAATTACACAGTGCGACACGAAAAAATAACTTCAAATATCTCAATGGTTTATAATAGTGGATGGTCTATATATTATGCCCTCGTACTCAGATTTATCGGATTAGGTCAAATAAGAGAGAAATTCAAGGTCAAATTTCATATATGTTGTAATTACACATTTACGCGCATATCTTTAAAACGGTAACTCTTTCGATTTAAATGTTAAAGGCAGTTTTGAAGAAAATTGTTGGGTCTATAAGTTTAATTTGAATGATTTTACGCTAGGGCTTACATTAACGAAGTTACCACCGTTGGTAATCTTTGAATCCGAATATCTTTGGATGCACACATGTAGTGGTTGTGATCTTTTCACAGGTGGGTTATTTTATTTTACTTTAGGTGTATGCAAAAATTCAGCAAAATCTGATTGTTTTTGAAGACAAACACATAGTAACTGAACTATTGAACATTTTATTTTTTTTTTAAAAGCCCTGTTTTCGAAGAAAATATTAAACCCCTTACGTAACTTTTTGAGCAAAAAATGGTCTTAAAATGTAAAGAATCATCCATTGCAAATATTTAGATGCAGTTACTACATAGAATTTGAATTTAGTTTAAGAGTTATAAGAAAAAATTTGTGACTTAAAGGCGAAGTTTGACCTTGAATTTCTCTCTTATTTGACCTAATCCGATAAAACTGAGTATGAGGGCATAATATATAGACCATCCACTATTAGATACCATTTAGATATTTGAGGTTATTCCAATTGACCCTTAAATTGTCGCACAGTGTTATTATAATAAAAAAGTCATATTTTTATTCTTCAATTTGATAAACATTTTTTTATAGTTACTGTTAAACTGTCAAAGTTATCAAACTTTTAAGAAATAACTTTGAAACAATATAACTTCTAAAAGAAAAGAGAAAGACATTTTTTGTGCCATTTTTTAAATGCGTCAATATTTAAGTATGTAATATTAAAAGAACTAAGAAATCCTAACAATAAATTCATATTTTCATTTTAAAAAGGGAATTTAACAAAATTGGGTAATTTTTTAATAATAATGCAACACTTAACAACTGTTTTCTGGCAAAATGCTTTTCACCTTCCTGTGGTGAATAAATAAAGCTTTTCATTTGTCAAGTGTTTGCCTGAATAGGTTTTACAAGTCAGGTTGAAAAAATTTTGACAAATTATTTCTTATACATTGACAGCCAGAATAGGTCTGTAAGGATAATTGATAAAGAACGAAGCCTTGAGACTGAGCAACTCTATATTTTTCACAAAACGGTTTTAGTTTTTGTCATATCTTGTGAAAAAAGCTCAAAAGAGCTCACTTTTATTATTTGAAATATTTACGTAAAAGATCAATAAATACATTCCGTTGAAAGATTTTTTTAACGCAACTTGGAGCTCACAAAGTAACATTCTGCTAAAAAATAAATTTACTTTTTTTTTCATATCAACAATAAATTTGAATTTTTTTAAAAATAGAGATAAACAACATCTACTGAACCATGAGCGAAGGTTTTACGTAAAGTGAGAGTTTTGCGAACGTTTTTGGGTAGAATTTTTTTTTTAAAATTTTTGATTTTTTTTTGTCGCTTTAAGGGAGTAGTAATGTATGTTTTTTTCTACCAAAAGATTGGTACTACTCCCTTAAAGTGCTTGCTATAGAATATTAAATTTGTGAAAACTTTTATCATAAATAAAAACGTACTTTTGCGAAATTCATAAAAAACTTACTTTGAGTCGAAAAAGAATAATTTTTTTATCATTTTAGTTCCACGAATGTTCATAAATGAGTTCAGAAATAAATCATAAATGTTTCTTTTTTGCATTCTTTAATGAATTACAAAATGATTTCAGAAATGAATCATAAATGTTTCTTTTTTACATTCTAAAATGAGTAAAAACTAGTAAGAAATGATCTTCGACTGGGCCGAAGTTAAAATACCCCACGTCCGAAAGGAAGTATATTCAAAGTCTTAAGCAGTCAAAAAAATGTTTATCTGTAATTAATCATTCAATAAGATTAATTTCTTAACTCATTTCTGGACAAAAAAAAGGTTCGTTTTCGAAAGGCAATTCAGTCCGGCGATTGATACAAAAAGGGTTCATGTCGGAGTGCCGAAAAGGTATTTTTGTATGGTTCATTTTTTAACTCATTTCCGAAGAAAAAATGGTTCGTTTCTGAGAAGCATTTTGATCTGGCGATTGATTCAAAAAGAGTTCATTTCCGAGTGCTGAAAAATAACTTATGTGTTTCTTTTTTTAACTCATTTCCGAACAAAAAAAGTACAATTTATGGTTCTTTTTCCAACTCATTTCCGAACAAAATAAGGTTAATTTTTGAGAGGCATTTTAGTCCGACGAATGATACAAAAAAAGGTTCATTTATGAGTGCCGAAAATGAACGTTTCTACCTGAAAAGGTTCATAAATGAATTCGAAAACGGTAGTATGTACCCGAAAACACTGGGTATATTTCAAATAAGCAAAACTGTTTTCGAACATTTTCTTAAATAAATAAAAAAAAAAAACAGGAGGGGAATATCTCTTCCCGTTTTTTTGTAGTAACTCTGTAAAAATAACAGGTTTGCATTGTTGTCAGGTTTTTTGCATTGTTCGAGTTTGAGGGCCTCTAGACAAAAAACCAATGAATATTATTAAAAAATATTTTGGATTTATGCTAGATGAAAATGTTAAAAAGAGAACATGAATTTTGGTATGTATTTCGACCTTTCAACCACTGTTAGGGCGCGCCCTAAAAGTAAAATTACTTCGAAAAGAATTCGCACTTTTTCAAAAAAGTTTTCGTAAGTATTTTTTGTAACATTACAAATTTGAAAATTTTGGAATAAAATTATGAACTCTTTCTGTCTCTCAAATGAAGAAATGCTTTGCTGAGATAGCCACAATTCACTTCACGGCTTAAAATCCTGGAAACATTTCGACCAGCTGTATCTGCTAAATTAAATCAGCTAAATTCCAGCTAATTTCCAAGTTATTAATAAAAATCAAGACCTTGCATGCAAGGGTTAAACACAGCTCCAGGCTAGTCGGAGTAATCAGACGATCAGCTTTCATCGATCAGTTGAAGCCCGCGGTTCACCAGTTTAACTTCACGCTTGGGATTAAGTTAAGTGCTTTGGTTCTCGTTGCTGTAAATAGGAAATGATACTTTTTTGAAGTAAAAAATATTTTTTTTTTAGTTTTTAAAGAAATTCAAAGTACAACGACAATTAAAGCACAGCTACGCGAACAGAATTCGACTTTGAAACGTACTAATTGTGTGTTTGTGATTTATTTTTGATTATTTATTCGAAGAAAAAACGTGCCTTCAAGCAGCTCAATGAAATGTAATTTAAATACCAAACGAAACGGTGCCTTCAACAGCTGCTGATTAAACCACCAAGTTCAGCAACAGCAAAAAAAAAAAAAGAAAAGAAAAGGAATAAACAGCACACCAATCTGAATAGCAAACTGACTACAACTGTGCAGCAAAAGTTGCAGCCTTTAACCTTACTTATTATAAAAAATTCAGCTGCCCACTGATTAGCTTTGTTAGCACCAACACCTCCTTCAATATGTTGATGAATTCGTTAACTTGTCTACTCCAGACGTCGTTGCTTGTTTTATTTTTTCAACCGGTAGGTGCAAATTTAATTTATTAATTTTAAATGGTGTTAATGTTTCATTCTTATCATTAATATTTGAACTTAATGCATTCATTGTATTTCTTTACATTTCCTGTAGTTAAGTGCTTCGAATACATTTGCTGCTTGTTTTTCCTGCTCCATGCTGCCTTTCTCATTGATACTCAATGATTTTAATATTAATCTATCCTAAGAAAGTATTTATTTTTTAATTTATAGTTCACTCGGTATGAATCGGTTGAAACATTAGAGATAAGAAAAATAAAAAGAAAGTTTTTGTTGCTTATAATAAATTTGTAGTCAATATGAAATCTTTAAAAAATCATTGCCTCTAATGTTGCTGCAACATGTTCGTAATGTTGGCGCTCACTGAGATTGAGACCTGTGTTGCCACTTTACTTAAGTTGTGGTTGATCTACCAAATTTTTCGACCTACCACAACTTCTATAAATTTTTATTTCAATAATAATTTTTGTTATTGGAGAATTTTTAATTAAGGGGCCCCCATAAAAGTAATTTAATTAAATTAGGGCCCCTAAGTAAAATTTTGAAAATATAAAGATATTTTAGGATCTTAAAAATAATTTACCAAGAGATAAATCCGACAAAAGTGTCTAAATGCCAAATTTTCCATTCTGCGCGAAGGCTCCCAGAATGTCCCAAGCGCACTTAAAACTTTAAACGCGTTTTAATTGAAACCACTTTTTTTACCTTTATCTATCGACACACGTTGGATTTTTTATGTTTCTTATTTTTGTTTTATCAACAATTTTGTGACTTTTTTAAGTGAAAATTGAAACTGTTTTGTTCGATCACGCATCATTTCGCGAAAAATCAATATATCGAAAAAATCCCACGTGTGTCGATAGCTGTTTAGCCGAATATCTTTAGGAAAATTTCAGTATAATACGATGAATTCCGTTCGAAATTCCATACTTGAAACACTTGTTGGTTTTGTTTTTCTCTTTCTTCTGTTCTTCCATAAGTTGGTTTTCGCTGGTTGAAAACTTTATTCGAATGATAAATGCAGTGAGTCCGACCCATGATACAATTACAAGGTAAGCTCATTTTAAGATGGCTGCTCAAATGAGCAATTTTGCAACAACAAAGCTGTAGAAGCTACAAACGTCAAACTAAAAAAGCAACAACAACAATTAGAAAAACCAAAAATTAACAGCTGATTTTGACACCTAGCTCACCCTGCTCTCCAATATGACCCTACCTTGTTATCATGTATGATGGTCCGACCGACATGGGTTGATAAGATCGTACATGTTGAACGAACTGGTAGAAAACTCAAACATTTTTTATTTTTACCCGACTGTCTCATTTGCTTTCGATTGATCATACATGATATTAAAAAAAACCGAGTTGGGCTAGACATTTTCTGCTAGATTTCAGTCAGTATTGAATTTCTCTAGCTTTTCTCGACTAGATCGAAAATCGATTTAAGTATCGACATAGAAGATTATGTCATCTTGACGTTACTAAATCAATTACAGAAATATTATAATTAAGCAAAATGACATTAAAGAATTTAATCAATTTTATATCTAGTCGTAAAAGCTACAGAAATGCAATGCTGACAGAAATCAGGCAGAAAAACTAATGCGTTTAACTCGAACTTAATATTTGTCGTTTTTTTTTTTTACTGAAATAACGAAAGCCAGTACTAAATTTTATAATTTTTTGTACTTGAAAAAAATTTTATTAATATTCGGCTTCGGCTTCGGTATTCGGATGAATACTTCCACTTGGCCGAACATGCGGATTCGGCCAAAATTTCACATTCGGTCGGACCAGTGATGTGATTTGGTGGGATTTCGGGCTCATTTTGGGATATTTGACCTTTTTGAGAACGTGTGGGATTTCGGATGCTTAGGTGGGATATTTGTGTCATAATTTTTACAAGTTTAAATTCTTTACAAAACTGGTTGGCATCACTTTTTTGTAATCTTTTACAATTGTTCGTTCAATTGGTGTTTCATTGATCTATATATCTAAGAAAGTGATATGTATATTCAAGAAGCCCATAGCTTGATTCTGATTAAATGCATCTGCCATTCATTTGCAATAGTTTTAAGAGATATAGGAATATAAGAATATGTCAGAAAGTCCGAAAGCTCAGCCCAGTTAATAGAGTTCCAGCAATATTTTTAAAATTTCTATATATTTTGGGTGAGATTTTTTGTGGGTTTTTTGTGTGATTTTTGTGGGATAAACAGTTTTAAATCGGGATGCGATCGGGATTTTTTACTAAGTCAGAACCACATTACTGGGTCGGACACTAATACTTAGTATGTACTCTCATATGTTTTGGTACACGATTGAATGTGCTCACTGTGAGTGAACTACTAAACGCACTCGCTTCGTTTTTACGCCTATTTGATATTTAGTATAGGGTGTTTTTTTTAGGGGTTTGTTTTTCGAATTGAAATAAAACACAAGAAAATCGTTTTAATGTCCATCAATTTGGCTTTATTGGAAGGATAATTTTATGCCATTAATGTTTAAATATGATTTCGGGCATGTGGCTGCCGCGGCTGGCTCGAATAAAGCCAATTCTACAGGTCCAATTTTCAACCACTTTTTCGAGCATATGGGGGCCGTATGTCGGCAATAACGCCACGAATGTTGGCCTCCAGGTCCCCTAACGTTTCTGGTTTGTTGGCGTAGACGAGCGACTTCACATATCCCCAAAGAAAATAATCCAATGGTGTCAAATCACACGATCTTGGTGGCCAATTGACAGGTCCATTCCGCGAAATTATGCGCTCATCGAATGTTTCCTTCAATAAATCGATTGCGACGTGCGCTGTGTGGCATGTAGCGCCGTCTTGTTGGAACCACAACTCATCCACATTCATGCCATCCAATTCGGGAACAAAATAGTCGGTTATCATGGCTCTATACCGGTCTCCATTAACGGTAACTGACTCTCCAGCATTATTTCGGAAGAAGTATGGCCCAATGACTCCACCAGCCCATAGAGCACACCAAACAGTCAGTTTTTGTGGATGTAATGGCGTCTCAAGGATCTCATGTGGATTCTCTTCACTCCGAATGCGGCAATTTTGCTTGTTGACGTAGCCATTCAACCAAAAATGAGCCTCATCACTGAACAAAATTTTGCGATGAAAATCAGCATCGAGATCAATCTCATTTTCGGCCCATACACCAAAATCACGACGCATTGCATGGTCTCGCGGTTTTAATTCTTGCACAAGCTGGATCTTGTAAGGTCGCAAGCCAAGATCTTTGCGCAAAATCTTCCGTAAAGTTGATGGACAAAGCAACAATTGCTGTGCACGGTGGCGAACCGATTCATTCGGGTCCTCTTCAACATTTTGCTCTACAGCGGCAATTGTTTCTTCGGTGCGCACTGTTTGACGTCTCTGCGGATGCGTATTATCACATAGAGTAAACGTAGTGCGAAAACGACCCATGGTTAACCGAATTAATTGCTCTGATGGACGATTATGTCGACCATAAAATGGACGGAGCTTGCGGTAAACTTCGCGAACTGAACCATTATTTTCGAAATAAATTTGCACGCGTTGTTTTTTTGTCAACCTGTTCATGATGAAATGGCAAACCAAACTGAACATAAATGACATTAGAGTTGCCAGATTTGACCACAAAATGCCAGTTTTATCTCTATTCGAAAAACAAACCCCTAAAAAAAACACCCTGTATTTATGCTTCTCTTTCGCGAAAAAAGTTTTGGGCGACAGTTGCTTATAATCATGGAATGGGGCTCGCTCGAAAATTGTTTTGTTATATAGTTGGTCTGAAAAAATGTCAGTTTTGGAGTATCAGATAGGGTAACAATAACTGTTTGAATGAGTTTCCTAAAACGGCACCCAAATTTGAGATGCACAGGTAGCGGTGTGGGCCGATATGAACCAATAAAAAGAAATAAAACTAGTAAGAAATTATCTTATGAAAATACCCCGACGGCCGAACCAAAGTATATTCAAAGTCTTAAGCAGTCAATTAAATGTTTATTTGTAAAAACATTTTCGTAATATTTTTAACAGAAAATATTCGCTTTTGTTTTTGATAGTCACTTTGTATGCTAGGTAGGCGTGGTTTGCACTCGATTTCGTTGAATTTCATACACAGTGTACATGTATATATCAAAGTTCGTATGTAAAATTTCAAGTCCATATATTATTTTTTGTGGAATTCTAATAGATTTTACCGTTTTAATAAAGTCACTTTGTATTGAAGGTAGGCGTGAGTTTCATCCGATTTGGCTCATTTTTGAACTTGACCTTTATTTATTTATTTATGTCAATTCAGTCAATGAACAAAGTTCTTACAGACTAGCAATAAATATAACAATATGATAAAAGAGAAAAGAGCATAATATATTATATAAAAATAAATTAAAACTAACAATTTTGTAAATAGTAATACATCAAAAATTACAATTCAATAATTGCTTCATTGCACATTTAGGAACAGAGAAATCAACATTACACTTAGAAGCTAATAAGTTAAAATTTGATAATACTCTGTACAGAGGAGAATTCATAGCATAATTTGTTCTGCGTGTATCTAAATAGAATACATCCGAATTTCTTAAAGTTCTTGATGGAACATTAAAATTTATTTGTTCAAGCAACGCGGGACAATCAATAGCCCCCGATATAGGATCCGAGATAAATGAAAGTAAAGCAATTGTACGTCGATTTTGAAGAGATTTTAGATGTATGAGTAAACATCGCGCATTATAAGACGGAATAGGGTCTTCAAAATGAAGAGCTCTAAAGGCAAATCGAATGAATTTCTTTTGTACGCGTTCAAGACGTAAGATATGGGTATCGTAAAAAGGACTCCAAATGAGAGAAGCATATTCCAGCTTTGACCGAACTATTTGTTAGATATAAGCTTAAATATCGAATTTCTATGATGATAGTTTGAAAATGACGGCTGTAATCGTGATCACAGACGGACAGACAGACAGACGGACATGGCTAAATCGACTCGTGCGGTGGAAGTTTTTTTACTTAAGTTTATTTTTCTTATATAGTTCCACGTTTTGATGTTATGTTGTGTGCTTGTGTTGTATTTAAGTGCAACTGCTTGTTTTGAATTGCGACGGCGGAAGAGACGAAGTACTTGAAAGCATGGCAGATGCCTTCCAAGTCTGTTTTCTTATGTTTGTGCAGCTCTCTAGGCTAATACTCTATTGCTAGCTTATAAATATTAGCATCACAAGTGAAAATAAATCGTGAATTAATTATTCCTACAGTTGATATTAATATATTGTCGGTAGAATACCGACAAAGTCAGTAGCTAGCTGTCTTACTAGTTTCCGATCAATATACCTACAAAATGCATTAATTAATCATTGATGCACTTTAACGAAGTTTGTTTATTCCATCTATCAGATATTAATTTATCTGTTGCCGAAGAAAGTCATGAAAACGATAATTTTTGCATATATTTTTTTAACAATGTGAGTATTTAAAAATTAAGACAACATTCCCTTTCTTATAGGAAAATCAACTCTTATAAATGAAGTCAATAACTGTATTTACCAATTCACGTTTGATTGAAACTTTCTTGTGAGTGTTTACTTTGCAGTGTCTCGGGTTAATAAGCATTTCTCAATGACTTTTGGTATTATTTGGTATGGTTTTTTTTTATTTTAAGTTAGCTGTCTAGACTAGGCCGAGACTTACTAAACATGTGAGCGTAAATAAAAATCTTCTCCAAGAAGAAATTAAACTGCAACGACAATAACGGCAGATTGTTAAATATAAAAGAAATAAAACAAAGTAACGCTACCTACTTAATTGGGACAATTCCGAACTAATGTTTTAAAACTAAAACTATAACTATAAAGTTATAGTTATATTTATAGTAGGGTGGGTCAATTATTTTTGTCAATAGGCGTATAGCAAAAACGTAATCTACGAAGAAATCTAAGAAAACTTTCCCAAGAAACTGTGAGTCTAAATTCAAAACCTAGCTCCCGCCGAGAGACATAAAAATAGACATTTGAAAAACAGCGAGGTTTTATTAAGAAATACTGTTGTATGGAAGAAATACCAGATTTTTCATTAATGATGGGCTTATTGCTGCTTCATATTTTCAAGTCAAAATTTAGAAATTTTTTTTTAATTTACGCAAAAACTTAAGTTTATAATATCATCAGTTTTAATAATCAGTAAAACACGACTTTTTTAAAATTCATGTTTTATTTTGTAAATTCAAACAACAGAACGTCTCAAATAAAAAATAAAACTGGATTTATTTGTTAAATTAAAAGCTTAAAGTAAATGGAAAAATCTCAGTTTTTTTAAGTCTTTTTTACAGTCCATTCGAGGATCTCGGGTACAACTTTATACAGTCACTGCAATAAAAACGTTCGATTCTTTGTTATTAAGTATCGTGAGACATGCGTTAGCAACTGCACACATCGCTCGGTTCCCTGAATGTCCATAGGTGGTGGCATGTTCCCCAATAAAATCTGTTAAAATATGGTAGAGCCCACAACGAAAATTGTATTCTCTTTTTAAGAGAGAAAAGGGTTTTGCATTACTTTTTGGCATTTCTTTTAATCAAACTTTTAATAAAACACGGGTTGGAAACAAAAATTTCATTTAATTTTAATATGAAAACTGATTCTTAAAGCTAATATAATTTTATTCAAAACAAGCCCAAACTAATAATATATGATGTTTGCTTCAATGTTAACATGTTGTTTTCCGTGAAATCTATGCAGTTTTTTAAAATACCTCAAACGAAATCTTTATATCTCTCGGCGGGAGCTAGGTTTTAATGTTAGACCTCGAGTTTCTTGGGGAAGTTTTCTTAGACTTTTGAGTTGATTTCAGTTATAGTTATAGTTATAGTTATAGTTATAGTTATATACTCTAAAAAACATTTGTTGAAATTTACTTCAATAGTTGTAGGCAACCGTTTTACTACCAAAGTTATAGTAAAATTAGTCCCCCACGTTTTACTACCATAATTGCAGAAAAATTAAACAGCTAGTTTACCTCTACTATAAAAGTAAAATTCAACAATATATACTGCTACTATCGTAGTTAAATTCAACAACCGTGTGTTAATTTTACTACTTCTTTAGTAGTAAACCTCAATAAAACAGTAGAAATATTTCTACTACTGTTGTAGTAGTTATTTAAGACCCTGTTATATACAATAAGAAATTTATTTTCGGTTTGTAAAAAATTTTTTTTATTAATCATTACATTTTTTTGTTAAAAAGAGTTTAAAAGTAATTTATACAGTATTTAAAACAAAAAATTTTGTAATTTACTTAAATATACTTAAAAATAATATTATTCACTTCAATTTTTTAGTACACAACACAAATAGAAAACTTCCAGGTTAAGATTAGTATGTTTATTATATAAAGCATAATTGCGAATAACGTTGTAAGCGTCAACAATTTTTTTAACTCAGTTCTATTTTTATATAACATAAAAGAGTAATTCTAACAGGTATTTGCAAAAAAACCTTTTAAAAAAAATTGTTGTTTACAACATTATTCGCGATTATGCATCATATATAAATATATATAAGGACATATTTTTAAGTACGAAAATAAAATAAATAAAAAGTAATGTTTTAAAATTTTATATAAGTGCACAAGAAATCTTCAAAATATATATTTTTATAATAAGCAGTTTTTAGTATTGGAATCAATAATAATAAAAGACAATTCAAAAACTAAAAGTTTTTGTTCTATAAAAAGTAATGTAATTTTTTTTAGTAACTCTTCCAACTGCTCAAGTTTTTTAATAAATGTGTTAATTTGTCTAAGGTTACAAATTTCTCTTATGTCCTCTTAATTATGACGGATAAAATTTAAATAAATATCTCACTAAAAACTCACAACTTTGAGATAAGTCGTTAGGATAAACAATATTAAATATATGGCAGTAGCAGATTATATGACATACTAAGTCTATTATATCGAAATTTTCCTCTGTTGATGTGATGTCTCCTTCGAACCATACATATGAAATGGATTCAGGATTTTCTTCTGATGATGTACCTACAAAATGAAAAGAAGTTATTTAGTGTTAAAAGGTTTCTTTTATAATTTGTACCAATTATAGATATCCATGGTGTCGAAACTTTGTTGTATTTTCTTATATCATCCAGGGTTGTTCCGAACTAAAATAAAAAAACGAAATACTTGATTATACATTTATAGCCGAAAGGCTTTAAAATAACTTTTAAATGTTATTCTATTTAAAATTACCTCATATTTTTTAAAAAGGAGTTCCTCAGATTCGTTGAAGTGATTACAAATTGACTTAAGTATTAATTTGTCGTCTTCATTTGTTTTAAAAAATTTCGCAAACTTGTGTTGATTCTTCTTAAAGTTGTTTATAAACAAATTTGAATCAAATTGCATCAGTTTTGAAAAGTGCTCATATAAGATTTTTTTTTTTAAATCATCTTATTTTATCTTATTCACTACATAATTTATTTCTTTGTTTATGTATTTATTTATTTAAAATAAGATATCGAAAACACTCGAACCGCACGCTGCAATCACACGACACGAATTGACATGTATGCGTCTTGTGAGGCGTCAGTTGCATCAATTACTACTACTTTGGCAGTAAAATTAAACAACAGTTGAGTAATTTTACTTAAATAATTGTTGCAAAGCGACGAAATACTGAATTTATTGCAGTAAAATTACACACAAAAACTATAATTTTTCTTATTCGAGTAGCATTTTCAACAAAGTTATTGTAGTAATTTCACTGTAATTTTAGGTGTAAAAATAAGAATTACTAACCTTTTTGCTAATTTTACTATTGCTAAAGTAGAAAATATGCAATCAACTGTGTAGCAATTTTGGTACATCTTTGCTGTAATTATTCAAAATTTCCATTACTACTAAAGTGCACTAATATTAATGTCGTTTTTGTAGTAAATGAATTATTTACATTAACTTTGGTAGGAATGTTCAACAGACAAATTGTTGAATATTCAACTATTTAGTAAATTTACTACTTTTTTAAAAGTATTTTAGAAAATAATTCCAAAGTTATAGTAAAATTACAATTTTGTTGAATTTTAAACACATAAATTACTACTTAAAAAATAGTGAATTTCCAGGCATTTTTTAGAGTGTAGTTATAGTTATAGTTATAGTTATAGTTAAAGTTACATATATAGGGTATATTTTTAATCTTAATATTTGAATGCGGCCTTTCATTATTTATATTGAAAACAAATTTGAGCTTTAGGCCAAGCATGTTGACAACAAGACAACATGAAGACAAAGAAGGCAACAACCAACAACAACTACAACGGCTCTGTATAGAGCAAATCATTCAGCTGAGACTATACAGAATGTTTCGTTGGCCGCTACACCAAGTCATCAGTAGTCTAGTATTACTTTTCTCTGTGATCCACTCAAGCTACTTAGGTTTTACTTGTACTACCAATTATGCCGAGAAAGTTATCCGGAATTTATTTTGACATAAGAACGCTTAAGTTCTTATCTACTTCGATGCAACCCTGTATCAAGGTTAACCTAGAGCGTATTATACTTTTAGGCATAGCCTTAACTCATGTGCATCTTCGAAATTCGAATTATTGCTATCAGAGCATATTGAAGTTGTGTTATTTTGTTGTTGGTTATATTCACGTTCTAAGAAGAAATAAGTGTGCAAAATTATAAAGTTAAGTTAACTTTACTAGATTCATTTCATGAAATTGAAAAGTGCCGTTGGACTTTTGTTATTTTGACATTTATTAACTTATGCATATAATAAAAATATAAAAATTTGCATTTTAATCGATTTTTTATTCGTTTTAGTTTCAATTCACAGTAATTTTGCATCAAAAACAGTAATTTTTCGTGCCTAACACAGTAATTTCAACAAATTATGTCACTAGTTCGAACTGGCATCGAATGGTTCACGAACTTTTTCCGCCAATAGGCAGAAAAGTAGGCACTTTTAACGGTTTAATTAAGAAATTAGGGTATTTTTGTGAAGTTCAATCAAAAATGATTTCTGGTCTTTTTGTCAAAGCATTTTTTCATTCCTAATAATTCCTTAAAACTGGAACGCAAAGTCATTTATTTCATATTATTGACTTTTAAATTCCATATTACATCTTTTATTGTCTGTATACGAATTGTTGTGTATTTAAAGAAATATTTAATATTGTTTTTCAGATGATTTGTCCTAGTAGTGAAATTATCAATCCAAATAGACGCGTTCAAACTTCAAGGATACATTCTTTTGTTAGAAGTGAGCCTTCACGAGAAAAGACTGATAATTTATGTGCCATTTTTATTTGTGATCTCCACAATAGGACGGGTCTTATATTGTTCAATGTAAGTCGTCGACACATACTCGTATGTGGCACATATTATGAACGAATTATTTCTAATCTTTAGCTATTTCAACTACCCGCAGAATACAGTCAATTCCCCAGATACAGAGTATAATGCACAAAAAGTACCAATCAATATATTCAAGGTGCAAAAATGGATAATTTAAGCTGAAGTTATAAAAAATGATGCTTATATTTTAATAGTTTTCTATTTTTCCAGAAACCAATAGAGTCTCGGCCCATGTCAGTAAGAGATATTGGAGGTAACTTTTAAGGCATTACATAAAATTTTTCAATAATACCATTGTATTTTTTTTTGTTTCACTGTGATTGCAAAGATTTCGTATGTCTTGATGATCAAGGCCAAACGAGGCAGAAATCTTACTGCAACAAAGTGGCTAACTATCCTACACACAGCATACTGGAGTCAATGATCAAGAGTCAGTTCACCAACTTTGAAAAACTTCTAACCCAGGACTTGGCACTGCCAGAGGATATATCACAGCGCGCCAACCATGAGCCGGAGAAGGGAGAGCAATTGCTGTGTGAAACCGTACAAAGCACAATTTTTCCCAAAAGTGGAACAACAAAGAACAATGTTTGGATGTTGATAGTAAATGATGAAGAAAATTACAAGCAAGGCGTGAGAACAGAGGAGTGTGTGTAAGTGTGAGTTTTTGAGTGAACTCAATAACATAACTTTAACCAAAAAAATGTCATTTAAGTGATAAAAACTCGTCATATTTTTTACAGAAATGAGGAAAAACCGTGCAAACTTGTGGACAAACCAAGCGATTACTCGGTGACCTGTAAACAACGTTACAGATTCCATACACTGTGGGCCGTCAAGGACAATATAACCATTGCCCAGGAACAATTCCAAATTCCATGTTGTTGTCAATGTGTATGGAAGTCAAAAGTCAAATTTTAAATAGTATGTATTCCGCACAGAACTTTTTTAAAATAAGCTTCTTCTCTTCTCTAAGCAGGCCAAACACAATAAATGTAACTCGTGTTAAGTTGAAAAGATATTGACAACATGATTTTTGTAGGAAATAAAGCATCTTCATAGTTAATGTTTTTTTTATTTTAAAACACGAACTTTTATACTACAAGATTGTTGAAACTTATTTCCTTTTATAAGAAAACTTATTTCTTTCCTTATTCCCTTTTGCGAAATGTAAACACTTTGGACATTGAATATTTTCTTGTGATTTATAAAATACAGTTTCTGTTTCAAGTAGAAATCAAAACAAAATCTTTTTGGAGTTTACTGCTTAAGAATCGATTTTTATATACATATAGCCCGCAGAACGAAAAAATATGGTCAGTGAAATCAAGTGTTAACAAAAATTAGATGAAAGCGTTATGTGATGGAATGCTATACCATTAAATGCGACCAATTATAAGTATTGGTTTTTGAATTTGCTCAGATGAGTTATCGCTGTCCTATACTGAACGAGTGGTTGTGGTGAATTACTCGTATGTAGCGAGGTTCACCTTGTGCCATAGAGAAACTTTTCAGAGGTGGTAGGGTAGGAAATATTGAGTTGATTGAAAGTTCTGTCAATATACAATAATAGCTTAGGTCGGATTTCAATGTTTTGAGAAATTTTAGTTTAAAGTTTTTATTCGCCATATACAGCCATGGACATACAAATAGCACAAATTGCAAGCAAATATATATTTTAATATTACTCTAAGTTTACTTTTCGCAGTCCTATTTTTTATTGATCTTACTGTTTGTTGTAATCATATGGTCGATGTCTAACAGCAAAAGTTCCCGTTATCTTTTAAATTGTGATGTGTGCTTTACTTATATTTATGTTAGTGTGGATTTGCAGTGGACACAGAAATAGCACAAATTTGACACACACGTGTGTTTTAAAAATTTTGTTAATTGTTTTCGTTCTTTCGATTTGCGATACATTTCATTAAATTTTGTGTTAAAAAATAAATAAAAATGGGCCGCGGAATACACTCCACACCCGAAAAATTTCTATAATTAATTATTTGAGCAGAAATGGGAAAACACCTGCCGAAATAGCTGAAATTGTGCAATGCTCCAGAAAAATGGTGTATAATGCTATCCAACTAGCAAAATCAAATGTGTGATATATTCATCAAAACATAGACAGAAAACCAAAACCACAAAAAACCACCATTTCTGTCGATAGAGCTGCATATGAGCAAGAAAGAACCATTTAAGACAGCGAGGTTTATAATGCAGGAAATAAATGAAAACTATGGCCTTATTGTATCCAGAAGGCTTGTACCAAAACGTTTAAACGAAGCTGGTATCTTTGGCCACATTAGTCGCAAGAAACCACTCCTGTCAAAGAAGCACATAAAAAATCGTCTGACTTTTGCAAAGGCTCATAAGAATAGGGAACTAAAATTCTAGAAAAATGTTCTCTGGGCCGATGAAACTAAGATTAATAGAATGGGGCCTGATGGGAAAACAATTGCGCTTCGTCCAAAAGGTGAGGTACTAAATCAAAGATACACAAAAAAGACCGTCAAGCATGGAGGTGTGGAGAGCATTTTCTTGGCATGGAGTTGGGCCAATAGTACGAATTAATGGTAAAATGGATCGATTTCAGTACCCTTATATACTTAAACATAAAATGAAGCCATTTGCTTTTGAATCAATGCCAATCAATCCAATTTGGACTTTCATGTAACACAATGATCCGAAACACACGGCAAAAGTTACAAAAGAATAGATTCAGAAGGAGAACATCAAAGTTTTATATTGGCCGGCACAAAGTCCCAACCTTAATCCCATAGAGAACCTATGGAATGATGTGAAGGTCGTGATTGCAAATACAAATTTTAAAAATTTTGATGATCTATGAGCAGGGGTGCAAGATGCTTGGTATTCTATCCCGAAAGATAGATGTTAGAAGCTCGTGGAGAGTATGAGTCGCAGATGTGAAGAAGTGATAAAAAATGACGGATATAATACAAAATACTTAAAAGGTAAGTTATTTTTTTTTTCTTACTTTTTTAAAATTTTTTGCATTTTTTTGTTAAATTTTCAGGATATTTTTCGGTGTGCTATTTATATATCCAAGGCGTTTTGAACTATGAATTAATTTAGTTTTTTTTTCTTTTTTTGTTTAATTTAATGAATATTTTTTGTTAATATTGAAGTTGTAACTCATAGATTTAAAAAAAAAATGTACTTCCCTTGTTTTGTTATAATAAAACATAACAAAAAAAAAAAATATAATTTTTTGAAAACTAAGAAAACTTTATTGGTTTTTATGTCATAACTTTAGTTTGGTTTATGCTAGAAGTTACAGAATTTGTGTGTATGTGACGATGTATTCAAGGAATATAGAAATATAAATAACTCAGTTCTGATCTGAGTCGACTTAATCGATTATTGCTTATGGACTCAGAGTTATTACATTTTTGGGATACAATTAATTCTGTGATAATGCATTAATCCAGTTATTATAACTGTTTAATTGTATATTAATATTACAGAAGTTACTCTCCATCGAAATAAATCGATTCATGTTAAAAAAACCATATTCGACAAAAATCAGTATACTTGTTGGCAGTTCTCAAATCGCAAATGTATCTTAACAAATGAATGAAGATAATATTAGTGCGTGTTATTAAGTTTGTACACAATTGACCGATAAATGGACCTACAGGCTTTACGCCGACTCCGAACGGCGATGAACGGAATGTTCTTATTCTCAAGAAGCTTTACATGGCATTTTGATTACTCTCTGAGGTTTGCCATTGTCTGCAGAGAGGTGGCGGCCGCACAGAAAAATTCTTTTAATTCAAATAATTTTCTGTCAGTGCTGGGGTTCGAACCTGGGTCTCCAGGTTTGTTGACATAGCGGCCACGCACTTTAACCAACTACGTCACGGACGCCACCGATTATTACGTAGTTCATTTAACATTAATTTCAAATTTTTTTACCAGTGCCCATTGGAGATACTTGATCCCAAAGTTGGGGCAAATTTGAGATTTCTTATTTTTCAAAGCGATGTAACCCAAAAAGTTTATGATCTAGTCACTTAAAAAAATTTATATTTTAAGTTCTTACTAAGACGTACCTAATACAAAAAACAGGTCTGCCACTAGCTTCTTTCTATTAAAATTTTTTTTTTTTCAAAGTTACCAAAAATTATTTTTTGTTTTTAGAAACTTTAACTTTTTTTTAAAAATTAAGTAACATCCCAATTAATTTTTCTGATACGTAAGATACCGAAATATTACGAAATTTGTTGTAAAAAAATAAAAATTTTTTAAAATAGTCGAGCGACCACTATGTGATTAATCTCTGCGGACTGACCCAAAATGGTATTGGCCGACCGTAAAGTGAAGTAGTACGATCTAGCTGAGGCTCTGAAGATATCGAAAGGCAGTGTGGGAACAATATAACAGGAGCATTTGTCTATGAGAAAGTTGCTTTCCAAATGGGGGCCGCGTTTTCTCACACCCGACCAAAAACAACAACGTGTCGATGATTCGGAGAGCTGTTTGGCACTGTTTCAAAGAATAAACATGAATTTTTATGTCGATATGTGACAATGGATGAAACATGGATCCACCATTACACACTGGATTAAAAACGGTCGTCAGCTGAGTGGAGAGCAACCGATGAAAGCAGGCCAAAGCGACCAAAAACACAACAGGCGGCTGGAAAGATTATGTCATCTGTATTTTGGGATGCGCATGGAATTTTGTTCATCGACTATCTCGAAAAGGGAAAAACAATCAACAGCGATTATTATATAGGGTTGTTAGAGCGTTTGAAGGATGAAATCGCGAAAAATCGGCACCAATTGAAGAAGAATAACAAATGGATGAAAACGATGGCGAAAATCCACGAATTGGGGTTCCTCATCTACCGTATTCGCCAGATTTGGCCCCCAGCGACTACTGGCTCTTTGCTGACCACAAAAAAATGCTTGCCGGCAAGAGATTTGGCTCCAATGAAGAGGTGATGGCTGAAACTGAAGCATATTTTGAAATCGGTATTGAAAAGTTAGAAAAGCGGTGGAATGAATGTATTGCTCTTGAAGGAACCTATGTTGATGAATAAAGCAGAATATTTGCAAAAAAAGATTTTTTTTTTTACTTAGTCTCGGGACTTATTGGACCATGTGTTACCTACATTTCGTTATTAATTTCAAAAGGATAGCTGTAATCTCGTAATACTTTTTGCCGAAATTTCATAGCTTTCCTTTATAGCATATCCTAATCCTGCTGTGCAAAAATTGAAATTGCTATGAAATTCATTTTGAATAATTTCTTATTCGAAAATCATTAAACTTAACACTTTAATTTATCACTTTTTTTCAAGTTTCATGTCTCTTGTCAAAAACAGTTGTTTTCGTATTTTTTCAACAGAAGGCATTTCTTATTTTGAGAATCATAAATAGATTTTCTTTCAGTCCAATAAAATTTTTGTTAACTGTAAATTAAATTGTGATTGTAATGTCAGTTTAATATTTATTGAATTTAACTCTTTACATATTCATAGCTAATACTTTTATCCGTCTACTGGAAATTTGTCAGCTGAAAATTAAAGAAGAGGAAATCACATTTCGTGGGGGTATTAAGACCGAAGTTTTTGCTGAGATTTTTAGAATTTCATAAGATAAAGAATTGTTTTCCCAGAATTATGAAAATATATAATTTATAGGTCTCTCTGACATAAGCAAAATATTCACATATTTTTACTTTTGCAAAATTTCACCTCAGCTTCAAAGGGTTAATATATGTAGCTTTAAAGAGCTGCTTTAACTTAACTTTAATTAACACTTTAAAAGCTGCTTATTTGCTGCAGGCTCTTCACACTTTGTTTAAGGTGTAAGGAGAAATACTGAGAATGCCGGAGTTGTCAGCACACAAATGTATTAAATTTAATTAAATCTTCTTGTGTATGATGATGACGATTCCAAGAATGAGTAACGATAGGATTAAAGTTATTCAAGAAGTTATCTCAAGGTTCATAAATTAATGCGTTTTCAAAGACTTGAAGGAATCTGAAATTGATAAGATGTCTTTCTTGCATATTTCAATTTTTTTAAAAAGTCCTTAACTCGTTTATGGCGTTCAGCTGACAGTTTAACAGTGTGCACAAAAATTATAACATTACCCTGCTTTTTTATAATACTTTTGCTTTAAATGCTCACAAATTATAAAAACTTATATTGACAACACCTCCTTTGATGTGATACAAGGACGTCCACAGGTGGAGCAGGAGTGGACACTTGCCCCCGCCCCCCCCTGGACTGGAAAAATTCTATATATTTTTATTTCCTATATGTATATGTTACATTTTCATATCATCATTTTCATATACGTGCACACCAAGGCATACCTTTGCCTCCCCCCCTTGAAAAATTCCGGTGTTCGTCTATGATGTGATATATCCGAAATATCCGACACAGATTAAACCGTATATAAATACTTATATATTTTTGATATCAACAAACCTTTCCACAAGGAAAATCGGCCCTGCCGTTGAGTTAATTTATGTTCGGTTAATTTTATCTGTAGTGGCCAATGTTCGGACTTTACTGCAATTGCAGTAGATCTACTGCGCAGTTTAGAAAAATTTAATGTTTTACTGCGTCACTGGGGTTTTTTCAGATCTACTGCGATTTATTCTCAACACACATTTTTATGGTTATTTTTGTATTTATCTTACAAACGACAGGAAACACAGGCAATTTCTTATGTAGCGTTACATTACGTCAAATATAACTAAACCTATAATATTATTACATAAAAAACTAGAAAGATGGCAGCATAAGTGTTAAATTAATAGTTATATTAATTTTGAATCCGTAAACATGTTTCTGCAACATGCAAATATAAAGTATATATTTATGTATTTATTTGTATTTAGGTATTTTTTTATTAGTATAAAATGTACGTACATGATTGTAAATAAAAAAAAACTACTGCGAAAAAATCGTTTTACTGTGTTTTTTTTTTTACTAATTTTCAAGTCCGAACCCTGGTAGTGGCCGTGGCGCACTGGTTAGAGTGCGTGACCCATACGCCATAGAACCCTGGTTCAATTCCATCTGACACAGAAAGTATTTCAATTGAATCAATATTTCTGTTCGGCAGTCACCTCTCTGCAGACAATGGCAAACCTCAGAGAAATAATAATGCCATGTAAAGCTTCTTGAGAACGTTCGGAGTCGGCATAAAACTAGTAGGTCCAGTTCTCGATCACTTTTGTTCAAACAATTAGTAACAACACGCACAACACAATTTGATCATCAGAAGTTCTGTCAAAGAAGTTTCAAGGGCTGAAATGGCCAGTTTGATTTTTTTTATTTTAATTTTATCTGCAGCACTGGATCTTTTGCTGGAAATATTCTAGATACTTATACCTATTCACTTTATTTCTCATTGTTACATTAGTTATTTTTATTTAAAAAATAAATGCGTTTTCCTTCGCTCAAGAAGGTAGATAAAGCACCTAGAAGCTTTTTGTGAATGAATTTGGTTGGAACAAAAAATAAATCAAACCACAGCAACTTTTTTAAAGGTAAGTTAATTAATTTAAATTAAGTTTCATATTTTTCCACATTGAAATGTTGCCACATTTACTTCATTCCACTTTAAAATATTCCCATAGTTTTGAACTTTACTCCTACCCCAACTAAGGTTATGAACCCAAACTGAAACTAACTCATATTTACTCATAAGGCTAAATTACTTTAAAGTTAAGGAATTGCTGCCATCAAAATTGTAGAATTGTCTTACATACATAGAACTACACAATGTACACTCTTACTCAAGTAAACCAACCACTGAACCTAGAAATAATTTTACAACCCATACATTCAAACAAATACAAAACTATACTGAGGCATGCCTAAATTTCGAAAGTATATTCAATATATTATGTTGTTTGGTATGCTTTTTATTATTAAGTATCGTAATTTTGTTAGTTATGGTTTTTCTATTTTTGGTTTTTTGTTTTTTTTGTCACAAACAAAACTTTATCAGTGTCCTTATAGGTATTTGTCTCTTTGAATGTTAATACGTCAGCCTTTGTTTAAGTTGGTTGAATTTTATTCAAATATGATTTGATGCTACTCGAGGGAATCGTAGAAATTTATTAACGAAATTAACAACATTCAACTGTTCTGATAAAACACGACCCAAAATAGATAAGCTTCTCGAAAATGTTTTACATTCAGAATAATATAGCAGAATATTGCAAAATAAGGGATAATTTGGAACGTAGACATGTGACATATGAGAAATGATTTTTATGTGGGTGCCATTGGCTTTGATTCTATATTCGGTGTCATTGTTTTAGTAATTGCCATTATAATGGTTTATTACGCAATATTAGAACAATATTGAAAAAATTACACAAAGGTTAACAAAAATCGAGTACACAAAGGTATTTTATTGCTTACCGAGAACCAAATATAAATACACATACAAAAACAAAAAAAAAAATATTGTAGTCATATCTATTTACTGAATATGTATCAATTTATTCGCAGAATTATTCTTGCTTATTTCCACGGTTATCGAAAAAAAGTTGAGTTGAGCTGAATTCTTTACTACTCTTAGTATTGTTGGCGGTCCCAGCAAGCGTTCAGAATCTTTTATTACTCTTTTGACTCATTATATGGATAGTTCCACAAACGAGGGAATTTTGGATGGCCCGGCTTATTTCGTGTATAAATATTTTGAAAAATACATATTTTCTCAATGGAAACTGTAAACCATTACGGCGCCTGAAATACCCTGTAAAATAACCCCGTATTTTAGAAACGTATGTACGTAGAAAAGTATTTTTTATTAAAAATGACACTCAAAACATGAAATTCTCAGTCTCCTAGTATGTCACTTCTCGTAAGTGAAAGTTAGTAGACTATGGGACCCAAAGCTTTTCTTAGATGCATAGTTTGACACCAATGTCATTTTTCACTGCCCGTTACAGTTTTCCCAGTAGCAGTATATTATAGATTTATATATATATATGTGGTGACTCAATACCACCACATATAAACTCCGACATCACAACATACAACTTTAACAATATTCACTTACACATTTATTTTAAAAATTATTATTTAAGATTTCAAAATTGTCAATTTTTATTTATCAAAAATTTTGTATATCAGTTTAGTTATAAAATTGTGTTTGTTGAACATAGAACAAAAAATAAATTGTAAAAATAAAATTTAAATAAAAAAATATAATTTTTGTGAACATCCACAAAGGGATCCACAACTGGTGACTCAATACCACCACAACCACATATATATATATTATAGAATGCCCATCCCAGTTTTCTAGTAGATGGACATTAGAGTGAGTCGACTTCCATAAAAACAAAAAAGTTTGAAAAAGCCACCCCCTATTTCAAAGCTGACCTCGAATGGATTACAAATTAAAAGAAAAATTTTTTTTGGACAAAATGTAAACAAATTTTTAGGACTTTAATTTTATGAGAAAAAAGACACAATTTTAGGGGGCATAAATTGGGCTAACGAGGTTTACTAGTCAAATATGACCTTGGAAGTAAAAAAGGTTTTAAAAAAATATAGTACTCGTAAAGCACTTTTAAACGACATATTATTTTTTAAGATCGGATATGTTATGCTCAAGTTATAAAAAAAAGACCATTTCGGCAGTTTTTCCGATGGTCCAAAAAAAAATTTTTTTTATTTTGGAATTCATTCGAGGTCAGCTTTGAAATAGGGGGTGGTTTTTCAAACTTTTTTTTTCGACCCACTCTAATGGACATTACCCAGTTTTAATACAGTTTCTGACAGTGATCATACAAAATAAATTACCACATTTAGCCTAATACTGCCAAAACCATCGGAAATATAGCATTTTATTGATATGTGGGTGGTAAAAGGGGGTGTGGCAACCTATTTTTAGAACAGCTGCCAACAGTGAGCATACACATTAAATGACCAAACTTTAGTCTAATACCACCAATATCTTCCGATGTATAGAATTTTTATCAATTTTTGGGCGGTAGAGGGGGGTGTGGCAACCTATTTTTAGTACAGTTTCCGACAGCAATAAAACAAATTAATTACCAAATTGATGACTAATACGACCTAAACCGTCTGAAATATAGCATTTTATTGATTTTTGGGCGGTAAAAGAGGGTGTGGCAAAATTTTGTTTCTTGTGTGTGTGTCCTTCCTTGCGGTAATACGAATCCATCAAGCTCAAAATTGTAAAAATCGAACGATCCGTTCTCTAGTTATGCATTCCTTCTCTCGGCATGATTTTATTTTTCTTCATGTGTGCAAATCATAGCTGTTAAATTGCGATTACAATTAGTAATCAATTAGACTATTTTTTAAAAAGAATTGTAATGATTATATAATCCTTAAGCAAGACTTTTATGATTAGTAATTGATTACGATTACAAATAATCAAAAAATAATAACGATTACTTGAGATTACGCAAAATACTCAAAAATAATCAAAAGTAATCAAAAAAATAATTCGATTACTTTTAAAGATTATTTTTGATTCCTTTTTGATTATTGAAAGAATTTCAGTCTAAAGTACTGCATATTTTGTGAAAGTGATGATGAAATTGACACAACTGGCCAACACAATGCCAACAGATCAACTCTTCTGCTACTTGAATGACAATTCAAGTGCTGAAATGATTTGGCAAAAGTATGGCTTGTTGAAGGAACCATTTCTTTCATTCAAAACTCTCTAATGCCCTCAGCGCCAGTTTGAGAAACTATTTTTTTTTGCCTGCATAGTAAACACTCCAAGACGGCAATCATTGTCTGATTTTTCTTTTGAAAAATTAGTTCTTATGAATGCAAATAGGAATTTAGAGTAAAAAGGTTTTATTTTTGTTTCGTTTATGTTGTACTATAATACATTATTGTTCTCGTTCTTGTTTTTTGTCAATATTTTTTTTTATAATGAAATACATAACTTCGTTTTTTTTTAAATAAAATTTAACAAAATTTTTTGTACCTAAGACTGAAGTTCTTTAAATAATCAAAAAAGAATCAAAAATAATCTCCAAAAGTAATCGGATTATTTTTTTGATAACTTTTGATTCTCAAGTAATCGTTATTTTTTTTTTGATTATTTGTAATCGTAATCATGTGATTACGATTACAAACAGAAAAGAATTGTACTTAATCAATTATTTTACCTTTTTGAAAAAAAGAATCGAATAAGTAATGATTACGAAGAGTAATCATTACTTAACAGCTATGGTGCAAATACACACGAACACATGTGTGTGAACATAGGCACGAAATGCCTATAACTCATGAACCAATACACATACAAAGACCGTTTATACATAAAAACCTTCGTATTGACGTCACCTTTCATGGAAAATTTGAACCAGAAACAAAATCGATTCACGCATTACAGAGAACATCAATTTCATACGCAATGCAACTTATTTTTATATATTTAGAAGATTTATATTTCGATCAAATCATCGTTTGTCATGGTAATTAATTAAAATATAATAAATAAAATAACGTACATGTTTTACTTAAATTGAGGTTGTATCAATTAACTCAGTTAACGTTGTAAGCATTGTAACATTGCACTTTGTCCAGTCAATTTCTCACTTTGCCCAGTCAAGCATTTTCGTGAAAAATACTGTGGATATATGTATATATGTAATTTTTCAGATGTATGAGTTGACATACTATGTTGTTTTGTGATAGGGGACTAGTTTTTTTTACAAAACGTTATTTTGTCAATTTTGAAGGAACATTTAAAGAATTCTCAGTCGCCTGGTTTCAGTCCCCTGCCCTCATTCGTCTAAATTTGCAATTTTGAATTTTTTGACTGGCTACTTTCAGATAGTGTGAAAAATGATATCAACTTGAAATAAAATTACTTGCCAAGACTTATATATAAAAAAAAAATTTGGTGCCGGAATTAACTCCATTTTCTTTCTTCGTGTGTAGAACTATCCATAAATTGGCAAACATGATTTTTATACCCCCACCTTTAAAAAGTTCGATATTTAAGGTTTTGTCTAAAAAATAAAGGTCAAGTTCGAAAATGAGCCAAATTGGATGAAAACTACACCCATCTACCATACAAAGTAGATCAAAACCATACCATACAAACTTTATCAAAAACATAAAAATCTATTTAAATTCCACAAAAATTAATATATGGACTTGCTATTTTGCATATGAACTTTGATATAAAAGTACTCTGTGTATAAAATTCAACCAAATCGAGTGAAAACCACACCCACCTCCCATACAAAGTGACTATCAAAACACAAAAGAGAATATTTTATGTTTTAACAAATAAATATTTTATTGACAGCCTAAGACTTTAAATATACGTTGGTCCGGCCATGGCGGTATTTTAACTTCGGCCCAGTCGAAGGTCATCTCTTACTAGTTATTATTCATAATACTCTTATTTTAGCTCGATACACTCAGTTCAGTGTTATTTTGACAGTACCTTTTGTACAGTACGGTTTGCCCAACTCTTCAAAATTCGTATCGGTTTTCAATTACTGGAGTTCAAATCTGGAGAATAGAATGGATTCGGAAGCAATTCAAAGGGTAATTTGTAGCCATTGCCTCTAATGACTTCTGAGATAGTGCATTGTCTTGTAACTTGAAATAACTTTTTTCATACCCATTTTCAGGCAAGATGACTACATCTTCTGGGCGACCTGAATGTTCTTCATCAGAAGTGCTTGTACGACCACGTTTAAAAACCAATAAATTTTGGTCTCGATTCCAAATGAATCCATTCCTTTGCATACATAGTGTTTTTTCCATTTAAAAAACAATGTTTTATCAAAATGCGAAATTGATGCCATATTGACATCCATTGCTACCAAAAGAGTTCTTTACTTCAAATGACTCTCAAACCGCAAACTGTTGAGTGAAACTGACTAATTTTTGACAGTCATCATTTAAAGATGTCCAATATAATAATATCGATTTGAGCCTAGCGATGCTTTCTATGTGTCAGAACGAAAACATACTGAACAGCCCGGTATGATTGTTTATTTACATTATTTTACTAATGTATACGAGAATCTTTCTTCCTTGTAGGTTTTGAACTCAGGACATCATTTTCTTCTGCGCTGACTTACACTGTGCTACAATTTAAGGGTCAATCGGAATTACTTCAAACCTCTCAACGGTTTCTGGTAGTACATGGTCTATATAATTCACCCTCATACTCAGTTTTACCGGATTATGCCAAATAACAGAAAAATTCAAGTGAAAAAATCAAAGTTCATCATATAGTCACATATTTTTTTCTTATAACTCCTAAATATCTTTATATTTAAAAAAAAATAAATCAATAAAAACTAGTAAAAAATGATCTTCGACTGAGTCGAAGTTAAAATACCCCCACGTCCGAATCAAAGTATATTCAAAGTCTTAAGCAGTTATAAAATGTTTATTTGTAAAAACATTTTCGTCATAGTTTTAACAGAAGATATTCTCTTTAGTTTTTGAAAGTCACTTTGTATGGGAGGTGGGTGTGGTTTTCACTCGATTTGGTTGAATTTCGTACACAGAGTACAGGTTATATATCAAAGTTCATATGCAAAATTTTAAGTCCATATATTAAGTTTTGTGGAATTTAAAGAAATTTTACATTTTAGGTAAAGTCACTTTGTATGGGAGGTAGGCGTGGTTTTCATCCGATTTGGTTGAATTTCATACTCAGAGTTTATTTTATATATCAAAGCTCATATGCAAAATTTCAATTTCATATATTAATTTTTGTGGAATTTTAAGAGATTTTACCGTTTTGATAAAGTCACTTTGTATCGGAGGTAGGCGTGGTTATGATCCGATTTCTCATTTTGCTCATTTTCGAACTTGACCTTTATTTTTTAAATGAAAGCTTAAATATCGAAGTTCGTGATGATAGCTTTAAAATTACGGCTGTAATCGTGATCACAGACGGACAAACGGACAGACGGGTGGTGATGCTGATCAAGAATATATATACTTTTCTATACCTACCACGCCTCCTTATGGGCATTACAAACGGAGTGACAAAATGAATATACCCCGTTTACGTATTTTAAACGTGGGGGTATAAAAATTATTAATGCACGCTTTTTCTTTCTTTTCCATTGCGTTGCTGTAAGAGCTTTTGGTAATGCTTTGCTTAATGATCGGTAGTAGCTTTGATAAAGCCTTCACTCACCAAGATCCATTTTAGTGCCTCTTTTTTATGTGTGATGGTAACACGGATTTGAATTGCGTAGTGAAATGCAAAAGTAAATTTAGAATAAGAGTTAAGTCATCGTTCTTTAGATTTGTTGTTTACTCATTTTAACCGGAATCATATTGGTGTTGCCATATGTTAACACAAATATAACCACAAATTTATTTATGTATTTATTTAAGTTCATATGTAAATGATGATTACATTTCTTTCTTAAAATTAAATAAATATACGTAGGGCATTTCAGGGTTACACCAGGCGTGTTAGTTAGTTTATAAATTTAAATTGCTTTCACCGCTGAGCGCAGTAAAAATGCAACAAAAATAAAAATGAGGTCATGAGAACTTTCAGAGAACCGCTAAAAGTAACCTTAGTGCACCATCGTTACATGTATAATTAGTGTGACCATCTCACTTTTGTGGCATTTGGGGTCATTCTGCCAAAATTTCGTGGAAATTGGTTCATTTTCGGGGACATTATTCAATGAAAACGGGAAAAATTCAGAAATATCTAAAAATAAAAAATTGAAAAAATTTAGGTAAAAAAAATAAAAAAGTTTAATTATTTTCTGTAAATAAAGCAACAAAGTTATGAATTGATTTTAATTATCCGAGTTAAAATCCGTTAAAATAAAAATGAACGATGGCTAAGACCTGCTTTTTCTTCGTCCAATTGTTCATTCGTATTCTTTTTTTTTTGGCGTTTTTTGAAGCAAGTCAAAAAATTCCATACAACTCAACATCATGTCACATTTCCCAAATATGAAGCTTTCCAAAGTAATTATTTAAAGGTGTGTTTTTTCCTTCGTCCAAATTCGGTTTATGGTCGAAAAGGCTCGTTCGACTGAAGCAGATGTACCGGGTAAGCAACAGATATATTAGACCATATCTCCTTAAAGTTTATATGGGCGTTTTTCTTCGCAAAATGTTTGAAGCACTCCATCCAGCGCATATCAAATGGTGTCTTGTCAAGTTTCCATTCCGGAATTTTTTTCAGCAGTTAAAAATTTCGTCAAATAACCAAACTGATGTATAAAAAATTTCTCGCAGAATTTGGAGACACTTAGTCCGATTTGGGCACACCGGGACAATTGGCAAAATTCGGGAACATGTCTCGAGTAAATGCGACAGATGGTCAGACTATGTAATATAATATATATCGTCCTTACAAATGTGGATTTGCGAATCTGAGAAATTCTATTTTTCTTTTACCATTGTATTCTATTGTTTAAGTGGAGCTATACGCTGTGCCAAACCATAAACAGTCACGTATATGGTAAGTAATACAAATATTGTAACAAGAACAGTAAAGATGGCCGCGCCGAATTGAAGTTGAGTAAGAAAGAGTTGTTTTTTGTGTATAAAAAAAAAAAATAAATAAATATAAAATATAAGCAAAAATAAAATTGAAATTAAAATTAGGAAAAATATTAGGACAAGAATTTGGATATGGATAAAGATAAACATTTTAAAAAGGATGTAAATAAAGTAAAGATTTCAACAAAGACCAAGAGTAAGGTAAAGAAGTAGGACAAACATTTGGACAAAGATTAGAGCATAAAATTGTACAAGAACTTAGACAATGATTGGGAAAAGGACTAGGGCAAGGATTGGGACAGAGACTTAGGAACAATTAAAGTTATATTTAGGTCAGGATTAAAAAAAGGATGTGAAAAGCATTGCGATAAGGAATAGAACACAAATTTGGACACGCTATGAAAAAGATTTAGGACAAAGATTGGGAAAATATGTCGGAAAAGATAAGGAAAGGATTTGAACAAGGAATGGGTCAGCAATTTGGAATCGGGTTAAAAAAAACAATTTAGACGAGGATATGGACAATTATTAGAAAAAATATAAGAACAAGGATAAATATGAGGCAAGTTTGAAAACAAAGGATCCGCAGTAATTTTAATTTATCTAAAAGTTTGGACAAAGGTTGTTATATAAAAAAAAAATCCTAGATGGAAAGAGTTTACAATTAAATTCCCTAGTAAAACCGGGTATATCAGCTTGTAATATATATTCAATAGTCAACAACTATCAAAATAACAACAACATCATCAATACAAACACAAGCGCTGAAAAAAGTTAACACAGAACTTGCACATATTGGAAAACCGCCAAAGGATAAACAACAAGCATTAAAAAAATTTTTTTAAACCAAAAAAAAACAAAAAAAATAGGAAAAAAGAAAGAAACATAAAACAAAACATACAAGCAATTACATACGTCAAAAAAGTTACGATGGAACGAATTAAAATTAAAACAAGAACAGCAAAAAGGAAATCGGTTTATTTTATTGATTTTCAAAAGTAGCTGCACGTGACAAACAATACTTGCAAAGGGGCGTAGAGTGTTTAAAGGGAGGGGTAATAAATGTAAACAATATTTTTATTTGATGACTTGAATCACACTGAATTGAAATAAATTGAAAGCTTGTGAAGTGTAGTAAAACCGGATGGAATTGAGTTGCGTTGCGTTGAGTTGAGTTGAAAGTGATGTCCTGTCAGTAACCACGTATTAGTTTATATGTAGGTTTCCTTGCAAGTGTGTCAATATGTCAGACGCATGCAGAGAGTAAGGTGAGTGGAAGCAGCTTTTAAGGATTATAAGCACGGAAATTAAACTGTGTCCGTCCAGAGCATGTGAATGGCATTGATTTGGAGTTGATGATGATTATTTGCTATAAATGTTGTCAAAATGAGAAAACCGGTTTTGCAAATAATTCGAAATGACGAGTTGTTAACAGTTTTTTTTACCCTTTTCTAAATTAAAAAAAAAACAAACCGGGAAACCAGTCCTGAATTTTGCCAAATAGTAAATAAAATAAAAATCTTAAAATAAAATACAAAATGTCAAATAAATTAAATTAAAAAAAGAAATTATAAAAGTAATTAACAAAATTTCCGACTATATTCGTAATGAGGATATTTTGGACGACATATCACCACAGACGTCATAAACGTTTGATGCATTGAAAATGTAACAAAAATGCAAAAGCGTTGCATAAAATTATTTCTCGGTGCCTAGAGGCGTTAGGAGAAATTCTATGGAACAACAATAAATAATCTCGGTTATATGATAAAAATAAAAATTAATGGCGTCACTAGCCTCGCCAGAGATCCGCTTAATATAACCTAAAAGCATCATTGCATGGATATACTACATGGCGCTAAAAAACAAAAGCAATAGCTAGAGAAAAATAAAAAGTGAAAGCAAAAGAAAACGCAAAAGCAAAAGCATAAACAAAAGCAAAAGAAAAAGCAAAAGCAAAAACAAAAGCAAAAGTAAAAGCAAAAGCAAAAGCAAAAGCAAAAGAAAACACAAAAGCAAAGCAAAACCAAAATAAAAAGGAAGAGCAAAAGCAAAAGCAAAAGGAAAAGCAAAGGCAAAAGCAAAGGCAAAGGCAAAGGCAAAGGCAAAGGCAAAGGCAAAGGCAAAGGCAAAGGCAAAGGCAAAAGCAAAGGCAAAGGCAAAGGCAAAGGCAAAGGCAAAGGCAAAGGCAAAGGCAAAGGCAAAGGCAAAGGCAAAGGCAAAGGCAAAGGCAAAGGCAAAGGCAAAGGCAAAGGCAAAGGCAAAGGCAAAGGCAAAGGCAAAGGCAAAGGCAAAGGCAAAGGCAAAGGCAAAGGCAAAGGCAAAGGCAAAGGCAAAGGCAAAGGCAAAGGCAAAGGCAAAGGCAAAGGCAAAGGCAAAGGCAAAGGCAAAGGCAAAGGCAAAGGCAAAGGCAAAGGCAAAAGCAAAAGCAAAAGCAAAAGCAAGAGCAAAAGCAAAAGCAAAAGCAAAAGCAAAAGCAAAAGCAAAAGCAAAAGCAAAGCAAAACCAAACTAAAAAGGAAAAGCAAAGGCAAAATCAAAATCAAAAGCAAAAGCAAAAGGAAAAGCAAAAGCAAAGGCAAAGGCAAAGGCAAAGGCAAAAGCAAAACAAAAAAGATACAGCAGTTTCGACTATGTCGTAACAATACGTATCATAGAATTATATAATGCTTAAATTAGAAACAATCGAGTTTTACACTTCTTATTGATACTAAAACATAGAAAAAGTTGGTACAATTTTTGAATTTTTTTTTCCATATCATATACATATTAATAATTTATAAGTCAAAAAATACAAGTTTATAGTACAAGTACAATTTATAGAACAAGTACAATTTAGTAACAGCGAACAGACAGCGGAATTTTTTTTCAACACCTAGTAGGCTGTAGAGTCGAAAAATTTGTGCAATGCTAGCAAGTTCAACAACCCATGTGGAGAGTTGAAATGTCAAAATTTCGCTGTCGATTGTATGCCCGGATATTTAATTGGCTGCGTAATTTTGACTTTCCAACTCTAATTTTTTGAAGAGTACAGTACGACCTCACTTAAGAGTACAGTACGATTATCGCAACACTTAAAAATTTACATTGTTCACTTAGTAAACGCAAATTTAAAGAAAAAAAATTGCACAATTATCGCAACTTACCTTTGCGTAAACTTGCATAAACTTTTACCTCATTTCCTTTCAGTTCTTCTTTGCTTGCAAACTACATTTTTTATATAGGAGAAATCTATCTAGTTGGATTGAGGGTGTTGTACTGTAGTTGCTTTTTTCTCCACACAAAAATTTTGACTCTACACTGTGTGGAATTATATGCCGCGGAATTTTCGTTTCTACAGCATACTAGGCTTTAAACAAAAAACCATGCGCAAAGCAAACAGAGACATCAAATGCTGGTTTTATATATTTTTTTAACTGGCAGTGCCCTCTTGCTTTAATCAGCAACACTCAGTACATACATATATTCTATTATATACAAGAACCAATTCAGTCGATAAATAGGTAGCAACCTTAAACAAGAACCATGCTCAAAGCAAACAGAAACATCAAATGTTGGCTTTATATTGCATGTAATTGTGTAAAATTTATATAAGTTAGATAGTTCCAACATAAATTTTTCTTCCAGTGAGGATCAAGCAGACCAACAAGTGCTTACATCAACATTGTACGATCAGTACTTTAGGCACACCAAAGGCTCAAAGTGTGACCTAATAACTCTATCAACCGCCCTACTAACCTCCAAGAATGAATAATATACATTTATAAAAATAAAATAAAATAAATACATAATAAAAATTTAAACACAAAAAAAAAAAAAATAAAAATAAAAGATAGAAAAAAATATATAAAAATTAAAATGATTTAAAATATGAACAAAATGAGAACAAGTATTGAGACAAAGACTTGAACAAGAATAAGAAAGAGGCTGAGGTTGAGTAATTGGGCAAAGGTTAAGACCACGGATAAGATAAGGAGTGGGACACAGACTTGGAAAAAGATGATAACTTGGATTTAGATTAGAACAAGGACAAAGATTTTGACACGAATTGGGACAATGATTAGGAAAAAGATTAACCGCCTGTTTATGTATTCCGAAAAGAGCGCTCTCGTTCGTGAAAGAAACGAGCAACAATATTTTTTTATATGAAAAAATGTATTGTTTATTGTGTCCCACACGAACGACAGTTCTCTTTTCGGTATACATAAACAAGCGGTAAGACATACTTAGGACAAAATATAGACGAAGAATTGTAACGGATTAAGACACGAATTGGGAGAAGAATTATAATAGGATTTGATAACACTTAGGGCCAATTTTTCAGTGCGAGTTTAAACTCTAGTCAAGTTAAACCGAGCTTTAGTCACCAAGATTGGACGTTAAAGCTCGGTTAAGGCAAAAAAGAAACATTATATGATAATTTAAGTCAATTTAACTTCAACGAATGCTAAAATATCTAGTTAAACCGAGTTTAAACGTCCAATTTTGGTGAGTTAACCTCGGTTTAACTTGACTAGAGTTTAAACTCGCACTGAAAAACTGGCCCTTAGTAGAATATTTAGGAGAATGATTAAGAAAAGGTTAAGAAAGTAATTCTAACAAGTATATAGTCAGAAATTTGATCATGGATTAAAACAAGAATTATTGGGGTAAGGAAAAGTGCAAGTATTAGGACAACACTTTCGAAAAAAGATAAGAATGGGTATAAGCTCGGGAATAAGGTAAGGCATAGGGATAAGAATGAGGACAAGGATCAAGAAACGCTTTCACATCAAAAACTACGAGTATATCCATGACTAACTCCTAATTTAGATTTTTTTTTTTTTTTTTGTAAGGAGTGTAGATCGTACGATACAAATTTTACGAACCGCTAGGTCCGTGGTTTGACTAATCTATCTGACACAGAAAATTTTTCCAATTGAAATAAAAATGGCAAACCCAAAGAGTAAATTCCGAGCAAAGCCTGCACATTAGTTGTTCGGAGTCAGACATTTAATAACACGGTCAAAACCGTTGATCATAAGAAGCTCGGTGAACGCCCTTTCAGGGTCTAAAATGGCCAATTTTTTTTTTTGTTATGTATGTTTTAAATTTGAATGATATTTAAACTTGTTCTGTTTTGGTCTCGTTAAAATTTTCAGAATCTCGATTTCTTTTTTAATCATTATTTTCTTTACAAATTCAGATGTTGCCCCGATTTACTAAAAAAAAAAGTTCTGTCAACAATATTTTCCATTAGAAAGTATCCTCCATTGTCAAAAGGTTATTAAGGACTTTATATTTTTCTTCATCAACAAGTCAGAAATGTTCAGTTTTCTTAAAATCACTTATGTTCCAAGAATATAAATAAAACATATTTCTGAATATCCTTGAACAAAAACATCTACCCTCAAATGCGCCCCTGTAGATGAGGCACATGTTTTGCCGGCATTATTAAGCAAAATACGAAAAACTCTGCCGGCACCCGCTCTCACCATGGTGCATAACAATAACAAAGAATAATATTGAGTGTTACCAACATTGGTACCAGTAGCTGGGGCAGCAGCGACAGCAAAACAGACAAAACAATCAGATACCCCAACTGCAGGACGAAGCAAAGCAATTACATTGTAGCGGCATTGGAATGGATTGATTTGATGACGGTTGGTAAAGTTGTGGAGTTTAACTCTTAGTAGTTTGTATTTAGCGGCTTATTGGTAATGGCAGTTGAGAACACATTAGCATGACTTGGCGGCGCTGCTTTGCGCTGCTGCTAGTGTTGGTTGAAAAGCGAATTGAATGCAACCTGGTGTAGTTTATAAAAAGCGTCAACTTGGCAGGTAAAACGCATTATTCTACCGTCATTCAAAGGACGAGCGCGTTGTGGAAAAGCAAGTCAATTTCTTGAATTGTGTTACCAAAAATAAAAATAAATAGCTTGTGCTATCGAATAGAAAAAGGAAGCATTTATTATTATATATATAAAAATAATAATTTTAACATTTTGCCTACCTTGGCAAGTATGGCAAAAATATAAGAATCTTAGCCATTGTTGTGGTTTCTTATTTTCTCAGTCATTAGAACAAGGCTAAGGTTCTTGCAATGTTTTGGAAGTGAAGTGTGCGTGTGTGCCTAGCATTGTTTTAGAAGTGTGCAAACATGTGACGTCGAAATGTAAAAACAAACATTTTGTGCCTTGGTTTAGTTGTTGTTTTTGGATGAGCGCTGTTGGCTGAGTAAAATAAATTAACTCAAATCATGGACAACTCTCACTCAAGGAATCGTGTATGGACTACAAATAATGGTTTCTTTGCCGAACATCCACCACCACAGACACCGGGTAAGCCGAAAAGTTTTTAAATGATAAATATTTTTTTTCACAATTTTAAATTCATTTGCTGAATAATTATTTGTATTTATTTATTTAAAAAAAAATTACTACAAATAGAGGCGAAAGTTTGACAAATGAATATATCCTTGTTAGGTTAAATGTTGGAGGTAAATAAAACCATTCTTCAGTGCTTGGATTTATTAGAACCTGTTGCCCATTCGAACAATATTAAATTTGTTGAAAAATAATTTTTCTTGTAGGTAACTCTTTTTATTTGGAAAATTTTTTTAAATTTTGTTCAAAGTCCGAAGAGATTTGAATGAAATGGGAGCGAAATACATCACATTTGAAAAATGAAAAACAAAACTCTAAAAAAATAAAACTTAAAACTGTTTCTATTGAGATATTTACTTTAGAAATTCAAATTTTTGCTTTAGAATACTGGTAAAATACGATTTCATAGTTATATAAGTTATATACTGTAACTCTTAAAATAGGTCACGCTTTTTCGAACTTACCTTACTCAAAACAAGGGTGAATAAAAATTTTATATTGGGAATATTTTTGTATTGATGTTTTTTTTTTTATTTATTTTTTTATTTCTGTAGAAAAACATCATTTCCTCTTACACTATAAAAGGCAAAAGAATTCCTTGTAGTAATAATTGCTTTGTTATCGAAAGAGTACCTTGCTATAGATATTTGGGAGTAATGGTTGATCAACATCTTACCTGGACCGCACACATTTCATTGTTGAAGAAATATATGCTTTCCTCGTTACGATGCATTTATAAACTAAGACAGTTTTGTTTTGAAAGCACATTAACTTAAATCTACTACGGAATTTTTCACTCTAGATTACAAAACGATGTGTGCTGCTGGAGAGGTGCTTATTTGCATAATATACGTCCCTTGTTAATATTACAAAAGTTAGAATAATCTGTAAAGTAAATCTCTTGACCTCATCTATTAATCTATTTAGACGTCTAAAGATTTTACCGTTAAGACATCTTTATTACTTTAAAGTTCTTTAAATATTTTTTAAAAGAAGTGGGTATATGCAGAAGTCCATAGAGGGTACACTCAGGGAAAAAAAATCGTAAAACCAAAGAAAGTACACTTTGCCACAAAGACTTTTATTGGTTAGATTGTGCCCAGAGAGAAAACATCCTTACGGCAAAGGCACAAAGATTGTTAAATTCCCATGAAAAATATACTTTATATCAAAGATTTAAATTCTTGTGGCAAAGATGTACGTCTTTAAAAAAGTAGATTTCCTTAATACTATCTTTGTATGTCCGCCTTTTTTTTCTATTACTCACCCCTTCTCCATTCTCCTTGACCATTAACCCATACGATTTTATCTAGTGCTAATTACAACTTATACATATTAATACATCAATTGCCTTATATAGTACACATTGCCCACAAAGTAACTGCGAACTATAAGCGTGTGTATTTTTAAGAAAAATATGATTTTGTAGAAAAAATTCTTTAAAGTTATAGACTTTGTCTTTGAAACAACGATGCTTAGCTTCAAGAAAACAAAGAAAATTTGTTGATTTTGCGTATTTTTTCTTTGTTAACAAATTCTTGTTGAATTCTTGAATTAAATGGTCATAGTAAATAATTTATCTTTACGGCAAATATTTTTTGATTGATTTAGCTTCAAAGAACTTCAGTCTTATGTTTCAAAGATACAGCAGTTGCTGATTTAAAGAATAAATCATTAGTGCAACGATCTTTTCCTTCTAGCAAAGATATATTGGTTACAGTCTTTTAACAGCTTTTTTTCTTTGATTTTAAGGCGTTCAACTTTCTCAGTGTACTTACAACCTAAGAACGAATCAAAATTCTACCGTTACTGTTCCAGTTTTTTGCACAACCCACTATCGTAATTTTTTTTCGATATTATCTTATAGACTTTACAAAAACTCCCAGCAAGTATACGCCTTGAAAGAAATTTTTTTAACTTTCTTAAGAAAAATAAAATTATGGATCTTTGAGTTGGACCACTCGGAAATCGAATTTTTGTTGCGCTCCATTAGTTAATTTTCGCTTGTGATTTATTTTTAGACAGAAATCATTGTTTTTCTTCAAATATATCATTGTTAATTTTATAAAATTACTTTATTTAAGTTATAAAATTGTTAAATTCAATTCATCCCACAAAACACTTTTTATATTAAGGGGGGGGGGGGGGTGGTTAGGTATGGTTTGTTTCGTCTAAAAAAGACCTTTTCTCATGAATTTTTTTAGAGAAAATTATTACTGTAGGTTTATTTTATATATTATTATATAAAAGCACAACATTTTAAGAATATTTAAAAAAATTATATTTGTTATGTTTACAAAATTTGTTAAAAATAGAGAGAAATGACGGATTTATTGAAAATCTCCGCAGGTGCCTCGAAAAAAAGTCTTTGTGCGGTGACCAGCCTACAGCATCACTGGATCATCTGAAACCAAAAAATCAAAATGCTTTCTTTAGTTTATCTCTCCAGTGACGTCGAGTTTTTTAATTATTCAATTTTTCAATTTTTGGCACCATTTCGAAGCCAAAATAACGATTTTTGATGAAAAAATCGAATTTTTGTTATTGTAAAATTGTTCGTAATTAAAAAATTTTAAAAAAGTCGACGTCACTAAAGAGCTACTTATATGTAAAATATGTGTACAAAATTTCAAAACGATCGGTTTAGTAGTTTTTTCTGTAGGCTGGTTACCGACTTTAAAAATTACATGTTTGGGAAAATCGATTTAAAGTTTTGCACACTGACTAACTAAGTTAAAGGTACGGTCATTAAACCTACTGTAACTTCGTTAGTTTTGCCTCGAATGACCTAATACAATATTCTTCAGATGTTGTACTTTCAGAAACAAAAATAAAAAAAAAATGAAAAAAGTTGTCAAACCTTACCCCCCTTAACACAATTTATTTAGTTCTACATATGTATTGAAGTGGCAGTTATCACTATTTTTTCTAATATTAAATGTCAATAACTATTCTTATAAGTTATAATTGATCTAAGGATTGTTAATTTTATTGATTAATCTTATCCAAACTTTTGTACTATGAGAATAAAGAATAATAATAATCTATCTATATTATCATTACGCAAGCGCTTTTTTTGTGATGACCATCAAATCTATACCGTAAATGCGATTTTCATAAATGAGGTATCAATAGAAAGGTCTTTTCTAAAGTATTGTGTATTTAAACAAAAAAAGCAAATCAATCTTCTGCAAAGAAAGTTAGTTTTCTATGGGATGCCTAAGAGTATGTGATATTTTTTTTCTGAAATTTTTCAAAATCATTCTTTTGTATAATTAAAGCAGTTGAGCAAAGCGAAAAACATTCAAATAAATGTTATATTTATGTACCATCCGCAAAAGAGGAAGTTCATGAAAAATCGCTATTCTAGTAGCCTTTACTGGCATCGCCGCTAGATTCGTTGAATGAGGACGTACCTTGCACAGACAATTCAAACTTCCTAGACCTCTGCTTGAGATACATCTGTATCGGCTTAAAGCCTGAAGCCCAATTTTGAGCACGGAATCTACTTTGATAATGCCCATCTTATCATTATTGATGAAGCAAGTATGATTCCTGCAGTAGCACTGACAATAATTGATTGTGTGTTTCGCAATATTACAAGACATTCGTAAACTGTTTTTTGAAAAGTTGTATTTTCTGGTGATTTTAAGGAAACAGTGCCAGAAATCTCTTATTTTGGACACGTTGTAACGATAGAAAATTGTGATCTTACGTAAAAGCAATGAAGCTTGAAAAAAACATGCGATTAGACAAAGGCGAAAAGGAATTTTCAAGTTAATTCAGCTCCTCTAAGATCACGGATTGTGAATTGATTTTATTAATGACGATCTACAAAACGACATAAACAGTGATACCATTCAAGAAAACGCTATTCTTGCACCAACGGACGAAGTATGGTTTCAAAATGAATTTGTTAGTAATTTTACTATTATCTTATCTTGAAGTTTTGTATAAAGGCATTTGCACAACCGTTTCTGATGAAGTGCCGGACAATAAACTTCCCAACGGAGTTCCTTAATAGCACTAAAGTAGGTAAGTGGTCTTTCGTGACACCACTTAACGCTCAAAGCAGATGCAATTATGCAATTATGCTGATGAGGAATCTTAATACAGTGAAAGGACTTATCAATAGAATCCGACTGCAGATTTTTAATCCTTACAATAATACTGTCGAATGCATTTTACTATCCGGTGCAAGCATTGGTCCGCGAATTCTTATACCAAAAATTAAGCTCAGCCCATCGGAAACATTTTTTTTTTCCATTTGAAATGCAACGCTTTCAAGTACCGGTCCTTGTTATTTTCTATGACTATGAATAAGAGCCTAAGACAGTCGTGAGAAAAGTTGCAAAGTTGCAAGCCCCAGAATTCATATATGGTTAATAATATTTAACATTAAGTCGAATCCGCTCTTTTGATGTCGTGAAAATTTTAGTAAAGAAAAGAGTATGCAGCTCATCCTACCCAACAGTGAAAGTTTCGCAACATCAAAAGGTAGTTTACACAGAAATATGTTAAAAAATGATAACAGTTCTTATAATAAAAACAAAACAATCTTAAACTAGATTTTTTTTTTTCTCATTTTGGCATTTTAAAGCCATATGGGTTTACTAGTAATAATAATAACAATACATAAATTAAATACTGTCATAGCTTGAACAATTTTATAAGTCTTTTAAATAATAAAATTTTCCTTATATTAATTCTAAGTATACGTCAAAACATTACCACAGTGCGAATCAATAACTGCCTGTACCCTCCTGGGATAATTTCAGCGTGAGTTTTGCATTTTGTCGGATGGTATGTTTTCCCATGTATATTTAAGTTTCAACCACAAGTCGTAAACTTTCCAATTCCCAACAACTACTGCCCTTTTTAAAATTCCCCACATCGCTCTATTGGGTTGGGGACTAGGGATTGGGGTAACCATGAGAGTAGATCAATATGGTTATCGGAAAACTACTTTTGAGTTATTTACGCAGTTTGTTTCGGATCTTCTGGAAGACAATATCTAAAGCATCGAAATAAAATATTTCCATGAACGACATGCTTTTGACAATTCAAAATCTTAATATACGAGTATTCCTGCGCCCTTGCTCTGATTAAGGGTGGTATTTTCAAAATTATAATTTGTAAACTATAATACTGTTTTTATCAAGAAATAAAAAAAAAAAATTCAAGATGATGAAGTTATGGGTGATAATTTTACCCATAATCGTTAATTTATTTTCCATACCTTACCTTTTACTATCATCAAAGTAATAGGCACTTCTTGAAAAAATTCCAGGAAGCCTTGGGGTTAACACATCACCAAATCGTTTCGTGGAGGGTACTAGAATAGGCCAAGGAATATTTTATAGCGAGCTTATACATAACTTTTTTTTACCTATCTACTCTACTTGTAAGTCGCTTATTCCAAATAAGGCATTGGGACATTTGGAGTACATATTATGCAAATGGAAATACATTTAAGTTCAGAAATATATGTGGAATATTTTTTTAATTTTTTTCTACAATAGAACTACTTATGTACTTACCAAATACATTTATATTTATGCTAAATGCGCAAGAGTTTTTTAGAATCATTCATTTAAAAAAATCAGGCATCAAGGCACGAAAAATTTTTTTTTTGGGAGATGACATTTTGTAACAAAAATCTCTGCGTTTTGGAAAAATTTACAAGTAAATGTATCCAAATGTTTTTCCACGAATTTTGTGTAAAACATTACCCCTTCATAATATAGTTTTATAATCTTTATAGGTCAGTTCAAAATATTTCCTATTTATCTCGTATGGCATCGGGACAAAATTGTAAGGCATTGGGACTTTTCCTTTTTTTCATGTATAATTTCATATTAAACCGACACAAAAAAAAAAAGTTCGAGTGCGAGAAGGTAAACCCATATATTTCCATGTATTTTAACCCGCTGAACACGAGTCTGGTATCCATTTTGACCAGTTGGCTCTTGGTTATCTTCAAAATAATTGAATTGTAATTATTTAAGGGATGTGTGGTAGACTTTTTTTTTTTTATGGGCGATGTCTAGAATTTTAGTTCCCCGTCAGAAAACCTATAAAAACTGTTTCATTTTTGCCCTATCTGGCTTCGTTTTCAATATATGGCGTTATTTTATTATTTTTTAAAGTTCGGTTATAGTTAAATTGAAAAAGATCGCTGCAAAATTTTTGGTAATGCATGGGTGTACTCGGTGTGCTTGCTATGATTTCCCTGTTGTTTTAACTTCATGTTTTGATATTTCCATGTTTTGATATTTTACATCATAATAAAACTCAAGCACTACTTTGACACTAACAAAGAAGCTTTCAAAACATGCAATGCTTGTTTTGTTGACTTCGTTTCATACAGATGCCAAGGCTACACTTAGATGTCAAGGCTACACTGAAATATACTGCCCCGTTACACTGCACACTAGTCATTTCTGAGAATAAATAGAAGTCCAGTTCTACCCACTGAACCATAAGCGAAGGTTTTGTGTAAGATGAGAGTTTTGCGAATGTTTTTAGGCAGAATTTCTTTTTTTAATTTTTGATTTCTTATTTTGTCGCTTAAAAGTGCTTGCTATAGAAGATTAAATTCGTGATAACTTTCCCCATAAATAAAAACTGTACTTCTTTTGCGAAATTCATAAAAAACTTAGTTTGGGTCGAAAACGAATAATTTTTTTATTAGTAGGTAAAAATGCCTCGTAAATGAACCATTTTTGTTCATAAATGAGTTCAGAAATGAATCATATATATTTCTTTTTTGCATTCTTAAATGAGTTCAATCATAATAATTTTTTTGATTCTATTTAGTTTGACCAATAATTGAACATATAATTTTGCGCTTTAAGCTTAGGCTAATTGGTCTGATATTTTTTATATGCAAATAAATAAATTTACTTCATAATTTTCCACCGACGTTTCGCTGATATTTGTCAGCTTCTTCAGGGTTTTTATTGGTTGAATCTTGAAAAACACAATGTTATTATACAATTAATTTACTTATAATGAACTAGAAATTCTGTTGACTTAAATAATTTAAACTTCAAACGAATACTTACAAAAATTTAAAATTTACATAAGAAGTTGATTTTTTCCAAAAAAGTACAAATTAACAAATTTAAAACAGTGAACAATGAAACATTAAACAATTAGAACATCACTATAACAATTTGTCAAGGAAAACTTAATATTAATATTGCACCATGTAAACTATTATATTGCCACAGAGTAAATTAGATTTATGTTGTCCTTGTCTTCTTTTGTGTCCATCGTTGTTCTCAGTTTTTGTTGTATTCTTAAGCTCTCTAGTTCTAATAATTTCTTTTTATACAAATCATCGATATGTAATTACAAGTAATATTATTTTTAACTCATTTCTGAACAAAAAAGGTTCGTTTCCTAAAGGCAATTCAGTAAGGTGATTGATACAAAAATGGTTTAGTTCCGAGTGCCGAAAAATAACTTTTCTATAGTTCTTTTTTTAACCTATTTCGAAACAAAAAAATGTTAATTTGTGAGAGGCATTTAAGTCCCACGAATTATACAAAAAGGTTAATTAATGAGTGCCGAAAATGAACGTTTCTACGCGAAAAGCTATATAAATGAATTCGAAAACGGAATTTTTGGTTCACTCGAAGGGTTTTGTGCTTTGTTTTGTGCTTTGAGTAAGAAGAAAAGTTCAGAATAAGAATGATACATTTCATTGTTTCAAGTTCATTTGGAGAAAACTTTGGTATGAATGAATTAATATAAATGCAAGGATTTTTTTCTGTAAATTAAAACGATCATAATAACAAAATAAATACAGTACAACAAAATTTACCAAAATAAAAATCACAAAAGGTGCTTAAAAGATGGCGTAACCAGTTTTTTCTTAGCACGTAAAAATTTAACGTAAAATAAGTCTAAAAAATTCTTTAAAAGCATTTAAATTGAAGCATCGACCCCAAATCTTAAATGCTGGTTTCGTAAACTAAAGTTAACAACAAATAATTTATTTTTATCTTTGAACCAAGGATTTCAGGTGTAATACCGATTCAGACAAGTCTGCTTTGGTTCGAAATGGGGTAAGAGATTAGTAGGAAGTAGGGCTTGCAATTCCGGGATTCCCGGGATCCTGGACTTTTTCCAATCTCAACGATATACTTACTATAGGCCTTATACTCCCGGGATTTTTGGGATTGCCTGAAAATTCTTGGATTTAGTTGATTTTTCCGAACTTTTTTATAAATTAAATTGTGTAGCATAGAATTAAAACACGTCCGTCTTGGTTTAACGTATATTTCGGAATCATCCGTTTATAATGTTCACATACTTAAAAAGAGCTTAAGAGATAATGACTAGAAATATACAGTTAACTTGACGAAGTTCAACATAAATAATATGTAACAATATTATATACTATATGTGAATATAACAGTGTATACATATGTAAATATTTTACTACAATTCGGCCATCCTGATACTGAGATCACCCGATCTCCTTTATAAGTTTTTTTTTCAAATCCTACTTGAAACCAAGCCTTCCCTGAACCATGGACGAATATTTCCCACCGCCCAAACACCTTTATAAGGTATGCGCGACTGTTGAAACCCTTCCACATCCTCTATTACATATCGATCATAACGTAGAACTTTTGTTATTTTATATGGACCTTTGAACTTCGGAATTAATTTTTTCGATGAACGCACGTGTGAATCGAAATTTCTTATCATTACGTAATCACCAACTTCATATTTTGTTGGTTTTTGTCTCTTTTTATCAATGTACTCTTTATTGTATTTTTGAAGTTGTTCTTGTCTTAGTGCTGCTTGTTTTCTAACTACTTTAAGATCTCGTTTTTCTATTTCTTGGTCTTCCTCCAACAGCTTTTCTCTTAGTAAATCTATCGTTTTACCTCTTTGACTAACTCCAAAAAGCATTATACTGGGATGTTCATTAATTGCGCGATGTGAAGTATTATTGAGTGTATGTTCAATTGTTTCTAAGACTGAATCCCAAAAAATGTTTTTCTCTGGATTGACAAGTTTAGCAATCATTGGTCCCAATGACCTATTGATCCTCTCCACTTGCCCATTGGCCTGTGGAGACCCCGTGGCAATTTTAATGTGTTTCACATTGTTCTTTTCCCAAAATTCATTGAACTCTCTAGATGTAAAACAGCTACCTCTATCTGATATAATATACTTCGGGCGACTATAAGATCTAAAATATTCTGACAGTGAATTAATCACTTCATTAGTATTGGTTGTTCTGGTCGGATACAATCTTACGAACTTAGTACTCGCATCTACAATTACTAAAATGTGTTTTTTTGCCCTATTATGGTCTACCGGTCCATAATGATCTATGTGTACTACCTCGAATGGGACGCTACTCTTTGGAATATTATTCAAAAAACTTTCCTGTCGACCCTGTTTTGGAGAATACACAATACATTTTAAGCAGTTTTTTATATGTTTAACAGCTTTTTCTCTCATTTTTGAAAACCAATAACTTTTTGAAATTAAGTCAATCATTTTATCAGTACCTATGTGACCCATTTCGTCGTGATACTTGTAAAGAATATGGTCTTCCATGCTTTCTGGTACCACAAACAAAACTGTACCATTTTCTTTTTTTCTGTAAATAACGCCATTTCTCATTTCATAAAATGTATGTTCTGACTTTTCCAATATATCACGCAGTTTGCTTATATTTTTGTCTTTTCCTTGCATTATCACTAAATTTTCTTCAAAAGTGTTTGTCTCTAGTATTAATATATTTGTGGACCGGCTGAGAGCGTCTACATGCTGCATTTGGGTGCCTGACCTATGTTCTAATACATAATCATAATTTTGCAACTCTAACGCCCACCTCGCTATTCTAGGATTAAGATCCTTTCTGCTCAACGTCATCGTCAGTGAGTTGCAATCCGTTACTATTTTAAATTGAATACCGTGAAGATAGACTCTGAAACGTTGCAATGCATTTATGATAGCAAGTGTTTCAAGCTCAAAGCTATGATACTTGGACTCAGATTCTGTAGTTCGTTTAGAAAAATAGAATATAGGATGCATTTTACCGTCCTCTTTCTTTTGCATTAAAATTGCCCCGAAGCCTATTGAACTCGCGTCACAATGAAGTTCTGTTGCGTCGTTTGGATCATACACAGCAAGAATAGGAGCTTCTAACAATTTTTGCTTAAGAAGTTCAAAAGATTTGAGCTCCGTTGTACCAAAATTAAATTTGCGGTCTTTTTTAACTAAATCGTATAAAGGTTTTGCTATAATAGAAAACCCTTTAACAAATCTCCTAAAGTAAGAACATAATCCGAGAAAACTTTGAACTGAGTGTGGCTTGTCGGGTATTGGATAGTTTCTGATCGCTTTTAGGCCCTTTTCATCAGCTTTAATACCCTCTTCTGATATTAAGTATCCTAAATACTTTACATTTGACTGTAAAAACTCGCATTTATCTAATCTTAACTCAAGCTTATTTTTTACCAATCTACTAAAAACTTCAGTCAGAATATCGAAATGTTCCTCAACGGTTTTCGTGGCTATCATTATGTCATCTAAATATATTATCAATTTGTCTTTTTTAATCATATCAGCGAAGATTTTGTTAACAAACCTCTGAAAAACAGATGGAGCATTTCTCAGCCCGAACGGCATTCGCATAAATTCAAACTGACCGAGAGGAGTAGTGAACGATGTGTACTTAATTGAATCTGGGTCTACATAAACATGAAAAAATCCATTCTTTAAATCTAACTTAGTAAACAATTTTTTCTTAGCTAGTCTGTCTAACAAATCGTCTATGAGCGGAATAGGATAATTATCCTTAGACGTGACTTTGTTCAGCGTTCTATAATCAATGCACATTCTTAACTCACCAGTTCTTTTCTTTACAAGAACAATAGGTGAGACAAACTCCGATTCGCTTGGCCTTATATAACCTTTACATAAATATTCATCAATGATCTTCTGCAATTCAGTTTTTTCTGAATAAGATAACCTGCGAGGAGCACAGTGAAATGGTTTCTCTTTTTCTAAATTTAATTTCATTATGCACTTAGTTTCTGGTTCATCAGGTCGTTTTTGTTTCAAGTAGCAATCATTTAACATTTTACAAAATCTATCTTTTACCAAATAACTTACAGTAGAATCTATATTAAGATTGTATTCTTTTTTATCAAATTTCAAATCCAATGACATGATATCATTTTCAAAACATATATCGGTTGCTTTTACAGCAGTATTTTTACTTTCTACGATTTCTTTGTTTACAATATTCTTTACAATAATTTTCATATCGCACTTTTCATTTTGCACAACTTTATTTATGTTTTCAAAATCATTATCTATCACCTTTTTTTCTTCAAATTTAGTTCTATCATTTTTTAAAGCATCTTCTATTTTTCCAGAATCATTTTCTTTCATTTTATTCAAATCATATTCTTTATTTTTTCTTAAATTACGTTCATTTTCTAGATCTTTGTCAGTCATTTCATTTTCCAACGTAAGTTTTAAGTTACAATTTCTAATAAAATCCCTACCTAAAACAACTTCGTGACTCATAGACTCGTTAGCAACCACCATTAGATTTTAAAAAAATTCGCCTACCTTCAAATAATACAAAACCTTCGATCTTTCCATAAATTTTTAATTCACTTTTATTTAAACCAACATAAGACTTATTCATTTGTAAATATTTTGTTAAAATTATATTTTCTGGAATGCATGATCTTCGCACAAAACTTATTGGACTACCCGAGTCTATGAGGCACTCTAAGAAAAGAGAAGAATTAATATTTGACCCTATTATAAATCTTAAATATCTTACGAAGTCATTTTCTTCCAACAGCTGAATGGTATTCTTCCGATCAGGGCAGGCGTTAACGCGGTGTTCCGAGCTTCCACAAGCGTAGCACGCACCAAACGCACGTTTGGGTTTTCTGCATTCTGCTGCAAAATGGCCCAACGAATTACAATTAAAACATCTCAAATTGCCTCCTGCTCCCTTCGTTGTAGCATTGCTTGCCACGCCTGGCTGATGAGCTTTGGTCAACACGCGCTGCTTTAGTGTAATTTTTCCAAATGCTTGCAACATTTGTGCTTTATTAGCGAAACACTGAATATTTGCCTGTATGCGAAGATTTTCGTCTGGAATTCCTTCGATAAGATAGTCGATCAATTCAACGTCATCTATCTGCACTCTGTTTGCCGAAGTTGAGCTTTGCTTTTAAGCTTGCTTATTAAAAGCGCACGCATATTGTTGTCATTTAAACCGTATACATCACTTACACTCTTAAATTGTGAAATCCACACATCAAGGTTAATTCCACCACCGTAATCGGGTAACATCTCTTTAAACATAACGAAAGAGGCGCTGAACGTGTTGTTGCTCAAAGCAGCTAGCTCACCTATGTAGGATGAAGATGCTGCCATCTCATTCATCGAAGCCATTTTCTCCACCGAAGCGGCTCTTTTCAACAGTGCATTTTCTCTTGCAAGCAATTCTTTTTCGCGGCGCAAAAGTTCTATTTCTTTTTCGTAGTTTCTTACTTCACTGCTTTTGTCTTGCTGAATTTCGCTGTCTATATCGTTTCGCTCCCCTAGCTCCTGTGTACCTTCTTCAGCATTCCTATCTAAAGCGCCAAGATTAGCTGCGCTTGGGCACTCTCCACGTTGACTAGCTGGTATCTCATTCAAGCGCTGAACTAATGGCTGAATTACAATACTGCGTTAGGTCGGTCGGCCTTTGACAGCTCGACTAGAAACAATGGGTTCTTATGAAGCAACACAAAATATGACCTCATGCATTGCGCCGACCTCATCCCGTAAATATGAATTTGAGGGGGTGACGTACGATCAACGCTATGAGTAGCGACATGCTCAAGCTAGGTCGTGCTTTTGACATTCCATATTAACGCTGGGTTGCATTTTCGTTGAGCAATGCTAAAATGTGGGTATTCTTGGATTCCGATGGAAAACTCAGATTTTCATAGGATTATCGTGGGAATTTATATTTTGATGCGAGTTTTTTTTAAATTGATCAAATTTTTTAAATTAACATGCTGCTTAAGTAGTATAAAAATGATTTTGATGAATTTAGCATGATATTAATATTATTCAATTGTATTTCATATTAAAATTTATGCATTTTTTAGTATATTATAAATAATATTATAAGGGTATTCATGCAAAATGGCAAACTTATATATTGGTCAATTAGATATTTTAATGAGGTTGGTTGAGGACGAATACCCTTAATATCATTGTTTGAATAATATAACACACAAAGGAATGTTGTGGTAAGGTAGATTGGCAAATGCCGTTCACTTTGTTTTTGTAAAGTTGTACCCAAGTACTCACTAATTACAAGTGATTCAGCGAGCATTGTACAAGGGGGCGTGGCAACTCGAATCTGAAATATCGAATAACTTTGGAATTATAGGTCGCACAACATTGGAATTAGGTGTTCGGCCTCGATTTACATGTGCCGTTCCACTGGCAAAATTTTATGGGCGTTGGGAAAAGGGTGTGGCACTTTTTCGGCTGCCCAAAATGTGGATATAACTTTCGAACTATTAGTCACACATCAATGAAACTCGGTAAGAATGTACTATTTAGTCTTGTCCTTTGACTGGAAAAATTGAGTGAGCATTGGACAAGGGGGCATGGCACCGCCCATATAAGTCAAACTTATGGTATCAAATAGCTTTGGAGTTAAATGCCACATAATAATGAAACTTGGTATGGAGCTGCCACTTGGTAATGTCCATCTACTAGAAAACCTTCAGCCATTCTTATTTTTATGAAGAGAACTTCTGAAATGCACTGTCGAATCTGGCCTTGTTATTTGAATCACAAAAATGGTTTTTAATTTTCGCGTAAAATTTAAACATTTTTTGCTGATAAGTGTTACAGTTTTTAAAAAGAGTTGAAAATTTTCAAATTTGAATTTAAATTAGTTTTACAATAAAAACAAATTTTGCTTCTAAAATTTCATTGTAATTAAAATTTTCGCAGTATTGAAGATATGTTAGTATTTGTGGTATCAAAATAGCGATTTTTTTCATTTTACTAAATTTAAAAAAAATTATATATTTTCAGCCGTATCCATAAAAATATCTTCAAATAACTTTAAAACGTTTAATACTTAAAAAGCTTTTTAATGCTAAAAAGTCTTTTAAAATTTTGTTATTCATAAAAATGTTGTAGCTGCTTTGTAGTTAAAATAGGAACACTTTCGATTTGAAGTGGGAAGAGTGTCAATAATGGTTTGTGTATTTGATAAATTCAATGACTTTTAATTTATTTGTCACAATTTCGTCAACATTTTGATGTTTAAACATCGTTGTTTTTTCGAAGCTACTCTCTGCACTGAAAACATCGTCATTTTATTATCTTGTTTTGTAAATATTTTGAAATGTTTTGACCAATTTTCTTGTTTTTATTTTGTTTTTCTTTTGAATTTTTTTATAATTTTGAATTTTTTTGACCTATTATCCAAATTTTTGAAGTATTTTTAATTATTTTTCACGATATTTGTCCTCAAATGAGAGCAAATAATTTTAAAAATGCTTTATGAGGGGTTTATTGGATTTATTGGATGTTCAGCCATTTTTAAAAATCCTCTCATTTATAAACAAACATTTTCAATAATTTTTTTTTTTACATTTTCTGTTTTTTTTTTATATATTATGAAACAATTTGATGTATTTTTGACATAATTTGTGCTCAGATGAAAACAAAATAAAATTTAAAAATGCTTTATCGAGGGTTTATTGAAGCTTTCCTCCATTTTTAAAATTATCTCATTTATAAAGCATTTAAAAAAGATTTTTAACGCTATTGAACGCTATTATGACACTATCTCTTAATTTTTCATTGATTACAATTATAATTGCATGATTTCGGAAAAAGGGACGTTTTGTGGGATTTTTAGTATAGCTGCTTTTATTGGCATCACCAAAATGACAGACGCACGATCTGTCAACGCAACATTTAGTTTTGCAAAGTTTGAGGTCGTCCGTTTTGACAGCTTATATCGTAAAGTTTTTACAACGGAGACCAAAGTACGGTCAAAGGCCGACCGACCTAACGCAGTATTGTAATTCAGCTATAATACACTCTTTGCGCCGTTCGTCGGCTGACCAAGCTGCGTCAACCACTCTCTTAGCTGCGCTGCTGTATACACGGCCGCGTTTATAGAGTCTGCCATTTTGTGAGCAAACAAATTTTTCTTACACTTTTTAATAGCAAAATGTTTCTTAAAATTTTATTAGTTCAATCTTTTGTTGTGTTTTCACGTTGCTTTCTTTTATTTTTTGGATTTGTTACGCTCGTTTTATTTCACACTTTTTTCAATAATTTTGCCTTCGACACAATATTTTTTCAACTATCCTTTTTTTAACCTTCATCGGTCCCTAATTTCTAGAAACGAATAAGTTCCTTGTGTGTAAATTTTACACACTTTTTCAAGGGCCATATTTTTATCGATGAATGAAATTAATGCGATCTAGTCGTTAAAAATTATTTATTATTCATTATTTTATTTATTAAAAAAAAAAGATTTTTAAAAAACCAGCCAAAATCCTAGCTCGGTCGATTTGCTGAAATTATATTAAAAAACTAACAGCTTGAAGTTGAAAAGTGTGTGTAAAATTTACACAAGGGACCGATTAAGGTTAATGATATGCAGTCTTTTTCTGGTTTTGTTTTTTAATTATTGTCAATTATTATATATATGTTTTATTTTTTAGATATATAAGCACACACTTTTAGCGTGTCGCTTGGGCACAATCCCACTTCTGAAACTGTAGCATAGAATTAAAACACGTCCGTCTTGGTTTAACGTATATTTCGGAATCATCCGTTTATAATGTTCACATACTTAAAAAGAGCTTAAGAGATAATGACTAGAAATATACAGTTAACTTGACGAAGTTCAACATAAATAATAGGTGTGTTTCCGTACACAATGTCGAGTAAAAGTCGAGTAAAGTTCGAGCTGGGAGCGTAAAATGAAATTTGAGAATAGTGTCAAAAGTACGGAAACGACTTCTAGCTAGTTTCCAGCACAAAAACAGCTGATTGCCTATAAAACGTAAACAGTGCCAAATTTATTTACGGCAATTATCGATTATCAACTTTCAAATTAATTTATTATTAATTTATTTATATTTATTTGCAATTTGTATTTCACTATTTGTAAATTTATTTCCCGACACACAACGTAAATAAAGAAAAAAATCAATTTGACAGTTTCTTGTTCTTCTTCATGCTTGTTCTTATAATGCTCGAAGTAATTTCTTCCAGCACACTTCGAGCTACTTTCGAGCTCGAGAGAGCGCTTTTATGCTTGATCTTCTTCTCTCTTTTGAGCTAGAAAAAGTACGGAAACACGTTCTAGCACATTGCAAGTTACTACAATCGAGTACGGAAACAGACCTAATATGTAACAATATTATATACTATATGTGAATATAACAGTGTATACATATGTAAATATTCTACTACAATTGCAATATAAGAATTAGTAATAAAACAGATTACTTCAACTAAACCGATTCCGAGAGTTGTTTTTCTTCAAATGGAAATGTCGCGACCAAAATTCGGCCATCCTGCATGAACCAGAGATCGTCCAAACTCACCAAACTGACACTATCTGTGGATGCAATGGCTTCTCGAAAATAACGTGCGGGTTTTTTGAGTCCCAGATGCGGCAATTTTGTTTGTTAACGTAGCCGCCGAGATAAAAATCCGCCTCGTCAGAAAATATGATTTTTCGCCAAAATCATCTTCTTTTCAAATAACGCACTGTTTGGTCTACAGAGCACTCACTTTGGGAATAAGTTTCCAATATTTCCCAACGTTGTTCAAGCGTAAAGAGACTCATTTGTTTCCGCGTAGGTATGATACTGACTTTATGTCAAGATTTCGAGCGGGAAACAGCTGTCAGTGTCAAAATAACCTATGATTGAAAAAAAAACCGCTAGATGGTCCACCCTGATTTTTAAGAACTTATTTCCAAACACAATCAACCTATCTAACAGTTCAAAGACTTCTCAAAAACTGAGTTTATTGAAATTTTTAAGTTTTTGACATAGAGGTTTGAAAAAATAATATCAAAAAAGCCAGTTGAAACTTTTAAAAAATTTGAGAAAGTTATGACCTTTAAGTAACGCTGAATAAAGTTAAGTGATATAAAAAATAAAAAAAAAACACAAATATTCCTGATGTGAACTTTTCTAGATTTTTTATTGTTTTGTTTTGTTTGCTTGTGGTATGGTTATACAGTGTTTATTGTGAGCAAAACAAAATAATTTTAATTTTTATAAAAAAATAGTTTTCTTAAAATCGTGTTTTTTTAATTCCTTTTGACAATTTCTTATTGAAAAATATATCGTGCATAAAAAAAATTGGTTTTTCTTAGCTTTTCAAATCCCGGGACTAATCCCTGACGGGGATTAGTTTATGTTTTCTCATTGAAATCGTAAAGTACTCCTTAGTGAAAAATATAGTCGGTTTTGGGTATGATTTTAAATGAAATAGCCGACTAAAGTTGGTTTTTCTTATGAAAATGGCAATAAAAGGTACGACTGACTTTGATGCGTTCAAAATGATTGTTAATACAAATCAATATTTTAAACAAATTTCAGTAAAAAATAACAACTAGGCCGACTCTAAAAAAGTAAGGAGGTAGCCTACCCCCCTTACCCCCCACTAGTTTCACAACCAATTTCTTTTTTGTAGAATAAAATGATATGAACTGTAATTTTAGTTTAAAAACTACAATGCAATAGGAAAATTTCAGGGTTTAAAAATGTCAGAAAGTGTTTGAAAATTTTAATATTTTTAATATTCACAAAAAATTTAAGAAAATGACTTCTATCTACACACACACACTTTGTTTTTTTGTCTTATCAGTAAAAGAAAAATTCATCAACAAAAATTTTTATGAGCTCCTTTGACTCATTCAAGGACTTTGAAGACAATACAATTTTATTTTTTTATTTCCCAGTACTACACCACCTACACGCTTAATTATGCATTGTTCGAAAGTTTATTCAAAATGTCAGGATAGATTAGTACGAGTGAAAAAGGGAAAACACAATGAGTGTCAAAAAAATACCAATCACACAACAGTGGGTGTAACTCATTCGATTACTCTATCACGTCCTTAAATGCTGAATAAGTAAATCATGTTAAAATAAAAATATGGATAAATAATTATTTTCATTTTGTCATTTTAGTTGTATTCGGGTGCTTTTCACAATCTAGAAAAATTGTTATACATTTTTTACAAGAATTCAAATTCTTAAAAGCGAAAATCCGGAATACTTATTCGAAAAGTTTGCTTTTAATGGAAAAAATTGCATAAAAAAATAAGATAAATCCTTTTTATTACCTTATCTGTCATTCTAATCCTTGCGATGAGTAAAACACATTTCTAACTTAACGATAAATATTTATCATGTCAGTATAGTTCCGGAATGTATAAGCATAAAAAATTAAAATCACTTTTGGTTGGGATCAATGCTTCATAATTAGAGCCTTTAAAAAAAAAAATTAAAAATACCACCACACGCGATACAATTTGCAGTCCAATGAACTGTAAAAATTACTGCATAGATCGACGTAAAATTTTAAATATACATAAATAGCTGTAGTTGTTCTCACTGCTGTCATCATTAAAAAAAGGGCCTTTAAAAAACAAGCCTAGATACTGACATAAAAAAAGACAAATTAATGACAGGACATTCAGGCTTATCTGGATCTCAATTACAAACATACATAAACACACCCACACCAGGTCACGCACAACGCTCGTATATGTGCTGCATGTGTTGCTATTGTCGCACATTTCTCAAACCGGACACCGCCCCCACCATTTTTATTATTATTAGTTTAATACGCGACCGTAATAATTGCGTGATTTCATGTTTTCATATTTTATTATATCGTCGCTGTTGATTTGTTTAACATTTTTTTATTTTTTTTTTTTTTTATTTTTTTTTTTTTCTACAAATATTTAAGACATTAATTGACCAAGGCTGTTAAATCAATTTTAGGAAATCTCAGCATTCGTACAACGGATTCCGGTCAGACTCGAGCACCTTCTAGAGCGGTGATTCTCGATAGTAATGGCAACGGAAACGAACCCAAGCATACGAATCGATTTTTTAATCCAACTTTTATTGGGGTCCAATCAAGGTAAGTACGTCAACGACGCAGATTCTTTGTTTTTTTTCTTTTTTCTTTAGTTTTCTGTTTGGTATTTTTGGCTATGACTTTTATGTTTTCTTCTCTTTCAGATTTCGTCGAAAATACTATGACAAACTATTGCTAGCTCTCTTCATTTTACTGATAATCATTCTACTCGGAGTAATAATAGGCTTGATTGTAAAATGTAAGTGTAACTTCGCCCGTTATAATTTTATGTAATACAAAATGTCAAATTGCCAAATATACTTTTGGCCAGGAGTTGCATAAAAGAATAACTTAATATTCATTATGTATATTTTTATGTATGTGTCTTCTCAACTCATTTTAATGGGAAAAAACAGCCTTTAATAACACTGGTTACTATTAAATACCACTTTCTATTTCTTATATAAAATCGGTCCCTAGTATCGAAAATGTTCTAATTTGTTTTGTTTTCTTATCTCATTTTCGAGTTATTGCACATTTTAGTTTTTTTGGCAAAAAAAGGTAGTTTTACTTAATTACAGATATCTCCCAAAAACTAAATCCCACCACAAAGCACAGTATACTTCATAAAAGCTAATAATACTTTATAGATTATTCACACATCACTTTTTGACTCACTAGTTAGTTTTGGAAGTATTAACCCTCTACTGCATAACAATGCCTAAAGGCACCCTTACGTTTGTATTAAAATCTAGAGCTGAAAACCTTTTTATCAAATTCAGAAGTCAAATCACAGATTATATATCGGTTCTATGCACTTCGGGTAACATTTTTTGTAACGGAAATTTTTTTTAGCTTAGCGCATTTTGTATTTATTGTCAGTTGTAATTGTAAAAGTAAGCGTTTCGCATGTAAAAATCATGCATTAGAGGGTGAACTAAATTGTCAAGAAATGTAAGCGTTTAAAAAAGAAAAAATGACAAAAAAAAAGTAAAATGTCAATTAAAAAAACTAAAATTAAAAATTGGCAGGTTTCACATTTTTTATTTAACCCTTATGAGAGTGACGAGATACCCGGGTACCTTTTGCAATTTAAAACAAAGAATTTTATCATTGATAAACAAGCTAAACGACTCGAACTTCCTGAGAGCTCCTAACTTTCTATTTACTTCACCTTTTTTACAATAGGTCTGTTTCCGTACGCTACACTGTGTAAGATTTGTGTAAGTTCAAACTGAGAGAGTAACTAGTACGAAATGATCTTCGACGGTGCCGAAGTTAAAATATCCCCACGGCTGAACCAAATTATATTCAAAGTCTTAAGCAATCAATAAAATGTTTATCTGTAAAAATGTTTTCGTTATATTTTTAACAGAAAATATTCGCTTTTGTTTTTTAAAAAAGTCGCTTTGTATGGGAAGTGGGCGTGGTTTTCACTCAATTTGGTTGAATTCCATACACATAGTACACGTTACATATCAAAGTTCGTGTGCAAAATTTCAAGTCCATACATTAATTTTTGTGGATTTTAGAGAAATTTTACCTTCTTGATAAAGCCACTTTGTGTGGGAGGTAGGCGTGGTTTTCATCCAATTTGATTGAATTTCAAACTTAGTGTGTATTTTAAACATCAAAACTCATATGCAAAATTGTAAGTCCATATATTAATTTTTATTGAATTCTACGAGATTTCACCGTTTTGATAAAGTCACTTTGTATCGGAGGTAGGCGTGGTTTTAATCCGATTTGGCTCATTTACGAACTTGACCTTCATTTTTTAGATAAAAGCTTAAATATTGAATTTCGTGATGATAGCTTTAAAATTACGGCTGTAATCGTGATCACAGACAGACGGATAGACGGACAGACGGACAGACAGACGGACATGGCTAAATCAACTCGAATGGTGATGCTGATCAAGAATATATATACTTTTCTATACCTACCACGCCTCCTTATGGACCTTACAAACGGAGTGACAAAATTAATATACCCCCCTTTACGTTTTTTAAACGTAGGGGTATAAAAATGAAATGTGAGAATAGTTGCAAAAGTACGGAAACAGCTTCTAGTAAGTTTCAAGCACAAAACAGCTGATTTTGACTGCAGGCGAGTCAAATGTAAATTGCGCCATTATATACAAATTATTAAAAGCCCTTTTTAATGCAGAACTGAAAAATTACTTAATTTTCATTTATTATAATTTATTTATTGTACGTAAATTTCTTTTTAGGCACACAATTTGTGAATTTATTTATCGCAAAACATAAACAATTATGAAATGTAATTTGACATTTGCTTCTTCTTATTGATGCTTATTCTTCTTGATGCTTGTTCTCACTTTACTCGAAGTCTTGAGTTCTAGCACTCTCTGTGCACTTTGTGTGCTCAAGAGAGCGATTTAATGCTTGTTCTTCTTCTCACATTTTAAGCACAGAAAGTACGGAAAGAGAAAATAGTGTCCCACAAGTTACACAGTGTGAGTACGGAAACAGGCCTAATAACAGCACAATCAACAAATTGTGGTGTGTGGGAGGCCCAAAAATATTTGTACACCTAAATTGGTGTGTACACCCCGTACCCTGATGTGTTTACCCTGAGGTCGCGATTCTCGTCCAAACACTTCTTGAATTGCTGATGAATGGTTTCGACATCACAATCGGATTTTCAATACGTTTTTCTATGTTTCATCTGCTCAATTCAAAACTTAAGTCCTTCAAAAACTTCCTGAGTATATCGGTGGTTACACATCCGGGATTGTACTCCATTTATACAATATATGCAGCCAAAGCTGCGATAGTCGAATAAACTTGTCTATCTTTATGTGCTTCCATATTTACTGTCAAAAAAGTTATTATTTTTTTAAATGAAATTATTTCTGCACAGAGCAACACTAAGACTTGCCTCTAAATTCAGCAACAAATAAAACTAGTGAGAAATGATCTTCGACTGGGCCGAAGTTAAAATAACCCCACGGCCGAACCAAAGTATATTCAAAGTCTTAAGCATTCAAATAAATTTTTATTTGTAAAAACATTTTCGTCATAGTTTTAACAGAAAATATTCGGGTTTGTTTTCTGATAAAGTCACTTTGTATGGGAGGTGGGTGTGGTTTTCACTCGATTTGGTTGAATTTCATACACAGAGTACATGTTGTATATCAAAAAAAAAAAAAAATAAATAAATAACTGGCCATTTCAGCCCTTGAAAGGACTATGACCTAGCTTCTTATGATCAATTGTGTTGTGCGCGTTATTAAGTTTGTACACAATTGACCGAGAACCGGACCTACATGTTTAACGCCGACTCCGAACGGCGATGAACGGAATTTTCTCGTTCTCAAGAAGCTTTACATGGCATTTTGATTACTCTCTGAATTCAAAATTATTTTAATTCAAATAACTTTCTGTCGCTGCTGGGGTTCGAACCTGGGTCTCCACGTTCGTTGGCATAGCGGCCATGCACTTTAACCAACTACGCCACGGACGCCACAATGTTGTATATCAAAGTTCATACTATTTTTACACTTTTCCATTTTCCAAATCGATTTTCTTCAGTAGTAGCTTATTTTTCTTCTAAAGGTACGGACTTTAACCCTTATGTGAGTGACAAAAACAAAAAACACCTTGTTCAGAATGAAGAGTTACCAGGTACCTTCATATAATTTATTTAGAAAAATAGCCTAGAAATGCTTTTATGTTCAGCTTGATCGATGTTTCGTGGAAAAATATATTTGTAAAATATTATATTATATATTAATTTTGTCACTCCGTTTGTAACGCCCATAAGGAGGCGTGGCAGGTATAGAAAAGTGTATATATTCTTGATCAGCATCATCACCCGAGTCGATTGAGCCATGTCCGTCTGTCCGTCTGTCCGTCTGTCCGTCTGTGATCACGATTACAGCTGTAATTTTCAAGCTATCGTCACAAAATTCGATATTTAAGCTTGTATCTAAAAAATAAATATCAAGTTCGAAAATGAGACCAATCCGACGAAAACCACACCCACCGCCCATACAAAGTGACTTTATCAAAAAACAAAAGCGAATATTTTCTGTTTTTACAAATAAACATTTTATTGACTGCTTAAGACTTTGAATATACTTCTGTTCGTACGTGGGCGTATTTTAACGGCCCAGTCAAAGATCATTTCTTACTAGTTTCTTATTGTCTTCTCTTCGAACGATTGTGCTTATAACTGCAACAATTTTTTTTTAATTGACTTAAAACTTTTTGAGAATATTTTTGAGATGTTATATATTCGAAAAATGTTAAACATAAAAAATTGATTTTTGGTCGCCGAAAAACTGTAGTAGGCCCTTAACCCTTATATGCACAAGACCCCTGATTTTTACCGAATAATATATTTTATGCAAAAAAAGTGGTTGTATCTATAAAGATACAATGTTAATTTACCCACATCTAAAATCCCTATTAAAATATATCATAATAAGAAATGTGTTATGAAATTTTTATTAATTCTTTTATTTTAAAAAGTTAAAATTATCAAAAACTGCAGAGTGTGCACACTGTATCTTTAAAGATACAACCAACTAAAGTGACCCAGTGAGGTACCAAAGGATCGAAATTTTTTCGAACCACTTCAAATCACTAAAAGACATGTTTTGAAAGCAGTCAGTATTTTTTCCTAATCAAAATTATTTATCTGTTCCTAGAAGTTAAACTGTTAAAAATAGTGTTTATTTAATTTAAAACAAATTTTTTTTTGACTTTGTACATAATTTTTTTAAAAAGTATGACTAATAGAAGTAAATACTATTTTTTTATTTAAGACTTATAATATTCTAAATAATATAGAACTGATTTGAAAAACATCAAACCTAAAATATAGCCGTAGGAATTTTTTGAATGGTTGTGTCTTTAAAGATACACGGTGCATTTAAGGGTTAAGCATATTATTATTGTTATGCTGTTGTATAGTTACTGTTGTAATCGTACTGTTGTTAATGCTATTATGGTTGTTGTTTTTGTTGTTGTTGTTGTTGTCGTTGTTCTTGTTGGTGTTGTTGTTGTTGTTGTTGCTTTTGCTTTTGCTTTTGCTTTTGGTTTTTCTTTTGATTTGGCTTTTGCTTTTGCTTTTGCTTTTGCTTTTTCTTTTGCTTTTGCTTTTGCTTTTGCTTCTCCATTGGTTGTGCTGTTTTGTAGTACATTAATTGCAATTGATGCAATGCATGCAATTAATACATACAAAATAAATCCATTAAGGTTACATAAATCGGTTCCCTAAGGAATACAAATAAAAGCTCTCAAGCAGTACAACGTTGTGATCGACTTCGAAAGGTGCGCATAAGTTAAAGGAAGGCTATGCCTTAAAGTATGACACGATCAAGGTTAACCTTGGCAGGGTGCATCAAAAGTAGATAAGAACTCTAGTTACTAATGTAAAGCGTTCTTCTCTCTGCCAAAAAAATTCCGGGTAACTTTCCTAAACTTTGTTAGTTGTTTTCCTGGCCTTAAGCTCAACAATTAGTTTCAATATTATGATTTTATATGTCCCACTTAGCTCAACCATTATAATTCTAATTTCAACATCAATAAATTTCATTGTATTGTCTGATTAACCCTAGAAAGATAACCCTATTTGCCATACATATTGAAAATATGGACATAATGCACGTCGAATCGACGTACGCTACCTTTCTAGGGTTAAGAACTTATTTTCTGGTATTCTGCGTTCATCTCCGTTTATATTTTAAAGGCGTTTATTTTGAGTAAAATTTAAGCTAAAATGTGCCTACTATCTTATCTTGTAGATAACAGCACCATCGAAATTTGCCATTCCAATGAGTGCCTTCGGACTGCGGCAAATCTTATCTACTCAATGGACTCCCATGTTGATCCATGTGAGGATTTTTATAAATTTTCTTGTGGAAACTGGGCAAATGAACACCCAAGACCGGATTCAGTTACATCGAACGACTGGTTTCGTGAACGTCAGGCACAGGTTTTGCGACAAGTTCGCACATTTTTACAACAGAACATTACCGCTAAGCAACCAGAGGCAGTGGCGAAAGCTAAACGAATGTATCGCTCCTGCATGGATACTGAGCTACTGGACAAACGGCAGCTAGATCCGTTGGTGCACTTTCTCAGGGAATTCAGGCTGCCACTAATACCAAGTGGACTGAATGTTACGCTGCCAGAAGGTAGTGAAGCAAAATTCGCCAATTTCACAGAGTTTAAGTGGTTGCAGTCGTTGGTGTTAATAAAGAAAACTCTGGGTATGGATTTGATTATCGGATTTGATATATTTCCGGATCCCTTCAATAGGACAATCAACCGCATAGCATTGGGAACACCAGAAACAGACTCAGCGCTGCCATTGTAAGTTATACCAGCGGCTAGGTATGAAGAAAATGTTTTTAATTTAGTATTATTTGCATCAATAGCAACAATGATGAACCGCATCGGCTGTTGCGGAAAATGCATAAAAAACTTATTTTCAGCCACGACGAAAATGACGATGACAACGACATTGAGGAACGTGAAGATCAGGAAGAGGAGGCCGCCAAACATTCCTCTTCTGGAACAAAAGCCTATATAGCGTATATTAAAAAAATTGTTGAGATCTATTTATATTACCTGAATCCCGATGCAGACGATAGTCATATGGATGAATTAGGAATTAGTGCCGGCAAGTTAGCACTGCAGGCAATCAAAGTTGCCAGACGAATTTATAAGGTGCATTATAAAAGCTTTGCTTCGTCAACTTTTGAACTTTGTAATTTTTCCTTTTTGATATACAGCTCAAAGACGATGCTGAAAACTCTACCAAGCCTGCCAAAAACCCCATGGACGATATTGTCTACATCACACTCGTTGAGCTACAAAATCAAACGAATAAACTTATTGCACCCAAAACGCTACCCATCTGGCAGGACTACATCAGTCTCATGATGGCCGGCGCCATTCATACAAAACCCTTCGCCATCGAAGATTTGAAAATCATAACGAGCGCGGCAGATATCGTTTATCTACAGACCGTGGTGGAGTATTTATCCCAAATACCGCCTGTTGAAATTGAGTTCTATATTTGGCTGAGTGCAGTGGAGGAGCTAGTCCTGCACACCACCAGCGAATTGCGGCTGTTGCACACAGAATATATGCGCGTGATTATTGGAACAGAAGGAAGTACACCGCGATCTATGTATTGTGCGCACTGCATTGACAGTCTCATGGGTATGGCCGTCAGTTACACCCTGGCCGATCATGAATTCAGCTCTGAGAAATTGCCTATGGTTCACCGTATGCTTGACCATATTCGACAGTCCTTTAATCAACTGGTTTTAAGTACTTCGTGGATGGATGCAATAACCAAGCGAGAAACCTTGCAAAAGTCGGCGCAGATGAAGAGCTATATTGGCTATCCAGAGTGGATTACGAATGCATCGGTACTAAATGCTCACTACGAAGCTGTAAAGGTTAATGAAAGCACCCATCTTGAAAACATGGTGGGGGTACTACGCTGGAAGATGCAGAAAAAATTAGACAACCTTTATGAGTCCGATACTTTCGGATGGGCTACTTCCCCGTCAAATGTTAATGCATTCCACACATTCCAATCGAATGCTATAAGTAAGTTTTTGTTGTTATTAATATAATAATCTCTCCAAATTAAAAAGCTTATAACTTTTTCTCATTTACAGCGATTCCGATAGCAATACTAAGATACCCATTTTATGATCTTGGATTGGAGTGAGTGAAGTTGCTACTTTTTTCAGTTGTGAAAGTTTTGTCACCAGTTTCTTGTGATGCACAAAAAATTTGCACTTATTTTGTTTTTGCTTTGGCACTCCTGACCAGCAGGTAAATATTGAATATGATGTTTTTGAACCGAAATTCGTATCGCTCTCATTACTCATATTTTTGTCGTGGTATTCAGAAAATCAATAACTAATACACTTTCTTGTTGAATTGAAACTTCTTAGACGAGTCTAGTAACCATGAAAATCAAATATGAAAATCTTAGAATGGGAGGGAAGTTAATGGTGTTTCTTAGAGGGACGATTTATGATGGAAGTAGCTACAAGTTATTATATTATTTACAAGTTAATAAAACTAGTGCACCATGGCCCATGTGCACCACGATTCAAAGGATCTACTGTGCATGCTCCTATAAGTCATATATGAGTATTCACATGGAACATACGCTGGAGGATCTTCATTCTCATCACAAAGCCTAAAGGCATCTGATTAAAATTGGCCTAGCTTTTTGAGATTATATCTGAGAAATGGGTTACCTGTTAGAAGTTGTCAGTCATATCTGTCTAGCTTGAGTAAATTTCTTGATTTGACCATACTGAGAGTTAGAAGTTTCTTTACTTGCCTCTGTCCAAATTGCAATGGATCCAATTTATGCAATCTATGCAATGTATCCAGTTGGATAGGATTTCTTTTATTCCAAGATCTTAACCTTTTCCGCAATGTAGCGTTTAGTTAGACTTAAAAGTGGTTCAGGATCAATGAGAAATCTAGATGCCCATTTTTTGACAGTCTATTTGATTTCCATTGACTTCAAATTCTTCCTGTCCTATATTCACCACAATTCATTCTTACTGTTTTGTCACAATGCATGCAGCGAATCGACATAATCAAAAATAAGTCTTGATCCAAAGTACCAAGCTTATAGTGCCTTTATAGCCGCTTGACTATTGGAGAGTATTTTAACACATATTTTTAATGTAACACATATCATCCCGGACATTTCCAGATCTTGTTCCTCTATTTCCAAGCCTACAATAACAAGTACTGTGAGCAACTCAGCCTGATGGAAGCACATCTTATTCCTGTGTATAAAGATGAAGGGCTTTAAGTGGGTCGTAAAAACGGTAGGGTATCCGGTCAGACTATTGGCAAAAAGAGACATATTACCTCCGAGGCAAAAGCAATTTGTGAGATATTTTGTTCGGAAGGTAATAGTTCTATGGTAATATCCACTGATATGTATGCTAACCTGATACTATTATGGCTTGTTTTGATGGTAAAAAATAAGTGGCATCTGTGGGTGTCATGAGAATGTACGGGAAATGTGCATAATTATATATTGCACTCTGGGACCTAAGGTTCTTAAATTAAGTTATAACTGGAAACTAGCTAGATATAAAATACAAAGAACTAGATACAGAACACTTTGCACTAGAAGCTATATGCTAGAAACAACTTAAATGACTGGTCTTCAAGAGACTAGATAGATTCTAAAAACTGGGTACTAGATACTAGAAGTTATTAACTAGATGTTAGATAATAGACACTAGTAAGTTCAAGGACACCGTAGTGTTATATTTGGGAGCAAATGGTTTTTTATTACCAAGTTCAAGTCAGTGACAAATAGCCATAGTCATGTCTGATGGTACTTGGTGTTAGTGGTGGGGCCCCTTTTCTCGGAGCTTATGGTGGGCGGAATTTTTTACTAGCTGTAGTAGCTCAAAGTCATGAGCTGCTTATACATTTATAAGCGTCGAGTTATGAGAGTTCAACCGGGCGGCAATTGTCAGAGATTTTAAATGGATTTCAACTTCAACCAATAAGTGCGAGTGGAGATCACTTAATTCTACCCATAACTGATGATATGAGTTCCAATATTACGGAAATGCTTTTAAAATATGTTAAGTAAGATATATTGTGGTGTAGATCCGGTATTGAAATTCTCAAAAAAGGATACTGGGTGTTTGTTTCTTGAGCCGTTGACGCCTAGCCATTGGGCAGGTAAAATTAAGCTTATAAGGCAGGAGTCAACGATAAATAAGTAGAAAATAAGTAGTGAGGCTGGTTCACTATGAACTTATTGTCCCACCACATTTACCTGTGTGGTATCATTATCTAGCAGTTCCTAGAAAATTTTAGCTTTGGCGGCCGGTCTTTTCTTTAAAAATAAGAAATAAACAGTCTATAAATATTAAATTAATCCATAACCTTAACTCTCACTCAGACTATATGCTCCAATTATTTTTTTTTCATGATGCCTTCAAAGATCGATCAGTGATTTTTAATTTTGTGGAACAAATTTGGACCCAATATACGAGGATAATTCAATAAGTTCTTAGAAAAACTTAGAAAAAAGTAGAAAAAAATTTTTTGATCAGATTTTTTTTTTTATTTTTCAACACAATCTCCTTTCAACTCTATACATTTTTCGATGTGTTTTTCCCAATATTTTAAATCGTCCAAAAAGTACAATTTCGAAGACTCCTCAAAACATGGTATAATAATATAAGGTAGTATTGACAGTTGCTTGGGCATCGACCATCTGTCAAAAAAAATGTCTAGAAAGAGAGCGTTCAATTATTTCTTATGTTTTCGCCATTGTTTATGTTTCAGCGCTTGCAAATAACCAAACATTTTCTTGCAAAATATTTAGGCAATTCACAAGGTGTTGTATCGTGGCGTATCGTTCTATTGTTGTATGTTTTTACAACTGTCGTATCAACACTGTTGTCGTTTCCCATGCAAAATTGCGATAAGACACATACAACATTGCGATGTATGTTTAAAGAGTGTGCTATTCTATCAGCTAATTTTGTTTATATTTTTATTCCTCCTTTTTATATATTCGTGCGGCTAAAATCGAGCATTAAATTTAAAAATGCAGGAAGGTGGCAAAAAAATGGTAGATATTGAATAATTATAAATAATATGACATACAACTCCAAGATTGTGTTCACAAGGGTTGTATTTTTATACAACTTTTGCTTACAACATACAACTTTAGAACATCTTGTGAATTGCCTAATTGCCTATTTTATTTAATCAATAGTGAATTATTATTACTACAACGAAGATAACTTGTGAACTTTGTGTTATTAAGTGCAAACATAAGAAAAAATGTTGAAAACGTTCAAATGTAGCAACCTCAGCAGCTGCAGATGCATATGGACGAAATTAAAGAAGTTTCCAATTATTATTAAAACACCACGGCTGGAAAACGTTAAACACATATCACACATAATTTTTTCACAACTTTCATTATTATAATTGTGTATTTAACGCACATATTTTGCGGAATTTATTTATTTTTACATTCGTTTAATTCTTGTTGCACGAACAACTGTTTTTGACAAATGGTCGTTGCCTTGTTGCTGAGAAAATCTATACTTGTCAATGCTACCTGTATAATTGTATCATGTCCTCAAAATAGGCATTTGTTTGGGCGATGACCTTCTCGTAAGATTTAAGAATTTGTTCACCAAGCCATTTCTTCAAGTTTCAAAATATGCAAAAGTCACTAGAGAGCCAAATCTGGTGAAAACGGTAGATGTCGCAATAATTGGAACTTAAATTCCATAATTTTGGCCATCGCAAGTGCGCCTTTTTCTAATCGTGTATTGTCTTAATATAAGAGGATCTTTTTCCGTTTCATATAAGAATGTTTTACCTTAATTTTTTCGACAGCCGGTCCAATAACGACACATAATATTGTCCTGTTACCGTTTTTAATTTTTTCAAGTAATTTATGTAGATGATTTCACATGCATCCTAAAAGACTGTACTTCGCAAATGCCATTTTATGGCCTCATGAAAAGTATTGAGATGCAGATGATTATGAATATGAAGATGAAGATTAATATTAAGATGGGAATGAAGATGAAGATGATGATGAAGATGAAGATGAAGATGAAGATGAAGATTAAGATGAAGATGAAGATGAAGATGAAGATGAAGATAAAGATAAAGATGAAGATGAAGATGAAGATGAAGATGAAGATGAAGATGAAGATGAAGATGAAGATGAAGATGAAGATGAAGATGAAGATGAAGATGAAGATGAAAATGAAGATGAAGATGAAGATAAAGATGAAGATAAAGATAAAGATGAAGATGAAGATGAAGATGAAGATGAAGATAAAGATGAAGATGAAGATGAAGATGAAGATGAAGATGAAAATGAAGATGAAGATGAAGATGAAGATGAAAATGAATATGAAGAGTAAGATGAAGATGAAGACGAAGATGAGGATGAAGATGAAGATGAAGATGAATATGAAGATGAAGATGAAGATGAAGATGAAGATGAAGTTGAAGTTGAAGATGAAGATGAAGATGAAGATGAAGATGGAGATGAAGATAAAGATGAAGATGAAGCTGAAGCTGAAGATGAAGATGAAGATGAAGATGAAGATGAAGATGAAAATGAAGATGAAGATGAAGATGAAGATGAAGATGAAGATACAGATAAAGATAAAGATAAAGATAAAGATAAAGATAAAGATAAAGATAAAGATAAAGATAAAGATAAAGATAAAGATAAAGATAAAGATAAAGATAAAGATAAAGATAAAGATAAAGATAAAGATAAAGATAAAGATAAAGATAAAGGTAAAGATAAAGATAAAGATAAAGATAAAGATAAAGATAAAGATAAAGATAAAGATAAAGATAAAGATAAAGATAAAGATAAAGATAAAGATAAAGATAAAGATAAAGATAAAGATAAAGATAAAGATAAAGATAAAGATAAAGATAAAGATAAAGATAAAGATAAAGATAAAGATAAAGATAAAGATAAAGATAAAGATAAAGATAAAGATAAAGATAAAGATAAAGATAAAGATAAATATAAAGATAAAGATAAAGATAAAGATAAAGATAAAGATAAAGATAAAGATAAAGATAAAGATAAAGATAAAGATAAAGATAAAGATAAAGATAAAGATAAAGATAAGATAAAGATAAAGATAAAGATAAAGATAAAGATAAAGATAAAGATAAAGATAAGATAAAGATAAAGATAAAGATAAAGATAAAGATAAAGATAAAGATAAAGATAAAGATAAAGATAAAGATAAAGATAAAGATAAAGATGAAGATGAAGATGAAGATGAAGATGAAGATACAGATAAAGATAAAGATAAAGATAAAGATAAAGATAAAGATAAAGATAAAGATAAAGATAAAGATAAAGACAAAGATAAAGATAAAGATAAAGATAAAGATAAAGATAAAGATAAAGATAAAGATAAAGATAAGATAAAGATAAAGATAAAGATAAAGATAAAGATAAAGATAAAGATAAAGATAAAGATAAAGATAAAGATAAAGATAAAGATAAAGATAAAGATAAAGATAAAGATAAAGATAAAGATAAAGATAAAGATAAAGATAAAGATAAAGATAAAGATAAAGATAAAGATAAAGATAAAGATAAAGATAAAGATAAAGATAAAGATAAAGATAAAGATAAAGATAAAGATAAAGATAAAGATAAAGATAAAGATAAAGATAAAGATAAAGATAAAGATAAAGATAAAGATAAAGATAAAGATAAAGATAAAGATAAAGATAAAGATAAAGATAAAGATAAAGATAAAGATAAAGATAAAGATAAAGATAAAGATAAAGATAAAGATAAAGATAAAGATAAAGATAAAGATAAAGATAAAGATAAAGATAAAGATAAAGATAAAGATAAGATAAAGATAAAGATAAAGATAAAGATAAAGATAAAGATAAAGATAAAGATAAAGATAAAGATAAAGATAAAGATAAAGATAAAGATAAAGATAAAGATAAAGATAAAGATAAAGATAAAGATAAAGATAAAGATAAAGATAAAGATAAAGATAAAGATAAAGATAAAGATAAAGATAAAGATAAAGATAAAGATAAAGATAAAGATAAAGATAAAGATAAAGATAAAGATAAAGATAAAGATAAAGATAAAGATAAAGATAAAGATAAAGATAAAGATAAAGATAAAGATAAAGATAAAGATAAAGATAAAGATAAAGATAAAGATAAAGATAAAGATAAAGATAAAGATAAAGATAAAGATAAAGATAAAGATAAAGATAAAGATAAAGATAAAGATAAAGATAAAGATAAAGATAAAGATAAAGATAAAGATAAAGATAAAGATAAAGATAAAGATAAAGATAAAGATAAAGATAAAGATAAAGATAAAGATAAAGATAAAGATAAAGATAAAGATAAAGATAAAGATAAAGATAAAGATAAAGATAAAGATAAAGATAAAGATAAAGATTAAGATAAAGATAAAGATAAAGATAAAGATAAAGATAAAGATAAAGATAAAGATAAAGATAAAGATAAAGATAAGATAAAGATAAAGATAAAGATAAAGATAAAGATAAAGATAAAGATAAAGATAAAGATAAGGATAAAGATAAAGATAAAGATAAAGATAAAGATAAAGATAAAGATAAAGATAAAGATAAAGATAAAGATAAAGATAAAGATAAAGATAAAGATGAAGATGGTATTTCATTCGCCATCTTTTCATTAAGATAATACTTAAAATGGTACTAGTTGAGAGTATAGAAAACATGGTTCTAGTTTTAGAGTGTTAATGTTGGAGTGAAGTGCAATATTCTTATTATTATAAGTCCGTTTTATATAGTACTTTTTTTTTAAAGCAAGTTTTTTATAGAAAAATTAATATTGATTTTTTTATATTAATTTTAAGGATTTAATTTTTAGAAGGTGGCAGCACTGTAGTTGTATAAGCAATATTTTTAATCATTACTTGTATGAATATTTTCCCAAATTCATGCCTCGAAATATATATTTAATTTTATTTAGAGAATAGTATATTTCAATTCCCAAAACAAATCAACTAAGAAGCTTTTAAGTTTATTCCATCCAATGCACACTCACTATAAAATTTAAAAACGTTCGCATCGCTTAATTGAAACATTTCACCAATTCATTTTGACTTTCAATGCACCGTTCTCTATTTTCACTTTATAAAATTCAATTAAATTCTTGCCTAACTTTGGTACTGCAGGGCTCTCAATTACGGTTCGATTGGTACCATACTAGGACATGAGCTGACGCACGGCTTTGACGACAGCGGACGCATGTTCGACAAAAACGGCAACATGCTACAGTGGTGGTCCAACGAGACCATAAGAGAGTATGTTAATCGTACCGAGTGTTTTGTAGACCAGTACAATCACTACTACTTGTCGGACATTGGTGAATATGTGAGTCAATCTGTCAGCAAGTCAGCAGTCTACAACTAACAACCAATCAACCCGTTATAATGATGTTATTGCAATTTACAGATTGATGGCGAGCTTACACTGGGCGAAAATATTGCTGACAATGGTGGCATGCGTGAGGCCTTTCATGCCTATCGAATGTTTGTCAAGCATTTTGGGAAAGAGAAGCATCGATTGCCCGGTCTAGAAAAATACACACATGAGCAACTCTTCTTCATATCATTTGGAAATCTCTGGTGTGAGACATATACGCCACCTGCTACAAGGTATGCTTTGGAGGATTCCCATTGTCCGGGAAAAATACGACTGAAGGGTGTTCTCTCCAATTCACATGAATTTGCGGAGACATTTAATTGCCGTCGCGGTACGGGCATGAATCCTGCCGACAAGAAATGCCGTATATGGTAAGGAGTAAGGAAGTTGATGGGGCAGAGCGTGGACAGACACGAAGCATGTGCACAAAATGGGTTGTGTTCGGTAATGTTTAACTGAAAGTGATTCTGAAAAAAGTGATGTAGTGTTCTTTTTAAGTATTTAAGAGCAACAATTTAAGTAGTTAATAGTTAATAATAAATAGTTAGTTAAGGAATAAAGTATTATAACTTGCACTGAAACAATGCTCAATTTTACAGTCAGATTAAAAATATTCCTATATACAAAATATAAATGAAAAATACGTAATGTGTGAAAAAAGTATGATATCTATTTTTTACCTTATTTGCCTTCTACTACTACAAAATTTATAAATGTATACGTACTTCATATATACACACTGAGCAAATGTATGTATGAGGGATAATAAAACTAGCTAGTAATTCTTGTATATTTAACCGTAAAAATTTTGTATAACCGCAAGAAAAAATATTTATTTTATATGAAATACACTTTACAAAATTTATCTAAAACTGCTTTAAAGTTACTTAAAACGAACGAAAGATACTCAAAGTTCAACAAAGTTTGTTAAATACATGTTAAAAATAAAGTTGAATTCTGTCAGATGAGGAGTGTTGCTACTGCTCTCTTTATCTACGTTCATCGTGTTTCTAGCAAAGTTTTAAGTTATCCAAGGTCGCTCAAAAGTAATCCACTTATGCACAGTGCGTTTTCACAAACGGCACAAATCAACTTCCTAAAGTCAATATTTTTGATTATGTATTTATCAGCTGTTCATGCTCTCCAATAATCAAAATTGTTATAAAATTGTTGTTTCTATGGAACCTTCACAGTGTTAGTGGATTCCGTCCAAATTCACAACATATGCAAGAGTTGTCAAGAAAATAAATGAAAAAAAAATTCAGGTGTCAACCTCTTCGTACAGCTGAAACAATTTTGTGGTGACGTAGTTCTCTTCATTTAATAACATAAATAGTTTATAAGCATAATTTTGCGATATATTCAAAACACATTTATAAAATGATATATTTAATGATATACAATCAAATGGTTAAATCTCTAGAAATTCCACAAAAAGAAAAACGAAATTTTATTTCAGCAAAAAATTTGAATTAGCACGTGAACATTTTGGGATGATAGATTTTTGACATGGATTGACAAGAAAAGAATGTTCGACTTTTCGTTATGAAGCATCACAGCGACTGTAAAACATTGGTTATATGAGTGCGTGGTTCTTTTCTCTCCAAGACTTATTTCTTGAAGGTCGTCAAGAGCGGCTGCCGTGGTAGAAAATATCAATGGTGTGCGTGAACTGTTGAAGGCAGACCGGTATGTGATATTTTATATGAGCATTTCGATATAAGATGAACATTTAGGCATTCGGAAGATTTGTTCTCGTTGGATACCCATAATTTGACGATTGCTCAAAAAAAAAAAAGGCTCGAGTCCATTGATGCAAGCAAATGCTAAAAAACAAAAATACAGCGGAGGTGCTTCAAAACACGTCTACGACATCAACATAGATGTCAATACACTGTTTGTGTTTTTCAAATTGAGCAAAACCCGACAAAAGTTGTCCGCGGATGAAGCACATCCAAGCAAATGGTTACCAGTTTTTCAGAAAAACTGGCCATGTCGCAACTGTACCACTTGAGCAACGGAGAACTGTTAATGCTAAATGGTACACAACTATTTTTTTTCCGGAAATCTTCGGAGAATTGAGGAAAACCAAGGAAAATCATCCTCCACCACGACAAATGTGAGTTCCCAGATATCAGCTCAAACAAAAGAGTTTTTGGGCATTCAAAACGTTAAATTGATGGGTCATCCGCTTTACAGTTCTGACTTGGCACCCAATGACTTCTTCTGGTTCTCTCACATTAAGAAAAAAATGTGTGGTGAGCGTTTTTTTATGCCCAAACAGGCCGATAAGGCTTTAAAAATCCGGTTTCGGAGGTACCAACTTCAGAGTGGCCTGAAGTTGGCCTGATTGTCGAAAATTGGTTCAAATGAACGCAAAAGTGTATTGATCATCTTAGAAAATACTTTGAAAAACAATAAAAGCATTTTCGCTCATTAACCACCTGTTTTTTCATTGTTAGGTGCAAAACTTAAAAGGCAACTTTGGTATACGCGATTTTATTGAAATTTTGGCAAAATCTTATGAAAACCATACCTACCACCCATAGAAAGTGACTACATCAAAATGCTATTGTCAATTAAAATTCCAAAAAACGTTAATCACTCCATTTAGGTTTCGGTATCAATTACTTTTAGCTTGAAATTAGACAAAATCGAGAGAAAAACACGCCTACTTCAAATACAAAGAGAGTCACCGAAATAGCAAAACCTTCATAAATTTAACAAATTGATTTAAAAAAATGGATAAATAAATAAATTGAATAAAAATCACAAAATTGAAAAAGCATGCCAGCTGACGTTATCAAAACAATAAAAGCTTCATAACTTCTTATATTATATACTAGCGATACCCGGTGCGCGTTGCTGCACCAGGCAAGTATGTTGGAAATAATAAGTAAATTCAAAACTTTTATTAGTCTCTATTCATTAATTTATTCAATTTTTGATTTACTCTTTTTTTTTTTTTTTTTTTTTTTTTCAATCTCTTAATAGAAGGTTTTTTCTTGTAGTTTTCCTTCTGGTCTTACCATGTTACTTATTTCAAAAATATTTTTTTTAATTTATACCATTTGTATCATTTTCTAGTTGTAACGTATATATATACAAAATCTCTGTAAATTGTGCAATAACAAAGAGTTTATAACTTATTTTTCTACTACAAATAAAGATATATATTATTAGTCTCTTAGTCTGACACCACGCTCATGTTCTACTGCCCGTTACAGTTTTCCAGTAGCAGAACATTACTCCCAGGTGGCAATTTCATTATGAGTTTCAATTGCCTGTGATTTTAATTTCCATAGCTTTTCTGTATACAAAATCGGGCCACATCCCCTTTTCCAATGCACGTACCAGTTTTCCAGTAGAAAGAATTCAGCAATTAGTAACTCCATACTGAGTTTTATTGGCATGCGACGTTTAGTTCCAAAGCTATTCAATATCAAAAATTTGATTTGTGTGATCGAAGCCATAATCCCTTTTCCTATGCCCGTCCCAGTTATCTTGTAGAAATACATTCTCCGTTCTGAGTCTTAATGTTATGTGACTTCTACTTCAAGAGCTATTCGATACCTTAATTTGAATTGCATCGGTAGTGCCACGACCACTTGTCAAATGGTCACTCAATTTTGCCAGTCAAAGCACACAACTAATTAACACGTTTTTACCGAGTTAAATTGCTATGTGATTTATAGTTCGAAAGTTATGCCTTAAATTTGGGCTGCTGAAAAAGTGCCACACCCCTCGTCCAACGCCCATAAATTTTCACCAGTGGAACGGCACGTGAAAATTTCATACGAATATCAAATTTCGATGCTGTGTGATCTATAATTCCAAAAATATGCGATATCACATATTCGCAGAAGGTACTATCCAATTTGATCCACCAAAATAGATAAGAATATAGATAGATATACATATATAAGAGAGGGGGAACCGACAGCATATTTGTATAGCTCTCCCCCCATTTGTAGTACTGTTGCCAACAGTGACCATATGAACTAAAGTACTAAATTTTTGTCTGATAAGACCCAAGCCGTCTGAAATATAAAATTTTCGATAATTTGTGGGCCGTAAAAGGAGGTGTGGCAAAAAGGAGGTCATGGTACGGCAATAAGAACACAACAAAGAAAACCTCAATCAAATCGTACGCTCCGTTCTTGAGTTATGGAATTAAAAACACAAATCACGACTTTTTGTGGGAAAATTTTTTAAAATGCCATATCTCCGGAACCAATGGGGCAATTTTGTGCAAACTTTCCCAACGTACCCTGAAATTTTGGTTGAAATCGGTCGACCCGTTTCCACAGTAAGTGGTGACATAAAAATGTATTTTACTTTTTATCTAAATAGATTTCATATTTACAACTTTAAACTAATGCGCACATACTTTTCCAGCTATAAAAAATAAAAGGTATTCTGCTATTCCTGGTTAGCTAATATGGATTATTTGCCTTCATCAAATTAGCATAACCATTATTTTGTCGTAGCCGTGGTACCATCACATATAAAAGATAGGCACGAAAATGAATCTTGATAAGTGCTTTATCAAAACTTCAAACTTTGTAATGTAAGCTTAGCAACACTGCTAATAAAAGCATTTTATCAGCTACTTGATAAGAGATGGCAACACCGCTGCTACTGTTTGGCAGCACTGAGTCTGAGACAAAAACAGCAACAGCATTTGTCTCATTTCCTCGTTCCTATTTTCGTATAAAGACGAAGTACCGCTTATTTTGCGTGAGTACTACGTCATAGACACTGAATTATATTTATTTACATATGCTTTTGTTTACATATTTAATTATTTTTAGCATTTTACTGTAGGGAATTTCATTAAAAAAGAAATAAATTCTGTTTATATTACAATTAACATTGTTGTTGCTTCATTAGCTCATTTTTTCGAACATGCTTATAAGCAAGGCGTAATCAAAAAGAACTTTTAAACACAATGAAAAAAAAAAAAAAAAAAAAAAAAAAAGAAAAAGCTTTGTACTGCTTCAAGAATATAGACTACATCACTCAAAAACTTTTATTCCACAAAAAGTTTGATGTATCAATCCCCTCCAGATACGAATGGGATATTGGAAGCCCTCCACCAAACAATGCCACTAGAATCTACACTGATGGATCAAAACTAGATGGCAAAGTAGGGGGAGGAGTCTACTCTGAATCCCTAAACATTAACCATGCCTTTAGGCTCCCCGACCTCTGCAGTGTCTTCCAAGCGGAGGTCACTGCCATACATGAAGCCGTTACTTGGCTACAGATGAACGAAATATTAGCAAAAGATATTTGTATTCTATCTGATAGTCAAGCCGCTTTGAAAGCCCTGGAATCTGTTGAAATAACATCAAAAACAGTCCTAGGCTGCCGCAGATCTCTAAATGAGATGGCAGAGCAGCTCAATATATTCCTATGCTGGATCCCCGGACATAGAGATTTCCAAGGTAACTGCAAAGCAGACGAACTCGCTAGAAACGGTACCATCAAACCCTTATCGACAGATAAGGAACAAATTGGAATACCTCTCGCAACATGTAAGCTACTAATAAATGAACTATCCCTTGAAAACACCAACATCAGGTGGTCAACGGGTAGTACATGCAGCATATCGCGTCAAGTGTGGCCAACACTAAACTTAAGACGCTCAAAAGAACTAATATCCCTTAGAAGGGACCAAATAAGTATTACAATAGGCGTCCTAACAGGACACTGACTGATTGGAAACCACGCCCAAAGACTGAATACTCCCCATAACGACTTCTGCAGAAGCTGCAGAGATGAAGAGGAAGTTGAATCCACAACACACCTTCTCTGCACATGCCCAGCGCTGGCCAGAAAGCGCCATCTCTTCCTAGGTAACTGGTTCTACAGTGACCTAGACGAACTCTCAAAAACTTCGGTCTACCGAATACAAAGCTTCATAAATAGCTCCAACTGGTTCAAATAGGGTGGAAATAATTAACCCCTGGTATCACAACGGGCCAAACTGGCCTAAGTGTGTCTCATAGGAGACAGCCACGTCAACCTAACCTAACCTAACCTTTGTACTGCTTAATGCAGCGTTTATGAATAATTTTCTATGAAGTTTTTTAGATGGTATTTAATCTCAAATCTTAATAACTTTTTAGGGTAGATTTTAAAAAATTAAGTATGCAATAGCTTAAGTTAAGAATGACGCTTTGAATTAGTAAAAGAATTATTAAAATTGGTTCAGTAGTTCTTTAGTTTAGCGTACACGAAGATGTTGTAAGCCTTTGATATAATAGTATAGATTACACACGAGTGCGGGGTATTTTAACTTTGGCCCAGCTGAAGAGAATGCATTCCTTACCAGTAATTATACAATTTATTTTTTTTATTCAGAAAGAAAAATGTATGTTTTGACAAACTTTTTTTTTTAATAGCTTGATTTAAATATGATCTTTAGTGTTGCCGATATCTCAATGGAAATAAGCTAGACTGGTATCCATAGAAACTTATTTCGAAATTTGATAAATGTAAATTTGAAAACTTTAATAATTCAAAAGTTCCCACAGCTGTTCCGCCAAAATAATCACTCTCTAAAATAAATGCTCTTGAAATCTTCAAAATCTTTCATAATAAGATATTTTTTATTTATTTTAATAATTCATTTTATTTTTACATCCGGTAAAAAAATAATTGCGTAAAATAGTGGCGTCCGTGGCGTAGTTGGTTAAAGTGCGTGGCCGCTATGTCAACGAACCTGGAGACCCAGGTTCGAACCCCAGCATCGACAGAAAATTATTTGAATTAAAATAATTTTTCTGTACGGACGCCACCTCTCTGCAGACAATGGCAAACCTCAGAGAGTAATCAAAATGCCATGTAAAGCTTCTTGGGAATAAGAACATTTCGTTCATCGCCGTTCGGAGTCGGCGTAAAGCCTGTAGGTCCATTTCTCGGTCAATTGTGTACAAACTTAATAACACGCACAACACAATTGATCCTAAGAAGCTAGGTCAAAGTCCTTTCAAGGGCTGAAATGGCCAGTTATTTATTATTATAAAAAAATAATTATTTTCTTTTGACTACGCCCGCATTTGAACCTAGGTTAGTTTTGTCTAAAAAGTACTTAGTACATTCGGCTATCTTCTATTCTTTATTTCTCATGCTCTCATGCTCCATATATTATTAGCTATCTTTATCCTTACTAAACTTATATTAGTTTCATATAATTTAAAATTTATTATTTCAAGTTAGTTACATTAAATAGTTAGTTAAATAATTTTAAACTATTCTTTCAAAAAAATAGCTTTCTTTTTATTTCTTAATGCATTAATACAACTTTTAAGAATAAGAAAAAAAAAATTATTTTATTTAATTATTTTTTTGGTGCCGCTAGAGTGCACTGACGTAGTCTTAAAAAAACAAAACATAGTTTTACGGCGCCCACTTAATCTTAGAAAAAAGAAGTCCGAGATAAAAAGATCCTACGGCAATTTAAAGTAGAGATATTTTGTTACGACAATTCACCTCACTTAGTCACAAAAACTAAAAAACCCAAAAATCAATCATAAATTAAAAAAAAAAATAAAAAATGGGAAATTTTCTTGGTATTTTTTACCCGTAATGAAATAAGCCCCAACAAAAAAATTAAATAAGCCCCAAATAATTTCCATACATTCTTGGGTTGCATTTCATATTTTTCACCAAAGATTTTAATACAATTTCAGATACGTATTGTTCAGATTATAGATCATAATTATCATTATAAAAACTATCTTAATCGGTTAAGCGCTTACCGAGCTTTAAGTTGACAAAAAGGCTGTGAGTATTCTGCCTGGTGGCACGCGTTTCCCACACAAGGACATACATAAGTATACGTGGTAATCACCAGATGGCTGAACACGAAATCAAATTGACCATGTTTTAATCAGGTAACGATTCCACAATTCCTGGATGTACGAGCGCATAGAGGAGCTGATGTTTACAGTGACCATAACCTCGTGGTTGCAAAACTATGCATGCGCCCTGCAGCACTCAACGCTAGCTCTGGCAGTCGATCTCGCAAAACTGCGGGACCCAAGAAACCTCGAAGAATATAAGGCACAATTGCTCAACAATATAAACAACAAAGCCACATCATACACATGGAGCGACGTAGCAACTTCATGCTCTTTGACAGCGGAAACCTCATTGATGACGAAAAAGTGGCGGTTTCAAACTTTTTTTTGCGATATTTCGACGATATTTAAAAAGAAGTCAAAATCCTTCTTTTACGTTATGCAACACTTCACAATGCAAACATTTTTTCACGTCTCTAATTCTTAATTCGCCGAGCAACAGTGCTACTACAACATAAAACGTAACATCACTTTTCACAGCTTCAATTTGTTCAGTTTGCGCGCCTTTACAAAATAAGTACATAAAATGCCAAAAAATCAGGAAGGAGTAAGAAAGTACAGAAAAGATTGGGAGAATGCATGTTGGGCTCAAGTAAGAAGTTTTATATAGTATTAATTTAACAACAAATTACAACTCAAATAATTGAAGCGATGAGCAATGATAGCGCTTTCCTGCCAATTGATTCAATCGATTTTGGAATGACTTTTTCAAATCAACTTTTATATGTTAATTTAACTGTAGACACTATTTTGAATTTAAAACTGTCTTGTTTCAATATTTGCGCATGAAAAATTTTCTTCTGTTGTTGAAATGTTTAATGGGTTTTGGGATCCGACAGTCTCTGCAAGAAAATATGAAAATCAATGGAATAAACTCCCTTTTGTTGATTGGAATAGTTATTTTCAAAACAACGTCCTAAGAACTGCTTTCAGTTGCTGCTTTCTGGTTAAATATTTATAAATATGAGAATGGAGTAGGCAACAAATATTTCAGAGAGCTCGCTGAAGTGGTAATTAAAATGCTTTTGATACCAACTAGTAATGCATGTGTAGAAAGAGTTTTTTCCATTATGAACAACATTAAAACTAAGCAACGAAAGAAAATACATTTTGAGCTTCTTCAGGCTCTCTTAAGAATATCAATTTATAGTAATAATTTTAAAACATGCTGTGAAAGTTTTGAGCTTACAAAAGAAATGTTAAAACGTTTTAACTCTAAAATTATGTACCCAAAACCAGGAGACTTTGAGTTTGAAGACAGTGAAGAATTGGACCTGCTTACAAATTGAAAAAAACCAGTAATATTTTTTTGAACGTTGTTATAGATGTGGTATTTTCTATACTTAGTTTTTACTTTACTTTACTTTTTTTTATATCGTTTATAACTAAATATAGTTTAAACTGCAATTTCAAGTCATTTATACAAATATAATAAATATATTTACAACATTATATATTTATTATGGTTTTATTTATTTTTTTTTAAAGTTACAAAAAAAAAAAAATTTGGCGATTTTTGGCGGTCTAGGTATCGACAAATGGCGATCAAAGAGTATAAAAAACTGGCAACCCTGATTGGGATACACCAAAAATCCAACCAAACCTTGGATTCGCTCTGGCACTTGGTAAAGCGTCGAAAGAAGAAGGTCAATCCAGAACTAACTCCAGAGCACACACGATCATGTTAAAAAATCTGAACTGGTCAATCGTTACAAGTCAGCCAATTTGGAGGTAAAAGAACGAACGTCGTGAGAGAAAGAAGCGTACCTTAAGGCCGCTTTACATTGTCCTACTGTGTGTTACGACATTTGAGATAGAAAGTATAACCGAATTTATCACACTGTCATTTTTTAATTTTTGTATAAAGAAATTAATTTTTCTCATTTTATACTATCTTACAAAGTCGCATTGCACTTTTATTCAATAAAAATTTAAAAATTGAAAATTCTTAAAATTGTTAATGAATCGGGACATAGCAGCTATTGTAAGCATTATAAGGGCCAATTGTGCATTAAAAATAGAAGCAGTCATTATTTTGCTTGCTTTTAAACATTTGATGAAATGTAACTTGCAGCTTGGTGATTTTCAATAAATTAAATTCGAAGAAATCTTATAAAACTCATCTCTGGTCGGATAGAGTGTGTGATGAAACTAGAAACAAACCTAAAAATTAAAATGTAGAACGACATGTCAAAAAAATCAAAACAGGTTCGAACACACTTTGCTTTTCGTTGTTTACACCCATGATACAATTATACAGGTAGCATTGACAAGTATAGATATTCTCAGCAACAAGGAAACGACCATCTGTCAAAAACAGTTGGTCGTGCAACAAGAATTAAATGAATGTAAAAATAAATAAATTCCGCAAAATATGTGCGTTAAATACACAATTATAATAATGAAAGTTGTGAAAAAATTATGTGTGATATGTGTTTAACGTTTTCCAGCCGTGGTGTTTTAATTTGAATTGAAAACTTCTTCAATTTCGTCCACATGCATCTGCAGCTGCTGTAGTTGCTGCACTTAAACGTTTTCAACCTTTTTTTTATGTTTGCACTTAATAACATTAAGTTTACAAATTATTTTCGTTCTAGTAATAATAACTCACTATTGATTAAATAAAATAGGCAATATTTTGTAAGAAAATGTTTGGTTATTTGCAAGCGCTGAAACATAAACAATGGCGAAAACATAAGAAATAATTGAACGCTCTCTTTCTTGACTTTTTTTTGACAGATGCTCGTTTCCCAAGCAACTGTCAATACTACCTTGTATTATTATACCATGGTTTACACCATTCTACATTCTATCATACATGAAAATTTTGACATGTCGTAACACACAGTAGGACAATGTAAAGCGGCCTTTAACAACATCGCTAGTGAGGCCGAATCAGCTGCATATAGAAACGACATGCGAAGCGTATACGCCGCAATCAACAAACTAGCGAATGTCAAACCACATATTCCACATATTCTACATATGTGGATTAAGGGCGATATCCTCAAAATTATAATTTGTAAATGGTAATACTTTTTTTATCAAGGATTTAAAAAATTCGGCCTTATAATAATGTAGATACACTAAGGGCCAGTTTTTCAGTGCAGGTTTAAACTCTAGTCAAATTAAACCGAGATTAACTCACCAAAAAGGGACGTTAAAACTCGGTTTAACTAGATATTGTAGCATTCGTTTAAGTTGAATTGACTTAAATTATCACATGATGTGTTTTTTTTTTGCTTAAACCGAGTTTAAACGTCCAATTTTGGTGAGTTAACCTCGGTTTAACTTAACTAGAGTTTAAACTCGCACTGAAAAACTGGCCCTAAGGGAAATAACGCATATTAGCATTATCCACGCCTGAGTATAAATTTTATTCAAATATTTACGTGGATAAATCAAATGTTTTCCTTACAACTCGTTTTTTTCCCGTATTTGAATTTTATTTATACCACACACGTACACACATATTTCATACAAGCAAGCAGCAACAGCATCGCACACTTACACACATACTCCGACAAGCAGCAACAGCATCGCACTTTGTTCCTGAGTTTATTTCTTGCATTTGCAGTTCTTACAGTTCTCATTTAGTTATTGTTGCAAGAGTAATATATTATGCATGTTTGGCAAAGAAATTAAATTATGTAGGGTGGAGTGGCAACTCGGTATTTTCAAGAATATCTTGGACCGGTTGTCATTTATAGCTGAATTACAATACTGCGTTAGGTCGGTCGGCCTTTGACCGTACATTGCTCTCCGTTGTAAAAACTTTACGATATAAGCTGTCAAAACGGACGACCTCAAACTTTGCAAAACTAAATGTTGCGTTGACAGATCGTGCGTCTATCATTTTGGTGATGCCAATAAAAGCAGCTATACTAAAAATCCCACAAAACGTCAATTTTTCCGAAATCATGCAATTATAATTTTAATCAATAAAAAATTAAAAGATATTGTCATAAAATCATTAAGAACCATAAACCATTAAGTGTAATATAATCTGCGAAATAATGAAAAATGTCACATATGAACGCGAAAATTCGGACTAGAAGCTTCAAATTAATGAACGCTTTCCAATTTAATGATAAAATGTGAAATTAAATTAAAATTTAAAATGGAATTTTTGGAAACACATTTCAGTTTTTATGGCAAAAAATTGTTCTTTGATTGATCGATATTTTTAACCGACTTCAAAAAGGAGGAGGTTCTCAATTTCGTTGGTTTGTTCGCGCTTTTTTTTTATATATATATATATATGTATATTGTTTTTTTTTATAAAATGTGATTGCTTGATGTCATTATTTTCTTGTTTTTGTCAAAATTACTGCTATTTATTATTATTATTACTGTTAATTTTTGCCGAGATTTTTGCAAATTTTGAAAGCAAAATGTAGGAAATTTCGTCAACGAAAGCAAGTTGGAAATATTCATGTAAATTTGTGTATGGAAGTTTTTTGGTACGGTGCGTGTTTTGGGGCAATTTCAATCAATTTTTATCCACCTTGAACACCAGAGGGCGCTTAAGTACAAATTTAAAGAAAATCTGTATATAGTGGTTTTCATGTACGCTGATTATTTGGCTGCTATCTTTTTTGAACCATATTGAACACCAGAGGGCGCTGTAGTACGATTCTTTATTTGATTAGAATGAAAATTGGTACATTGTGGTTTTGAGGTACGGTGAGTATTTTGGCGCTATCTTCTTTGATCCAACTTGGACACTTGGACTTTAATTTCCATGTATGGGCGGAGCCACACCCCCTTGAACAATGCCTGTCCAAATTTTTTAGTAGAAATGCATCACCAAATAGTAATTCTATTCTAAAATTCAACGTTTTGTGATTTACTTTCATAGCCTATTCGATATCAAAAATTGTAATTGTATGGGCGGAGCCACACCCCCTTGTACAATGCCCGTCTCGGTTTTCTAGTAGATGGGTATTACCAAGTGGCAACTCCATACCGAGTTTCATTATTATGCGGCATTTAACTCCAAAGCTATTTGATACCATAAGTCTGACTTATATGGGCGGTGCCATGCCCCCTTGTCCAATGCTCACTCAATTTTTCCAGTCAAAGGACAAGACTAAATAGCACATTCTTACCGAGTTTCATTGATGTGTGACTAATAGTTCGAAAGTTATACCCACAATTTGGGAAGCCGAAAAAGTGCCACACCCTTTTCTCAACGCCCATAAAATTTTACCAGTAAAACGGCACATGTAAATCGAGGCCGAACACCTAATTCCAATGTTGTGCGACCTATAATTCCAAAGTTTTTCGATATTGCAGACTCGATCTGCCACGCCCCCTTGTACAATGATAGCTGAATCACTTGTAATTAGTGAGTACTTGGGTACAACTTTACAAAAACAAAGTGAACTGCATTTGCCAATCTACCTTACCACAACATTCCTTTGTGTGTTATATTATTCAAACAATGATATTAAGGGTATTCGTCCTCAACCAACCTCATTAAAATATCTAATTGACCAATATATAAGTTTGCCATTTTGCATGAATACCCTTATAATATTATTTATAATATACTAAAAAATGCATAAATTTTAATATGAAATACAATTGAATAATATTAATATCATGCTAAATTCATCAAAATCATTTTTATACTACTTAAGCAGCATGTTAATTTAAAAAATTTGATCAATTTAAAAAAAACTCGCATCAAAATATAAATTCCCACGATAATCCTATGAAAATCTGAGTTTTCCATCGGAATCCAAGAATACCCACATTTTAGCATTGCTCAACGAAAATGCAACCCAGCGTTAATATGGAATGTCAAAAGCACGACCTAGCTTGAGCATGTCGCTACTCATAGCGTTGATCGTACGTCACCCCCTCAAATTCATATTTACGGGATGAGGTCGACGCAATGCATGAGGTCATATTTTGTGTTGCTTCATAAGAACCCATTGTTTCTAGTCGAGCTGTCAAAGGCCGACCGACCTAACGCAGTATTGTAATTCAGCCATTACCTGCATAATTTGCTTCTGCCTAAACATATTTTGTACATTACTTTTTCGTTCTGTAATTTATACTATGTTTGACAGTTGGTGCAATATTAGTGCACCAACTGTCAAAAATAGTTTAAATTAGAAAACGAAAAAAGTGAAGCGATAATAAATTATACAGGCAATGGCATTTGATGAACGCAATAAGAAGAAAATAATACCATAAAACCATTAATAACATATTCAATTTAAATATGTTTTTTTTTTAAATTCAATATTTTTATTCAAATTTTCTTTAAATGCCGATAGTTTATTTTCAAATAGTAAATATTTGAAAGATATTTTAAAAAAATTCGTGCATAATTTTAATATATTTTTTATTAATTCTGTTTAAATATTTAAATATTTGATTAAATTAAAAAAGTATTCAAATAAATTTTAAATATTTACGTAGTCGATTTATTCAAATGCGTTATTGGTGCAAAAATGACTCGCTTTTTGGATAAATTAAAAAAGTTTTTGGATAAATTTAATATTTTTTTCCCTTAGTGTATTAATGCTTTTTTAATCAATGGAGCGTTTATTAATCATCACTAACAACTCAAACAATAACGTTACCTTGGACATACCTTATCTAAATTTAAAGAACAATTAAGAAACAACCTCTAGAGTTGATTAATTGTTTAAAAGTATTCTTTGTCGGTGTTGTGAATAGATCTTAACATTTACAAATCACCACAGAGTTCATCTTTAACACACACAAATGACGATTTTAATACGAGTACTCATATTTTCAATCGTCTAAAAATGCAAATAACTCCCACATTAGCTCAACTGTAAGCTCTGAAAGGATTTTTTAGAAGAATAAAAAAAAAAAAAAATATAAAGTGATGATTTGAAATTTTCACAAAAATTCAAATGCTTGTAAGTATAAAATATGATAAATGAAATTTCGAATCTGATTCACATAAAATAAAAGCCGCTAGTTACCGTTGCTTAGCACCACATCCTTTACCTCACGCATCAGATAATCCTCATTTATATATTGGCCCCATTACTTGCTCTGCCGAGAGCAAAACATGCGACATAAACAGTCAGGAATTTGCATAGGATTGAATAGCAAGCAACGAAATATTTCTTTTTAACAACATGTATGTTAGAACATTATTAATTGTATGGATTATATTGAATTTGAACCGCTCCAAGCTATCAATAACATCATCAGTCAGCCAAGGATTTAGCACTAAAATCTCATGCTTGGGGTCAATGCGGGATGTCTGGCACAACGACATGATGCATGCAGTGTTTAGTGTCTCGAACCTTGTTTGTTTGGTTTTGGAAATTTAAATCCTCTTTGCAAATATTTATGTAAATGTTGCTGTTTTAACATGAGGTGACTGCTGGATGGCTGAAAAGGCCAACGTTGACAGCACTTCTAGCGTTAGCAGCATTAATAATTAACTAGTGTCGTTGTGAAAGGCTTGCGCGTACTTTTATTAAGCTTGTTTGCCGAAGCGGTGACAAAGGTGTTTATTCAAATATCTTTGAGAACGTGTTGAATGAGTGAGAGGTAAGGATATTGAATCGATGAAGTGAAGCGAATGGAGGAGTGCCAGAGCAGTTGACGTAGTTCTTTAATTACACCAATTAAGCAAAATTAAAATATGAAATATTTAACGGCCAAAGCCTAAAAACAAATTCAAAAATTTATATTAAACATGAAAACATTTTCAAACCTTCGGTTTGCAAAATTGATGTTTAACCCTTCGCGTTACACGTAGTTTTAAGTTACTCGGCATTACCAATGGAGGTCTTTCGTGTCCAACCCGGTCTTTAAGGGCGAAAATGGGGTAACAAATTCTGAAAAAATTTAAATACATACTTTGGACATTTTTCTTGATATTCAAAGAGTTATATGTTCAAAGAAATTTATTATAAAAAATATGAAAATTCTGAAATGTTGTATTCCGCTTCTTTTACGAACATGGAAAAAAAAATTCATAACTTTCAATATAAAAATATAAATCAAAATATCCCACGGGATATTATAACCGAAGCTTGAAACTATAATAAAGAGAATATTTGAAAAACACAAAAAAAAAAAAAATTAATTTTTAATATTAATATTTTGTATACGGCCTCTAATTATTTATATTGAAAACAAGTTTTTCGAGCTCTAGGCCAAGCATGTTGTCAACAAGACAACATGAAGAACAAAGAAGGCAACAACCAACAACAACAACAACGGCTCTGTATAGAGTAAATCACACAGCTTGACTATACAGACTGTTTCATTGGCCGCTACACCAACTCATCAGTAGCCTTTGTATGACTTTACACTGTGATCCACTCAAGCTACTTAGGTTCTACATATACTGCCAATTTTTTCTACATATACTCCACGCCATCTTAGGTGTACCATCAGTTAAACTAACTGAACCCTAAAATGAAAGTGTGGAAAAAGGGAGGAGCTAAACAGCAAAAATAACAACAACTTCAATATGCCCTGATAGCAGTAAACCGCTGTGATCGAATTTCGAAGATGCACATGAATTAAGGCTATGCCTAAAAGTATGATACGATCTAGGATGTTAACCTTAGTACAGTATGCATCAAAAAGTAGATAAGAACTCAGTTACAAAAATTCCAGCGTTCTCTGCCAAAAACAAATTCCGGGTAACTTTCTCGGCATATTGGCAGTGTATGTAGAACCTAAGTAGCTTGAGTGGATCAAAACCACTTTTTTTGGAGGTGCTTCCGGAAAAGGAACGCCATCTTGTTATTTCTCGACATTTTTCAATATAATTTCTACAAGATAGACCTTTACCAATTCAAGTTATTTCCGCTAACAGTAGCACGTCAAAAAATTCGTAAAAATGGGTAATTTTAAGGCCGATTTAACCTTATTCACCTCCCCTTAAAATTAGATTGATAAAATCTTGTCTGCAGGTCACTGCAGTCTCAAACTTTTTTCCGCGTGTCTCCCAGCTTCATCTATATACCCGTAAGCAACTACAGTCAAAATAAAAAAAATGTTTGGACACGTAAGCCCCAATGTATCACGCGAAGGGTTAAGATTAAATTGTGATTGATTTTCGTCTAGAAATAGATTTTTGGCTCAAATTTTACTAAAAAATTAAATATTTTCCTTGTCGTCGTTGCACATACAAAAAAGGTTATATGTAAAATTTCCATTTTTTTTTGTTTTACCATTTGATAGCCCTATGCATGCCCCATCTACTGGTTGCCCAAATGGTTTTTCGATATTTTCATTAGTTCAGAAGTTAGCAAATGTGAAAGTTAGCTGACTATGTGAAAATAGTATTGAAATTGTTAAAAAACAAAAATGTTTTGTTTTTGTCTCCTAAAAAATTGTTCAAAAATACATAACCTTTTTTGTATGCGCAACGACGGTATGTTGATTATGTATTCTTGCAACCAAATGAAATAACTACAATGAAATGTTGTTTTTGTTTTTTTTTTTTTCAAATAGATATAATACAGTAGGAACTTTTTAAAAACCACGTCGCACAGTGTTTCGTTTCATACAAGTTGGATGGAGAAAATTATTTTTTTAGATTTTTTTTATAGTTTTCGATGTTTAAGGTAAGGTTTAAGAAAAGAACAAAAAAAAGTATTTAAGAAACTTTAGACAAGTGGGCGTGGCACCTCCCATACAAAATAAAACCATTTTACGCTATATCTTAGAAACGAAATAAGTTACAATATCGAAATCAATAATAGACGTCACTTATGTAACTTCTAAACAATCCTCAACTTCTAAACAATTAAGGCGCAATCGGACAAGTGGGTATGGTAGCTCCCATACAAGTTAAACACATTTTGCGCTATATCTTAGAAACGAAATAAGCTATAATCGAATCGAATTCAAAAGTAGACTTCAAATATATGCTTACTTAACACAGTTAGTAGTAATTCTTACTTACCCTTACCTTTTTCATACCCATTTTTATTTTTTTTTTATTAAACGTTATAAAATTCAATAATTTCTTTAAATTACACATTGTTTTTGGAATCTCAAGAATCAGGTAACTTTAAATATCCGATAAATAACCTTTTAGCTATGTATTTGCAAACAACAGATCAGTCTGCTATAGTACCTTCGATTTTATATCTTACTTACTTACTTACTTAGAATTTAACTTACAAGCAAATTGTTTTAATTTTACAGTTAAAAACAATAAATTTTTGCGAATTTCAATTATATGACCCAAGACCGATAGAAGGTTAAGAAAAGTAAAAAAACTGACAACAGACATCACTTCTGCAATACAAAAAATAGTTTAAGATTTATTTGAAAAAAAAAAGTAGGTTGGTCATATATGACCCATTGTTCTCACAGAGTTAAGGATAACAAAATCAGTAAACAAATATCAATTAATAATATTGTTGCAACATAACGGTTTTAATGTTCACCTACAAAAAAATTCGGGGTGGGTCAATATGACCCAATAGTCGTACATGGTTAAGGATATCAAAAATCGAAAAACATACATGATTAGAAACTGTTTACCCAATAAAATAATTTTGGCCGCCTAAGCCGATGAAATAACCCTATGTGGGACGGCCATAGAGGTTACAATTTGGTACTACACAAAAAAATTTAAAATAAATATGATGTACCGTCATGAACAACCTAATCACTTTTGATTTTACAAACAGACATAATAAGCTTATGTTAGTAAAAATTTCAAGACCTAGACAAAGTACAGACACTTTTAGATTTTCCATTTTATAAAAAAATAAAAAGAAATTTAGATAAAAGATCTATATTTTTTAAATTTAGATATAAACATGTTTAAATAATGGATAAATTATTTTTAGGTGCACTAAAATACTAACAAACATAATGTATTGTTTTCAAAAAGTGGTCTACGGTTTCTGTGTAACTCTTCGGAGTTCAGGAGTTATGACATTTTAAAGAAACTGGGGAAATCGTTATGTATGGAAACGAAAAGGCTACTTTTCCCATATAAATTTTTGTAACTTTGATTCCACAAAGACTATCGGTTTGAAATTTACACCTAAGAAAGATATGCATAGTCATGCAAAAGCTTAAGTCCAAAATTTCAAATCAATCCGTGCCCTACAACCCGAGCTACAGATTTATCTCCGTCTAAATAGGCCAAACAAAACACTGTGCGTCGTGGGATACTTTCCACCTAATTTTTCGGAAATCAATCATGCGATGAAAGATTTTTCGTGAGAGACAACATCCAAATGCATTGGAAAAACCATTATTACCATAATTTTAAATGCGCATAATTTATCACGAAAACACTTTATCGCGATTGCTTGTAATAAAAACTTATCGAAAAAATTGTCCGATCAGTCATTTTCGTCGGTATTAGAATCATGAAGGTAGCTTCAAAAACAACGGAGCTGGACCTATCTGAAGTTTTAAAAACTACCTTTTTTTTTTAATTCTTGACATTTGGATGCTACAGTTCCGTTATGTTTTGCATAACCCTCTTAATTCTGGTACCGACGACAACGGCATTAGCCCTTGGCATATTTCTGTTTTACTTTTTATTTTCAGATGATGCACAAACATTTTTTTAATAGAAACCAGCAGCTTACTTTTTTTTCTTGGTCTACTCTGACATGACATACAAAAGCTACGACATAAACAACAACAATATTTTTTTTTAAAAGTTTGATATTTTATCTATTCACTAAATATAATCGTTTGTCGATATCTTTTATTATTTTTGTGCAGTTTAATTTTTAGCGAGGCATTAAATTTTGGGTCGTCAACGTGAAGAGTGCCCTTAAATGTTTTTTACACAAATAATTGAGAACTGGACCTAGGTACTATTTTTATGCCGAATCCGTACGGTTGATGTGCATGTTGTCAAGAAGCTTTACAAGGCATTATTTATTCAGCTGGGATTCGAAGTTTAGAATTCACGGCTCCTTAAACTGACACCGAGTGGTATACTTACGATGTGGCATACAAATGACTGATATATGTATTTTAAATGTTTTGCACTTTATATCACTATTTATGTATATATTTTTCTTATCACACCCAAGCCCCCGATCCCTCCAAAATCCTGTCTACTGACCTGACTACATTTCTTTTATTGATAAAAAGCATTTAATTTTTGGATTTTGTTTTTTATTTTAATATCGCTTTTTAGAAAATATTTTCATGTCAGTTCTGTAGCTCAGCTATTTATGTAGCTTATAAATAATAGTGAAGTGGAAGATGAAGCCTTAAAAATTTCAAGGATTTTTTTTAAGCTTCTGGTTTAATTTCTACTAGATATGTATTTCAAAAACACGTATTTTTTAAATGAATCCAAACATGTCGTTACAATTTTTTCTTAGAGCTGCCCATTTTTGAGATACAAAATTATTTATGTCACTAGCTGAACGCGATCACAATTAGAGTAATTTTTCAAAAGCTTATAAGTTGATCAAGTTTATGTGATAATTTATTGGATAATTATTGGTTCAAATACCAACTAATTAATCTATTTTCTTCTTGCTCTCGTGGTGTTTTTTTTTTTTAAATAAAGCCTGTACCATTATTTCTCAAAGTTGTAATTTTAAAAAATCAGCAACTACCATTTATGCAGATATTAAAGCACCAGAAAAGGATGGGTTTATCGAACATGTATTTATTTCTAATTCAGATAATTCTGATCAGGCTGATGTGATATAAGAAGATTTTAATGATATTTATTTTCTATTGTAATCATATAAAAGAATTTCATAAAGTCATATTACAACTCAAAAAAAAAAAAAGGGTTGAGAAACAAGAAGTATAGATTTTCGCTAGCCAAGGTACATATAAAGAGTTGGGTTAGTTTTATATGCAAGGAAATTAAGTTCATGGGTGTTCACTCCGTTTGGCTTAAACTCGACGGATTATGCTGAAGTTCAGGAATAAATTTTAATATTACCAATTGAACATATGAGTAAAATTTCAAAGGTCTGCTTTAAAATTCCAACTATTGTAAGACATTTTTGTTCAAGCAGTGTTCAAGAAGTGTTTGTAGGAAGATTCTATCCGAATAAAAATATATTTTAATTTTACTATAAAAAGCGTTCATACCATATTTCAAACCTCTTAGTTAATTATTGCTATTGAGTTCTAATGAGTCAATAATAAAATATAAAAATAATGTGGTGTACGAGTCTTTCAATGAGTCAATAGTCTTTTATATATTTTGATTGTTATCAAGAAGTGTTCCAGATAATATTTATTTATTTACCTTATTTTTACACCATATAATACATAAATATGTTTCATTACATTTTCATAAATTACATCAAGACATTTATATACAATATTAAAATACAATATTTTTTGTTTTATTTAATCTTAAAGCAGTTAAACATATAACTTGCTTATATATCCAAAAAATATCAACATTTTTAAGGTCTATGCCATTATATCGCTACTTCAAAATTTAAAAAATTCAATTCAATAGTTATGTACATAGAAATATCTATTCCTTTATGTTCTCACACACAGTATTTTTACTTATATACACCTCTTTTAATATGATATTTTGACTTTTAAGAGTTTTGTATTTTACTTTGGTTTTTGCCTTAAATGAACTTAAATCTTATGTAATTTATTTAGTTGTGTTACTTCACCACAAGTTTGTTGAATTGTTGGGAATGCGTCTCTGCTGCTGGCACTATCTCAACACTGTGGTCTCTGCACATGAAAATTGACTCTATGGCAAGCGATGGTGAACATGAAAAGAGAAGAATAAAAGATAATTCAAATAAAAACATATTTATAATACATTGCAAATAATATGAGAATCTCTTCAAAATATAAAATTTTGATTATAATACATTTTTTATTGCATACATTTAGGCACTGCTGTGTTGAAACCACATGTGGAAAAATCGTAGCGAGTGAGTGTGTTGATGCTAAAATAAACGGTTTGTCAAAAAATTTCCAAGAAATGTTCTAGAACAGTGGTGCTCACTACACGGTTTCCCATGGCCCGCGGGCATATTGTGTTGTTGAGCTTTTGCATACGAAGTAGCAATCGGTCGCTGTGTTTGTACACTGCGTAAAGCCGGGAGTAGAATGATTGCGTATGCGTTTTTCATCCGTTTACTCGCTAGAGCGAAAAACGCATACGCAATCATTCTACTCCCGGCTTAAAAGTTTGTTTTTCTGCTGTGCTTTAAATTTAAAGTCGGTATGCTTTGAGCATTCATGTGGTATGGGAGTCACTCGCTGTTTTATCTATGAATGTACTTAAATATTTTGCAATGTTTCAGGAAAAATATTAACACATTTTATTCTTCACTTTTAACTTTTTACAATGTTTTCTATGTTAAAATAACGGAAAACAAACACAAAAGTAAAAAGGAAATGATTACATTGAAAATTCAACACTCGACAAGATTTCCTTGCACCAAATGTTGTGAGAGCTTTTAACAACTTCTTGTTTCAGTGTAAAGCTGTGCACTCGGAAAGCTCGCTTTGTTGTTGTTTGAACCGTGCGTTGATCACCACTGCTCTACAAAACATAATTAAAACAGGATGTCTGTTTATTTAAACATAATTTAACATAATAAAACTGCTGTTATTATTCAAAATGTTCTGCTCATTTTTACCAAGTTTTGCGGGGAATTTAATGACAGCTACGGCACGGGCACTGGAGGCAATCCCACAAAACGAGCTAGAGCAGGCATTTGGATTACTATTGAATCGCTGTAAGAAGTCTATGAATTGTTTGAGACTAGTTGGAGGGATTATTTAACTCTCTGAGAAAAATATAAATGTTTACATTTATTACCGTTTTGATTTTCTAAATGAATTTTTAGTAAGGTCTTGTAGTAAAGCACGTGAGCCTCAAATTCAAAGCCGGAAGGAAGTGTTTTACAATAAAAATTTTTTCTATTTGTAAATAAATTGAATAATTTTTGTTCTTATAATAATAAAGTTAAATAAAATATTATCTTCACTTTATATTGTGTCATTTTCTGGAATTTGTTGTACTTGCAGTACCAATGTCCAATATATTCGACATGGTTTTCCGGCCAGGTGAGATATACAGATCTTTTTTGCAGATTCATGTTCAAGGACCTCAAATTACTATATATACAAATTTTCAGATTTTTAGCTCAACGCTACGATTTTCGTGACTGAAAGGAGCTGCTCTACGTTCTAGAGCAGAAATCGTATTTAGTTGTATTTAAAAAATGATTCATTCAATGCCAAAAACGTAGTTTTCCATCCAAAAGGATTTAAAAAATAATTCATAAAAGATACTTTTAGGTCACTAGAAATATTTCCACTTACCACTTGCATAGAGTTCGCTCGTAGTTTTCGACGTGTGCTGATGTATGTGGTGCATGTGTTTACTCTCTGCAGGTGGAATGCATCGTCTGTTCCTAAATATAAATTAATATTAAAGATAAATATATAAATATAAATATCGTGTTAAAATATCATCAACTCATATTTATATTCTGATGCAAAGAGATTTTAAGATAGTTTAAACAACAACTGTTGAATGGAAATTGCAGTTTTGAGAAGTTAACAGAACTTAATTGATGCTATAATATTAAAAAAAGTTAATTGGCCAAACGAAAATAAATTGTTAAAAATAACATTAAGATAAAATCATATAGGTTAAAATAAAAAGTCTAATAAAATAGAACTTAAAAACATTAAAGCACAGATACAAAAAATTTTTTACTGTTTCATTAAAGTGAGTTATGAAATTAAAAGATAATTGATAGGAACACATAATGTTGGTGTTGGTTTTCTTTAAAAGTTTAATACTGTTGAAAATTTATACTACAATTAAAGTTGGATTTCAAGCTAGCTAATCATTCTATAAGAATTTAAACTTATCTTTGTCGATAAAGAACGAACTGTGGTATATACTCTCAAATTTCTGATATATTGAATCTTAAGTTGAAACATATAATTAAAAACAAAAAACAAATCTAAAAAAATAATGATAATAATAATATAAAAATAACAACCAAAAAGGACACAGGGATTGTACAATTCTAACAAAAAATTATTCTACGGACTCACAAATAAAAATAACTTTCTTAAAATGAGTTCTTAATTACGAGTATACAAGAACAAAAAGAAATAAAATCTTAAAAACATTTTTTACGTACTTAACAAAATTTCAAGCCAAACTAAATTTTAAAAGTTTATTAATTTTTTTTTTTTTAATTCCTAGAGACTGGTTCAGTGCAAGATGACCAAACGAATTCGCCCCGGACATTCAACCGTGTTCGTGTTTTCCGACGAAACCCATTCTCTGACTGGCGGATGCGAAAACCCGCCCATGATTCAGGATATGCCAACGAACTCAAAATGAGTGACTGTTTGATAACGATTGTGGGCCGAAAACGTCATAGAGCCGTTATTTTTTGTATATGATAACGAAAATGCCGTTAAAGTTAGCGGGGTGCGATAAAGAGATATGATAAATATTTTATTGTGGTGGGAGATGAAATATACTGACACAGATGATCTCTATTTTCAAGAGGAAGGTGATACGTACCGTACAATTCTCGCAATAATCAAGTTATTGCGTATGTAATTCCCTGGTCGCATAATTTTTCGTTTTGGAGCCATTGATTGGCCACCAAGATCTTATGATTTAACACCATTAAACTTCTTCCTTTGAGATAATCTTAGGAGTGAGGTCTGCGCTAACCATCCGCTAACAAAACCTCTCTAAACGAACATTGAAGTCGCCATCGCCAAAAAGCGAAAGACTTATCGAAAATCTCGAAGAACGGACTGAGGTCTACCAACTAAGACAATTTCCATGTGTCTATTTTAAAGGCCCATAAAAAATAAAGATAAACTCTAATTAACGAACAATAGTTCGTTTATTTAAAAAACAACTTCCTCACTTCTTGTTGATATTTTATATTGTACTTTTGGACAAATCTTCCGAGATTTAAATTAAAAAAAAATGTGTATTCCCTACGTAGGGTGCTACTTATATTTAGGGATCGGCCATTCTGACAAACTGACATTTCCGTTGAAAAGTTCAACATTTTTTATCTCATACGTACCAAGAACTTTTTGAAGAAGAATTCCAGCGGGGCTGTACTTCGTTTACTAACGAATTTTATGAAGGGCGTCCAAAATCTGTTGTTGTGCCATAAATCATTGATGCTAATAACGAACTGATAATGTTTAATCTTCATAAGACATACCGTGAGATTCAGGCATCTTTGGGCACTACTTTCACCAGAATACATGTCAATTTACATGAACAGATGGTTATGAAAAAGATTTGTTCACGTTGGATTCCACAATTAAATAATCGCTTAAAAGAAAACTTGGGTCTATTGGTGCGAAGAAATGCTCAAGAAATACAATAGCGGCGCTTCAAACGATTGCTATAAAATCGTGACTGTTGGCAAATCAGTGAGTGATCCTTTAAGATGAACCAAATCCAACAAATGTCTCAAGTTGAATGGAATCAATGTTATGACAAATGGTTCGAACGCATGCAAAAATGTTTTATTTATACACTAAGGGAAATAATGCATATTAACATTATCCACGCCTGAGTATCAATTTTATTTAAATATTTACGTGGATAAATCAAATAGTTGCCTTACAACTGGTTTTTTTTTTCCCGTATTTGAATTTTATTTATACCACACACGTACACACATATTCCATACAAGCAAGCAGCAACAGCATCGAACACGGACACACATACTCCGACAAGCAGCAACAGCATCGCACTCTGTTCCTGCAGTTTATTTCTTGCATTTGCAGTTTATTTCTTGCATTTGCAGTTCTTATAGTTCTCATTTAGTTATTGTTGTCAGAGTAATATAGTATGCATGTTTGGCAATGAAATTAAATGATGTAAGGTGGAGTGACAACTTGATATTAACTCACAAATATCTTGTACCGGTGGTCATTTACCTACATATTTTGCTTATAATTTTCTGTCACTTTATCTTCCTCTAGTTTATGCTATTTTTGACTTTTGGTGCCCTAATATTTTACCAACTGTCAAAAATAGTATAACAGTGAAATAAAGAATTGTGAAACAGAATAAATAATACAGGCAAATGACATTTGATGGACGCAATATGAAGAAAATAATGCTATAAAACCATTAACACATATTCAATTTAAATATGTTTTTTTTAAATTCAATATTTTTATTTAAATTTTCTTTAAATGCGATAGTTTATTTTCAAATAGTAAATATTTGAAAGATATTTTAAAAAATTCGTGCATACTTTTAATATATTTTTTTATTAATTCTGTTTAAATATTTAAATATTTAATTTAATTAAAAAAGTATTCAAATAAATTTTAAATATTTACGTAGTCGATTTATTCAAATGCGTTATTGGTGCAAAAATGACTCGCTTTTTGGATAAATTAAAAAAGTTTTTGGATAAATTTAATATTTTTTTCCCTTAGTGTAAAGGTGAATATTTCAAAAAACAATAAAGCTATTTTCAATGAAAAAAATTCGATCTTTCTATTTATTCCCGAAATATATTTCGGAAAAAATGCTTGCCTTCATACTCGTAGTTCTTATAAAAAAATATTTAGATTTTGATATCCATAAAATATTCATAGATTTTCATATTTATGTTCTTTAAAAGACATTAAACTAAAATGAAGAAGAACGGATCTCAATTCGGGCCATTTCAATATAAATTATAAGCACAAATCTTAAGACTGATATGTTTCTTTTTTCATTTAAATAAGAAAAACTTGAAAACGCTTTTTTTATTTTGAAAAACTACACTAAGGGAAAAAAAATATTAAAGTTATCCAAAAACTTTTTTAATTTATCCAAAAAGCGAGTCATTTTTGCACCAATAACGCATTTGCATAAATTGATTACGTAAATATTTAAAATTCATTTAAAAACTTTTTTAATTAAATAAAATATTAAAATATTTAAACAGAAATAATAAAAAAATATATTAAAATTATGCACGAATTTTTTAAATATCTTTTAAAAATTTACTATTTGAAAATAAAACTATCACATCGAAAGGAAATTTATATAAAAAATATTGAAATTAAAAAACAATATATTCAAATATTTCTCACAAGCTGCGTCCATTAATGCCATTAGCATGGTTACTTTATTTTCTTTTTTCGTTCCTTAATATTATATTATTTTTGACAGTCGGTGCAATATTATGACACCATATGTCAAAAATAGTATAAAACTAAAGAACGAAAAAGCAAACTAATAAAGCAAAATATGCAGGCAAATGACAATCGGTGCGACACATTCGTGGGAAAATGTCGAGTTGTCACTCCACCCTACATATAATTGCATTATTTCAGCACGCAATCGCTCATACGTACGGCCAAATATCCCTGTTATACTACCCTTGCAACAAAAACGAAATGAGAATTATAAGAACTAAGGTTGCAACTGCAAGAGAACAGAGTGCGATGCTGTTGCTGCTGGTCGGAATATGTGTGTACGTGTGCGATGCTGTTGCTGCTTGCTTGTATGGAATATGTGTGTACGTGTGTGGTATAACTAAAATTCAAATACGTGAAAACAACGAGTTGTAGGGGAAATATTTGATTTATCCACGTAAATATTTAAATAAAATTGATACTCAGGCGTGGATAATGTTAATATGCATTATTTCCCTTAGTGTAACCATAGAGATCTTGTATTATTATCATAAAAGAAGAGGGGCAGATAAAAGACACATTAAAACTTTTTGAAAGTTCTCGATTTAGCAAGGATGTTGCATTTCCTTGTATTTAACTAAAAAAGGTATAAAAAAATTCTGGCTGCGGACCATTCAATAGTTGTCTATTCTAGCTACTGGACAATATAATTGTAATTAACAAGTTTGTCATTTAAGGTAACTTACGTGTAGAGTGTCAATTTTCAAAAACAAAAATAATATACTTTACATAAAAATGTTTATGTATACGTAAAAATTCTTACGTATACGTAAAAATTCTTACGTTTTTTAAACATGCAAGTATAGAGACCTAAATTCGGGTTAAATACGAAATATTAAATTTTTATATTCTATGTGAGATGGATGTGGTTAACATCTTCATTCTGTATCACGAAAAAGCACGCTAAGGATAAGCAAGACACGAGAAGCAATAGACTTTTGTATGGGAGAAAGTATTGTTGATCGTTTCATTACACAGTGCAACACGAAAAAAAATAACCATATATGGACACCACTACGTGATAAAAGACTAAAAAAAAAGACCCGTGTCTCCCAATTTTTCCCAAAGTCATGCACTTTTTTGTTTATGGGCCGCCAAAGATTTGGGGCCTCGGTATCATTTTCGCAAAAAAGTGATCATTTTCTCGGGCTCATATCTTGCAAACCGTTCAGAACTTCGATTTACTCTCTGAGGCAAAGTTGTAGCTCTTGTCATAAAGAACAAAAACTGCGAACATATAAAATCAAAAAAACTTCACCTTCCAGATCAAAATCGCAAAAAACTTAAAAAAATTCGATTTTTTTTACCTTTTTTCCCGTGTTCAGGTCCATAGGTAGCAAACCGTTCAAAATTCAAGGAAACAATCAACTACAAAAATTTACCTAAGATCTCAATAAACAAATTTCTACAACATATAAACTTCCTGGGAATTATTCTTAACACCGTTTTTTAATTTCATTTGTTTTTTATTTACTTCAACATTGAGATAGTATGCTATCTATTACAAAAATATTCAAAAAAAGTATTCGTATTATGTTTATAATGTTGATGGCCATGGACTTGCAAATCGTGCTCTCTTAAGTTGTGGATCCAAATCATCGTCCGAATCGTCCGAATCTGACTCTGATTCAGAACTTATGGTGTCCACAGGCACGTTGCTTCCAGACTGCCCTCCATCATCAGCTCTTTCTTCTTCAAATACTTCATTAACATAATACAGGGTGATCTTGTGACTCCACCAACATACCTCTGCAAGCAATGCGTCGAGGTTTTTGCCTTTGTACCGTTTTTCCATGGGCATTGTGGTTTGGTGAAACCGTTCTCCGTGCTCATCGGATTCGGTAGGGAGTTGTTTGATAAAATCGTCAAAATGAAAATGAAGAAAATGCAGCTTTAATGTCATCGATGCACCGATTATCTCAAAATAATGCAGCATTTCTTTCACCCATTCTCTTGCTTCCGGTTCCGAGTCTCGATCTCCTCCCAAGACTCTGGTGCATACACGCTGAAGGTAAATCCATGCCATTGAATGATTTTCATCAAGCGATGAATCAAAGTTGCTCTTGAATAGCTTTCTAATGTCAGGGCCATTAAGTTTGATGACCGCAAACGTAGCAAAATAAATCAATTTTTTCACACTGCATACTGAAACTGTCAGTTGCCACTGTTGTGTACGAATTATGTTGTAGCACTTTATATAACTTTCACCGCGTCACTTTTTTCACTTTTGCGGCTACCTAAGCGCTACCTAAACGGTGTTAAGAATTATTCCCAGGAAGTTTATATGTTGTAGAAATTTGTTTATTGAGATCTAAGGTAAATTTTTGTAGTTGATTGTTTCTGTTCAAATATGAACATGTGTTTTTAATATGTGTTTTTGGAATAAGGAACCTATGGACCTGAACAGGAGAAAAAAGGTAAAAAAATCAAATTAAAAAATTTTCGGCAAATTTTTCACTTTTGCGTGCTACCTAAACAGTGTTAAGAATCATCTCTAGGAAGTTTATATGTTCTAGAAATTTGTTTATTGAATCGTAGGTAAATTTTTGTAGTTGATTGTTTCCTTGAATTTTGAACGGTTTGCTACCTATGGACCTGAACACGGGAAAAAAGGTAAAAAAAAAAAAAATCGAATTTTTTTAAGTTTTTTGCGATTTTGATCTGGAAGGTGAAGTTTTTTTGATGTTATATGTTCGCAATTTTTGTTCTTTATGGCAAGAGCTACAACTTTGCCTCAGAGAGTAAATCGAAATTCTGAACGGTTTGCAAGATATGAGCCCGAGAAAATTATCACTTTTTTGCGAAAATGATACCGAGGCCCCAAATCTTTGGCGGCCCCTAACAAAAAAGTGCATGACTTTGGGAAAAATTGGGAGACACGGGTCTTTTTTTTTAGTCTTTCATCACGTAGTGGTGTCCGTATATGGTTATTTTGCCATGACTTAAAAAATTACACACAGTGTTATTATCGTTCGTGCCTTGTTGGTGATACTGAATGATGGGGTATTTGTTGATGTTAATGACTCTTCATCTATAATAATAAAAATGTCTTTTAAATTAAAATAACTGTACTAATCAGTACTATTTCGTTCAGAAATTAAATACTTTTCCGTCAATACGAAATCTTCCATATTTACTTGTATCAATATTTTTATTTCTTTCTATAAAAAACGCAACATATTTAGAAGTGTACTAAAAAATGTTTATTAAAATTATTCCGTTCGGAGCTTGAACCCTTTTTAATTCTGCACGAATTCCTTAATTTTCACTGTCATGAATGAATTATGCTAATTTCTACCTATAATAAAAAATTTATACAAATTTTTACTTCGAAAGATGTGTATTTTTTATAACAGCTAAAAATGTACACTAAAAAATCACTTTCATAGCATGCTCTGCTGATACAGTTGCTATAAAAATTAGTAACACATTGAGGACAAATTAATGAAGTATTAAAGCTGTTGCATACTTTTAGGAATAAATTTTTAAAACATGCAAAAAATGTGCTTGCGGCCTACATGCTGCCTGAAAGGTTCAAATTGAAAAAGTTTGAACCAACTGAAGTTCATTAGAAAATTATTTGTATTAGAAAATAATTATGTAAAACAGACACTAGGACATGAAGAAATAAAATAGGCGTCAAAGTTTAAAAATAAACACAAATAAATAAACATGGAAAAGGAGGGAAAGAAAAATTTGGTGGCACCTAATTCTTATTTTAGGTTTCCTTAAAAGACCATCTCCAACACCACCACCATTCATTTTAGAGGTCATCTCACCAGTTGGTTCATAGCTACGATCACGTGAGCGTAAACAGTGACGCACACAACAACAACGTCGGAGTCCGGGTACACGATAAAATATCTGCAGGAATCCACTGCGAAAACGCGCATTCATGTAGCAGTAAATAATGGGATTGTAACAGCTATGCGACATAGCCAGCCAGTGGAATGCGAACCAGAAGTAGGGCAACGGTGGCCACAGCCGGAATTCTTCATCGTTGAGAAGTAGCTGTAAGAGATAGAGGTTAATATATTAACACTGATAGTATTTTTTGTTAACTGTTTTTTAAAATTATAAAATTATGCTTAACTTATTACTTAGTGACTGCTCAGTTGACAGCTCTCTTTTCGGAACTGTCATAATAAAAACAAAGAATATGATTTCTTCTTATCAGGCTTAGAGTATTTTTTACAGTTCTGATTTACAGCTCTCTATTTACACTGACCTCACATTTTCAAAAAAAAATGTTGTCAAATTGTTTTTACATGCTCTTCTAATGGAGGTGTATGTGGTAAATATGTTGCAACGATAATGCTCGGCCGCAATGCGGCTGCGGCAATGTTGCTGTCGTCGATATAGATTTAATTCTAATTTGACATGCGACAAGTGTAGCCATTTTTGTTTTTGCTCAGTTGCTCTCAATTTTTACATAAGACATATACTTTTGACGTAGAATACGTCAATCAAGGAGGTAAGTAGGGTGGTTGATAGTGATCAGGTGTCGGTATTTATATAACTTTTTGAGCCTTTGGTGGGCCTAAAGTACTGATCGTACAATGTTGATGTTAGCACTTGTTGGTCTGCTTGATCCTCAATGCGACAAAAATTCATGTTAGAACTCTCCAACTTATATAAATTTTACACAATTACATGAAATATAAAGCCAACATTTGATGTTTTTGTTTGCTTAAACTTGCTACCTATATATCGACAGTTTCCGGTTTTATCGACAAAACAATAAAATTTGTATGGGAGCCCCCCTAAGGAGTGGTCGGAGGGAATAGGTGTCAAAGGCAAAAATGTTTCTTTTGCAAAAGTAATGGGGGTCGGTCGTATATATTAACCCTCTCCGGCAATCTCTTGAAGGTCGTATGCTCAGGTGTATGGAATAAATATACAAAAACCATAAAATTTGTATCGGAGCCCCTCTAAGGAGTGGTCGGAGAGAATAGGTGTCAAAGGCAAAAATATTCCTTTTGCAAAAATAATGGAGGTCGGTAATACATATTAACCCTCTCCGGCACTCTCTTAAAGGTCATATGCTCAGGTGTATGGCATAAAAATACAAAAACCATAAAATTTGTATAGGAGCCCCCCTAAGGAGTGGTCGGAGGGAATAGGTGTGAAAGGCAAAAATGTTCCTTTTGCAAAAGTAATGGGGGTCGGTCATATATATTAACCCTCTCCGGCACTCTTTTAAAGGTCATATGCTCAGGTGCATGGAATAAATATTTTGCTAAATAGTTTTTAAAAAAGATGTCATCAAAAGTGAATTGAATAATTCTACGTCTTGTGTTACGACATAGTCGAAACTACTGTATCTTTTTTTTGTTATTTGGGTGTTTGCTTTGGTTGGCGACCAACTTTAAGGTTATTAACGTAGTTAATATGAAAAATTTTGTGCGGAAACATATATATCCTGCTATATATGTTCTTTACGATTGTTGCACCGCGTTCAAAATAACCAAGCCGCACACGACATTACAACATATTAATATTCACCTCATGTTGCACTGCTGCAGCCGTCGTCAATGTGTTTAGCCTATTAGAGGGTTTAAATGAAAAACACACCAATAAGAATGCAACTCACCACAAGTATGTTGAATGGCAACCAACATATGGTGAAGACAATCACTACCATCACCATCATTTTGATCATCTGCAAAAATAAAAAAAAAGTTTAATAAATTTTTTATAAAGGCATTGTATGTACAATACAAACTATTTTATTTATTCTATTGTATAAAGTTTAACATCATTTAAGGGGGGAAATATACCCAGAGGCCAAAAAAAAAGGTCATGTTTGTGTATTTTTGTAAGGAAACCTAAGCGATATTTTTAAATGATGGTTTTTAAACCTTAAAATATACACATTCAAGAGTATGTTAAGTATTTTTTTATTAACAAAAATTTAATATTATGGTAGATACAGCATTTTTTGTAGAACGCTCTAAAAATGCGGTGACCAAGATTGCTCCTCCTAAATTCATCTGAAACAAAAAAATGAATAATATTATTAAACTAGATACTTAAGACTCGTACTTGTCGTAGCCGATTTTGAAAATATTGATTTTTCACAAAATGGCGGACTTCCGAACGTAAATTAACGATTTTCGACAAAAAATTCGTCATTTGACTATAAAAAATCAACGAAGCTACAAAAAAAAAAATTTATGACAAGTACGAGATTATTTTGCAAATAAGGGCCAGCACTGCGCGCTAATGGCTAGAAGGCGATTAACTCACTAGGCTATAACAATGTTATTTTTTGAGATATCGACTTGAAATTTTCACCACATATTCTTGAGATATAAGGCTTTAAGAAAGTTTTTTTTTTACCTTATGCCTACATATCTAAATATGTAGACACCTGAAAATGTAATATTTTTGTTCTGTTTTTTACAAATTCTTATTGTTTGTCATATGTTGTTTGTTTTTTTTTTCGGAAAACATAAAGATAATAATAAAAACACTTAATCTCATCGAATTGGTTTCTTTTTGCATTTAGAAATTTTTTATAGTGGTGACACCATGAGTATCCGCCCCAGGTGTCACCAACCCTAGGAACGCCACTAACTCTCTGTAATCTATTAGAAAGATAATTCTTTAGGAGCGACACAGAACTATCACAGAAGATACTCATACGAGTATCTTATATCATCTAGAATCTTGAGCATTGCAGTTGAACAACTATGACCGGCGCGAAAGCCTGACTGAAATGGAGATAGCAGTTTTTTTTTTGAGATATAAAGTCTGATATTTGATTGGCCATTAGGTATTCGAAGATTTTTGATAAGGACGATAGTATGCTGATTGGTCTGAAATCACTGGGTTCGCTCGCTACTGTTTTTTTGGGAACTGGTAGAACAATTGCAGATTTCCGTGAGCTTGGAAAACATGATGTAAAATTGTGGTTTAAAATATGAGTTAGTGGACTAAGAACAAATAAGAGAATGTGTTTCAAAAATCTGATATGTATTCCATCACCTGCAACTGCTTTTGATCATATTTTTGACGTGACGAAGTTACGTTGTACCGCTCTAGTTTCCAAAAAAGTTGAAAATGATTTTTTTAAAAATTCATATGCGTTGCATTGAATTGTTACTCGCTGAGTATAAGAGCTATGATTAAAAAAATTTTATGACTGTAAAGGTTAATTCTTTGACTTCATTATAAAAATAAAACAAAAATTCAAAACATCATCGGGTCGCAGGGGGAACTATTTAAGCAAGACAACTGAAAATTTGTTACATAGAATTATTACTCGCTGAGTATTAGTGCTAGGATTAAAAATACGATACGCCAATAAAGGCCTACTGTAAGCCCTCACAACAAAATTAAACAAAAAATTTTGACATCATAGGGACGCTGAGAGAGCCGCTCAAAGATCGATAACGCAACATTCATGCAGCGGCATTGCATTGATTTTTACTCAATGAGTATATAACCTACGATAAAAGTTTAAAAAGGAAAATGAAGCTTTTATACATGGCTTAAAATTGACGGTGCGTCAAAGACCCTCAGGGAACTGCCTAATATGACGCATATGCATCACTTTTGCCGGATTAATTGAAATTAGAGCACAACCAATGGAAGCAAAAGAAAAGCTAAAAGAAAAACACCAACTCCAAATCCAACAACAACTCCAACACCAACACCAACACCAACACCAACACTAACACCAACACCAACACCAACATCAACACCAACACCAACACCAACATCAACACCAACACCAACAGCAACAGCAACATCAACATCAACATCAACATCAACATCAACATCAACATCAACATCAACATCAACATCAACATCAACATCAACATCAACATCAACATCAACATCAACATCAACATCAACATCAACATCAACATCAACATCAACATCAACATCAACATCAACATCAACATCAACATCAACATCAACATCAACATCAACATCAACATCAACATCAACATCAACATCAACATCAACATCAACATCAACATCAACATCAACATCAACATCAACATCAACATCAACATCAACAACAACAAAAAGAAACTACGTCATGTCAAAACCTACGGGTGTGTCCACGGCACAGCCAACTCTTTTTTATTTTAACGCATTTTCCAACATCGCTTTCATTTACCGAAGAGAACTCAAATGTTTGTTCAACATGATATCTTGGAGTTTCAGGATTAATATTGACAAGGTTTTGTGTGCTCAACAGGAAATAATTAAAAAACAATTCAGGGTCAAATCAAGAACAGTTGTAAATCAAATTCTTGGACGAGGCCAATTTTTGGCTCAGCAGCTGTGTCAATAAGCAAAATTGCCATTATTGGAGCGATCACAGCCCACAAGTGTTCGACCAAACATCAATGCATCCACAAAGATTAACTATTTGGTACGATTTTTGCCACGGCGGTATTATTGGACCTAATTTTTTCGAAATATGAAAAGAGTAACAGTTACCGTCAATGGTCCTTCATATAGAGTGATGTTAACCGACTTTCTGCGGCCAAAGTTCCACCACATCGATATATCCGAGCTGTGGTTCCAAAAAAACAGTGCTACATACCATACAAACAATGCAACGCTTGAAGTGGTGAAGGAGAAATTTGGCGACTGGGTCATCTCACGGCGAGCGTACATCAATTGGCCGCAGCGATCATGCGACTTGACACCTCGATTATTTACTGTGGGACTACATCAAGTCCTTAGTCTCCGCTAACAAACCAACCATTTTGGACGAGCTCGAGGTCAACATTCGAGACACTATTGCCGGAATAATGCCGCAAATATTGGACCGAGTCATCAAAAATCGGCCGCTTGAAGCACTGCCAGAGATGTGCTATTCCATACATAATAGCATAGTATACTATAGTGTAGCTTCAAAATACCGTTGCTGGTTTATTTAAAGTTAATTTCCTACTGTTCTTATTTGGTCACGCTTTATATTATTGACTTATTTTATTTGCAAAAGTACAACTATTTAGCAACAACTGCTAAATATTTTGTTTTTTTTTTATAAATTAAAAATAATAAAAACAATAATCTTTAAACAATGAACAATTTAAGCACTTATCTTTTAACTGTTTTCAAATATAGCTTTAAATAAATTCATTCTAGAAACATTTCCTTATGAAAGCGTATTAGTTTTTTTTTACAAAAAAATTAGGGGTATTTACCGCTTTAACCATAATTCCAACCACTTCAACGGATATTTTATCATAGTTGTGTGAAGCTTATTCTTGAATCTTTAAGTATTTTGTTTTGTGTGAAGAATAAAATTCCTTTAAAATATCCACAAAACAATTTCTACTCACATGTAGACAATAATAAAGCTGTGGGAGCTCACACAAAAAAAAAAAAAAATAAATAAATAAAAAAATCCATTTTAATATGACAAAAAAGCTCACTTTAAGCTAACAAGAACATAAATTCCGAGTTACTCTTTTCTATATGGCAACACTGGATAAGACTGCGTATCCCGCATAAAATGCCTTTTCATGCTTGGTTTGATTGCATGATTTTTTGTAGACGGCTTTCGTTTTTTTTTTTTTTTATAAAATCACGCATTGGTGTGGAAACAAAGAACATCAAGAAAGCATGAGGACAAAAGAAAATCCTTAAACTAATTAAGAAGAAATACATTAAAGAAGAAATTAAAAAGCCTTAATGCGTTAAGAAAAAAAAAAGTCTAAATAGTGAACGAAAGCGTTTTTGGGACCAACACAATAAAGTTTTTGTTGTATACTTTTTGGCGCAATAAAATGTCTTTATACTACACTTCACGGACTTGACAAAAAGAAACAAAAACAGAACAAAAAAAAAAACAAAAATGCGAAAATGTCATGAGTTTGTATGACAGACACGTATCTTAGTTATTCTTATTTTTTACTTAAAGTACTCAAGGATGGTAAGCCTAAAAGAAGGCAATAAGCACTACAGAAGACTTAACCCTTTCGCTATATTGTATCCATATGGATACACTAAACTTTATGGTCATCTAACAATCTCCACCCCAAAAAACAATTTGATTTTCAACTTATTATGGATTTCTAAGGTGTTAGAAAATATTTACAATAAAAATATATAATTTTTTTTTTTTAACTGAGATAAATATGAAATTTTGAAAGTAGGCTCCTTTTAACTTTTTTTTTTTATTAAAAAGAGGTTTTGTTATTACAAATATTACATATATATGTGAGCATGTATTTTTTTTTTAAAAACATGTCAAACATGGAGAAAAATTTTCATTTTAACATTATACATTAATGGTGCTTTAATTTAATAACTGTGAAAGCCTTACGGATTTTGTAAACATTACATGTATCGATATGGATACAAACAAAAGTTTTGGTTATAAAAGGTGCACATTCAAGACGAATAAATTATTTTCCGTTTGAGGCTGCTATGGCACAAACTTTTATTTTTAGTTCTACTAACATTAACATTTAATTTAAAGAATTGTCTAGAAAATTAAATGAAATTGAACAAATTTTAACCAGTTTCGTTGATTCCGAAGTTTCTTATTTTGCAAACAGGAACAGGAAGAATTTGACCTTGCATACTACTTATTAGATGCTTTTGGAAACAATTACAGTTTTTTTTTTTAAGAGCTTTCTCGAGAAGGTCCGTATGAGATAAACATACAGGATATAGATGTTGTTAATGATGAAGGTTCGTGGGATATTGATATAGTAGCGAGTACTTCAGTTGATGGGACAGTTCAAAAGTGTTAGGCAATTTTTGAAACTCCAAAAGTTCCATTCAATAAGGCTGACCAATTTCGTTGGAAAAAAGCTCCTTGGACCACTCTACAGACTGCTTCTACTGAAACGTACTCAAATATATATATGGATTTATTGAGTTTTCGTTATAATATTGCGAATGGACTATTAACTCAGTCCAATCAACAGGTATTTTCTCGTAAACATGGATGCCCAACATCATATTTAAATGAGACTATTACAATTAGTCCAACGACCTCCGAGAAGAGAAGTTAAGCTGCACCGTCAACTTCTATTCGATATGACGGAACATACGAAGGATAAAGGTGGATGCAAAATCAAAGGATGCAAGGGGCAAACCAGATACAAGTGTTCAAAGTGCGATACTTTCTTGTGCATTCCTAATGGATCAAGAAATTGGAGTTTTCAAGGAGTTTTATTTTATATCAAATTTATTAATTATTGGTAAGATCATAAGTATAAGTTTTGCTTTTTTATAGAATCTATGTACCATTTTTTTGTCTTTATTATTTATTAGAGTGAGCGACTGAAGCTACCATGGAACAACTTGCGTAAAGAATGTTTATATAAGCATAACTCTGAAATAGGTTAACCGATTTTAATATTTCTTTTTCTAAAATGTTCTACGGACCTTTAATAATGTCCTAACAAAGCCCAAATTTGGAAATTCTGTTTAGTTTAGAAATTTATTCAAAATAAGATTTCCATATTTTTGTTGTTGATATTCGTTGAATTCAATTTTCTTCTTGCCTGTTTCTGTATGTATCTGCCGGTCGCTTTATTCGCTCGCAAAAAAAAAAAAAAACTGAACGACATGAAACAACAACAAAAACATTTGACGCGCATTTACCTCATTTGTGACCTTATTATACCATTTGTTACTTTGCAACCAAATTGTTTATAAACGGTAAACTTTCGGTAAGTTTTTGGACACATTTATTGATAATGTTTGACAGACCCGTCAAACATCTTGTAACCATAACATGTTATTGGGCGTTTGATGCTTTACCGAATTTGTAACCTTATTTTACTAACCTTATGATACTGATGTGTCGAGTAATTTTTCATGACATGTGATTTTATTGTATTGTAATTGTTTTTTTATTTTGTTTGATTTTATGCCAAACGCAGCGATGAGCAACATTTTGCGTTTTTTTTTTTTGTTTTTTTAAGCATTGGCCCGCACTTAAAATTTCTTGGGTCCCATTGCTTTACACAATGCTTAACACACCCACGAGCGTTGTCAGACTCCTCCAACGATAAAAGAGGCTTAAGTCAAAAATTGAGGCTTGAATTAATGAGCCAAATCATTTTTAGCTAGCAACACTGTGCAATGGGCCATAGGTGAGGTTGTCGAAATTGTTTGTAACAATTGCGAAAGTGGTTGATATATAAAGGAATATCCTTTGTTCATTTAGATCAAGTTTCCCAAAATATTTTCCTTATAACTCGTTTTTTTCCTTATTTAAATTTTATCTATACCACACAGTGAAGCTTCTGATCTAATCTAAACAGCTGAAATAGCCGACAAACAGCAACAACATCGCACTCTGTTCTTGCAGTTTATCAATGAAGTTTTTAGAATTAAGATTCTTGCTTTTCTCTGAATACTCCCGGTTTGTTATAGTTCTCGTTTGGTTTTTGTAAAGAAAATTATATAGACTAGATGTTTAGCCAATATGCTTCGTGAGTGCGATGGGTGTGATTTTGTGGGGATCTGAGCGGAGCTCAGCATCTTGACCAAACACCTAAGCCATATAATTTTTATTAAAAAAACCAAACTAGAACCATAAAAAACCATTAATAACATATTTAATTATAATATGTTGTGTTTTAATTTGAATATTTTTGTTTAAATGCGATAGTTTTATTTTCAAATAGTAAATATATGAAAGATAATATTTTGAATATGACCTTTCATTATTTATATTGAAAACAAATTTGAGCTTTAGGCCAAGTATATTGACAACAAAACAACATGAAGGCAAAGAAGGAAACAACCAACAACAACAACAACGGTTCTGTATAAAGCAAGTCACACAGCTTGACTATACAGACTGTTTCGTTGGCCGCTACACCAACTCATCAGTAGTCAGGTAACTTTCTCAGCATAATTGACAGTATAAGTAGAACCTAAGTAGCTTGACTGGATCACAGTGAAAAGTCATACAAGACTACTGATGAGTTGGTGTAGCGGCCAATTGGAGCAACCCAACTTAATTGCTTCCATAACGTACCAATTTATGTGGGAACCTAGTAATTTATATGAATATGAAGTGTATAATTTTTAGTTTAAATATGCATGCCTTATATACTGTATTAAATGAAAAAAAAAATTGATTTATTGAAACTATTGAAATAAATTGAAACTCATATAAAAGTAAATCACACCTTTGCATTTTTCTTTATTATACACGAAATTTGTGTCCATATGTATACATTCCAACGAACACATTTAGGGTACAATTTTTTTTAAATTGCATAATGATTAATGTTCATGGGGCCAATAAGAGTAAAAGTTGACAGAATTTAATTTTTAAGACTATCCAATAAAAACTTGAAGCGAAAGGGTTAAACTTTCAAGATTTTCATGATAGAAAAAAATTGATCAAAATAAGACAAAAAAAAAAAAAAAACACAAAAATAAAGCTTATACACACTTGCTTATATGCACGGTTGTTGTGGTTGATGTTGTTGTCTACGACAGTGTTGTTGTCTACGTTAGTAATGTTCTTGATATTGCTGACGCTTTGACATTTACACCAAACAAGAATTAAATTCAAAATAATAATAAGTTTTGTTTTTGTTTTTTTTTTTTAAATCTTAATAAATTGTTTTTTTTTTCTTGGCTAACAATTAGTAAACAAGGTCTTTTTATGTATTGCTCAAAATATTTGCAGCATCTTCATACAAAGTTTAGCTAATTTTAAATAAATTGAAATATATTTATGCTATGTTGCTTCTCGCACATGTTGCACAGGCAGCAACAATAGCATTTATGCGCCTACCTACTCCAATTGCCACTAAGTGAATGTTGTTATTGTGGCCAACAGTCGATTTGTAAAAAGCAGAAGACCATGGCCAAGAAGCCGTTCAAGCAGTAGCGCTAGCTAAAGATGAAAAATACAAGTTTTTATATCGTCAATTAAAATGATTTTTTATAGCACCTGGCATGTCACGAAAATTTCGTAAAGTTTTTTTATTTCGAGTCTTTTATTATTTTCGCTTAAGCCTTTTCCAAGCACTTGACATAAAAATTCACTCATAGTCTAGTCGGGTTTTTATGACGACCTATGACCGTACAACATTTATGGTTTGTATTTAATAGCATCTTTCTATAGATATACAAACAAACATTAATAAAGTTGATAATATATCTTATAATTCGTATAATTGTCGGTGTGAGAAAATCGATTTTTAATTCGCTGTTACCAAATTCTTAAACATATCTTGAAAATGCTTTAAAGTTTAAAAATTACTTAACTTTGGTAAAAAACTCACACCCATTCTCATCATCTTTGAAGAATTTAAGAAATTTTTCTGGAATAATCCTTGCGTTGTCTGAAATGTTAAAATTGAGGCTAATTATTTAAAAGATAAATCGATGATTTTGATGACTTACTTTATCATACCTTACTTTACCGTAGTTATATCTACTCCACTTAACTTAACTTTACTTAACCAAACTTAACTTAACTTACTTTAACTACACCTAATTTAATTCCACTTAACTTACCTTAACTCCACTTAACTTAATTTAACTTTACCTAACTTAAATTAACATAATTCTTTTAACTTTACTTAACATAACTTAATTTCCCACTTAACTAAACTCGCCTTAAATAAATCTAATTCAATTCAATTAAAGTTTCCACAATTTTACTTTTCTTAACTTAACTTACATAAACATAACTTAAATTTACTTTACTTAACTTACCTTTACTCTACATAAATTAAAAAAACTTAACTAAACTCAACCCAACCGAACTTAACTTAGTTTAACTAACCTAACTCTACTTAAGTTAACTTCCTTAACCTAACTTAACTTAATTCAACTTTAGTTACCTTAACTTAACTTAATTTAACTTTACGCAACTCAAATCTTAACTCAAATGAACTTGACTCAACTTAACTTAATTTAACCTAACCTAATCTAACTTAATTTAACTTAACTTAACTTAACGTAAGTTAACTTAACTGAACTGAACTTAAATGCAAAAGAGCTGAAATCTTACCTTAACTTTACTAAATATAACTTAATTTAACTCAACTTAACTCAACTCAACGCAACTCAACTCAACCTAACTTAAATTAACTCAACTTAAGTTACGTAAAACTCAGTTAACTTAACTCAACTCAACTCAAGTTACCTTAACATACCTTAATTTAACTTTACTCAACTAAAATATCAATTCGAATTAATTTAACTAAACTAAACTTAACTTAACTTAACTAAACCTAACTTAACTTAACTTAACTCTTAACTTAACTTAACTTAACTTAACTTAAATTACCTTAACTTAACTTAACTTAACTTAACTTAACTTTAATTAACTAACTTAACTTCACTTAACTTTAATTAACTTAACTTAACTTAACTTAACTCTTAACTTTACTTAACTTGACTTAATTTAACTTAACTTAACTTAACTTAATTTAACTTAACTTAACTTAACTTAACTTAACTTAACTTAACTTTCATTAACTTAACTTAACTTAACTTAACTCTTAACTTTACTTAATTTGACTTAACTTAACTTAACTTGACTTAACTTAACTTAACTTAACTTAACTTAACTTAATTTAACTTAACTTAACTTAACTTAACTTAACTTAACTTAACTTAACTTAACTTAACTTAACTTAACTTAACTCAACTCTTAACTTAACTTAACTTAACTCAACTCTTAACTTTACTTAACGTAACTTAACTATACTTAAATTACCTTAAATTACCTTAACTTAACTTAACTTAACTTTACTTAAATTATCTTAACTTAACTTAAGTTAACTGAACTTAACTTAACTTAACTTAACTTAACTTAACTTGACTTAACTTAACTTAACTTAACTTAACTGAACTTAACTTAACTTAACTTAGCTAAACTAAACATAACGTAACGTAATTTAACTGAACGGAACTAAACTTAAATGCCAAAACAATGAAACCTGCATCAACAGCGTTGTTTGATGCAAATCTCTTTTTTCCAAACGTGTGTGAAATACAGATTTACCTGCGTAAAAAAAAAACAACAACCGTTTAAAAACAATCCTTGGAATAAGAAAATGTTCCTTATCTCATTATTTATAACAATAAACAAAGCAACAAGTTCAATGAAACGACAAAAACCCCCACAAACAATGAAATACTCATCACAATAAATGGTATCTCAAATGTCAAAGGAATTACTTTTTAAACATGGTGAATGAACAATTTTTCAATTGTATTAAAAACCTAACAAAGACACAAAACAACAACAAGAATGTGTGGAGGCACCAACAACAAACAATGCTCTTTGTATGCTTGCTGAATTTGTTTGCTACACGAAATACGTTAAAAGCAATAGCTAAAAGATACAGATAAAAATCGTAGAGATAACTAATCGTAGATAGTGAGTGGCAGTTGCAATGAGCAAACTATCTCACTTGCTCTAAAAACAGTTAAGAAAACAACAATGGCCAATATACCATGGTTGACATCAACATCTTGCACCACATAATCCAAATGGTCCAAGGCCAATCACGTACGGTCGTAAAGCGACCATTTGCGTATGACTGACATAATAAAGGTTTATTGCAAAAATCAATTTGGATTTTTGCAATGGTTTTATGACAACAATACAATCGAGGGACCGAAACAAATCTTAGATTTAAAGTCTAGTTATTACATAAGACTCAACGGAAGATTCCTGACCACAGAGCTTTTTATGGTTATCAAGATAATCAAGATTATCGTTGGTATAGTAGTGCTTCAAAAAAAGCTCGAATTTTGATTTAACAATTTTGTGACATCAAAGAGCCAAAATCGATATCGAATGAGAGGTAACTTTGAGACAATCCAATCAAAAAGTACTGAAGTTTGTTTTTTTTTTTTTTTTTTGCAAAAACAAATATTTTCCTTTTTAATGTTTATTTCAACAAACAATATAAATATAAATATAGAAATAAGCATAAATTGGCTGACTGACAAGCGGAACACTTTATCCCTATTTACGGTTAATAGGATAACATATACATAATAGTTATCGCCACTATTAGCAACTGCTTGTACAGATAATGCGCACCAAAATTTTATATCCATCGGACGTTAAGCTTACAATTACTGTGATAAGTCGTATTTATTAAGGGATTTTTTATTTTGGGGGCTGCTTTTGCAACGCAAATGAAAATTTATTACATGGAATTATTATTCGCTGAGTATTACTGCTAGGATTAAAAATATGATACACCAATAAAGGCCTGTTCTAAGTCCTCACAACAAAATTAGACAAAAAATTTTTTGTCATGGCGGCACAGAGAGAGCCTCTCAAAGATCGACAATGCAACAGAAATATAACATCGTTGCATGAAATTATTACTCACTCAGGAGACGCGCTACGGTGAATTTTGTTTTAAGACAGCATAGATGTGTTATTACGCCTCACAACTAAAATACAAAAAAAAATTCTTATCATCAAGATTTCTGGATTGTAACAACATAATGCAGTGCTACAAAAAAATGCTACAAGAATTAAAAATCCGTTGCATGGCATTTTAACTGTGAGACTACTGGCGTAACGGTCAATTTTAAGGAACGAGAATGAAAGTGAGGTCTTCGGGCACATGATAAAAATAAAAAAAAGTGACGGCGTCATTAGGCCCCTCAGGAAACCGCCTTATGTGGCGAATATGCATCACTTTTGTTGGATTAATTGCATGCAGCTAAGGCAAAGTTAATGCACCAAGGAAAAGCAAGAAACCAATGGAGATGTAAATGAAAAAAAAAAAACAAAAGCAACAACACCAATAACACCAACACCAACACCAACGCCAACAACCAAAATCTAGTTAGTTATGATTTGGACAGTTTTTTTCGTGGCAACCAACACTGCTCATAAACAACAAAATAACTGACTATGAAACCAGAAAAGGAAGGTTATGGATAAGGACAAAAATTAAAACACAGCTTTCCAAACTAGGAAAGGGATTCGGTATATTTTATTAAGTCAAGAATTTGGTCATGGATTAAAACAAGAGTTTGGACATGAAATAGGAGTATAAATAAACACCGTCATGTCAAAACCTACGGGTGTGTCCACGACACAGCCGACTCTTTTTCTTCAAAAATCTTTACTTCAAAGAATTCCACACAAGGTGGGAATTTCTAATTTATTTCTGATTTTAGTTTTATTAATATTAAATTGTGAAAAATACGTTCTACATTTGCTGATGCTACAGGAATCGATAAAACAGCATAAACATTTGACATCACATTGCATTGTTTTAATCGTAAAAGCTTGAAAAACTGGGTAAAATAAAATGAAAAAAATTATTTCTTTAGGGATAAACTGGAAAACTGTCTACGCTCTCAAAAAACTGGCAAAGAAAGTTCTATTTGCACATATGGTTACACTGCTCCAGAGCATTTCTTTAAACATTTTTCCAGCACGGAAGAGAACAAGCACAAGCAAAATGTCACTCTCTATTACTCGAACTTAAAAAATTTTTTCGAGCACTAATCTCGAGCTTCAAACAGCTGATTGTCAAAGTGAAAAATTATGTGGTGTTAACAAAATAACAAAAATTAAATTGTTGTGTTGTGTTGTGTTGGAAAAAAATTTATGAAATTGGTTATTAAGGAATTAAAAAATAAATGAATTTAAGAAAATATTAAAAAATATTGAAGTTAATAAAACTTAAGTTTAAATAATCAAAATGAAAGCAAATGGAGGCCAAAAATTCCTGGGGAACAATTCACTTGGAACTTCTTTGAATTTTCCATTTTTTCAATAAACCAATTACCCAATTCAATTTTTATTCAATTTCAACTGTCAAAAAAAGCTATTGTGCTTGAAAGCATGGTTGAATTAATAAGATTGTCTCGGGGCTGATCGTACAAAGCAACAACAATAACTTCATCGGCTTAACATGTTACTCTTTATTGCTCGAACTTTACTTGAAGTGAGGAAACAGACCCAGTGTTTAATGAAAAGAAAGATTCTGAACAGAAGCCAAAAACTTTAAAGACACGATTACATAGAACTCGATCCGATGTTAAAGTAGTTTTGAGTGCGACTCTTCTATTGCAGAGTAGGACGTATCGAATTATATTTTTTTTTTGTAAATTTGAATGTTAATGTGAAATTAATATTCTAAGAGGTCTCAAAAGTTGCATGGGGTTGTCAAGATCACCCAAAAAATTTTAGAGAAATAAGGATGTCCTCCTTTCCCGCAAGGAAAAAGTCGGTTTTTGAGAAAAACATTAAAAGTAACGATCTTAAAATGCTTTGATTTTTTGTAAGAAAGAAAACTACATGTGTCTTAAAGCAAAAGTAAGTATAGACTCAAACTAGCAATATCTTGTCAAACACGCCACTCACGATTTTTATCCACAGTGTCATGTGTGAAGGATATTCGAAGCTAAAGTTATAATTGAGATAGCACAGAACTTTTGATGAAAAAAACTTTTTAACAAAAACAAAAAAAAACCGACTTCAAAATCACTACAAAGTAAAAAATAATTTTAAATAACTTTTCCCATTAATTTCCTGGTCAAATTTTAAAAGTTATTTATATGTATTATAATATTGGAAATCTTATCATTGTGTGAGATTGTAAAATTACTTTTAAAATAAGATTGAAAATGACTACAGAGTCATCAAGGCAGCATAGCATTAAATAAAAAAGTTTAAAATAGTGCAGGGATGGTAAAAGATAATGATTGTGTGTCAAAGATTAGCGCCGACTTCAAAGCTTTTATGTTCATAAAGCAATTAATATATTGATGATAATAAAACAAAATAGAAAAAATTAAAATTATAAAATTTTCAATATAAATTTTAAAATTTGAGCAAGAAATTAATGGGAAAAGTTATTTAAAATTATTTTTTAACTTTGTAGTGATTTTAAAGTCGGTTTTTTTTTGTTAAAAAGTTTTTAGTTCTTCCTTTTTAGAGAAAATTAAAAATTTTATGTAATAGTATTCTTGAGTAAAATTTCAAACCTGTCACTTTGTTCTTAAAAAATTTATTTTATTAATTCCCTAAAGTTTGTTGAGTATTTTCCATTTCTGTCTCTTTACAATTTTTATTTAAGTGCCATGCCCTTTCTCTTATCCCGCCCACTTTATTTACCGTGCTTTATAATGATTCTACCTAGCCCTGTGCCAAATTTTAGTTCCCAAGTATCAATATTAACCGATATATACTACTTTCCTTAAAGTGCCACACTCTACGTACAATCCCGCTCACTTTTATAATGATTCTACCTACCCACCTACCTGTATACCAAACATTAGTACCCTAGTGTCAATATTAACTGAGATATAGTATTTTTATAATATTTCCACACCCCTTTGTTGAAGAACGACCACTTTTTTGACCGTAATTTGCAGTAACTGTGCCTACCCATGTACTAAATTTCAGTACCCTAGTGTCAATATTATTCGATATAGTGAGTTTCTAATATTGCCACACCCCTTTGTCGAATAACGCCCACTTTATTTACAGTCATTTTAAAAATTGTGTCTATCCCTATACTAAATTTCAGTGCCCTAGTGTCAATACTATTTGAGATACAGTATTTTTCTAATATGACCACACCCCTTTGTCAAATAACGCCCACTTTATTGACCGAATTTTTTTAATAATTCTGCCTACCCCAGTACTTTAACTGTAAATTTTAGTACCCTAGTGTCAATATTAACTGAAATACAGTGTTTATCTAATATTGACACGCCTCTTTGTCGAATATCGCCCACTTTTCTAAAAAAGGACCTCCGCGTTCAAGGTATCTATCTGTTGCCAAAAAATACGGACATTAAAAAAAAAAAAACGGACAAACCAATGAACTTGAGAACCTCCTCCTTTTTGAAGTCGGTTAAAAAGAGGGAGCTACTTAAGCAACACAACTGAAGATTTGTTATATGGAATTATAACACGTTATGTACAAGAGCTATGGTAAAAATTAGTGTACATCTGTAAAGGACGGATCTTAGCCCTCACGACAAAAATACTCAAAAAATGCATGACCTCATAAGGCCGTGGAGAGAGTCGCTCCAAAATCGAAAATGCAACTATCATGCAATGGTCAGCCCTTGAAAGGACTTTGACCTAGCTTCTTATGATCAATTGTGTTGTGCGTGTTATTAAGTTTGTACACAATTGACCGAGAACCGGACCTACATGTTTAACGCCGACTCCGAACGGCGATGAACAGAATGTTATTGTTCTCAAGAAGCTTTACATGGCATTTTGAATACTCTCTGAGGTTTGCCAATGTCTGCAGAGAGGTGGCGGCCGTACAGAAAAATTATTTTAATTCAAATAATTTTCTGTCGCTGCTGGGGTTCGAAATCGGGTCTCCAGGTTCTTTGACATATCGGCAACGCACTTTAACCAACTACGCCACGGACGCCACATTTCTAAGTTAATAATTCCATTTTGTGACGGTAATAAGTAACTAATTCAAATTCAATTATTTCATGAACTTCAAATTTGGCGGTGTAAATAGGCGAGCGAAACTAATGTTAATGATATCAACACCGTTACTCTTTGTGATAATGACATTTTTTCACTAATTTCTAAAACGTTTGCTATCTTTGCCACGCTTCCTATCAGTGTAGCAACAGCTGAGCGAAGTTTTTCAACACTGCGGCGATTAAAAACATGGTTACGTTCAACTATGTAACAAGAACGATTAAATGGACTCGCATTATTGCATATACATAGAGACATTTAAATAAATATTAACGAAGTTATTGATTACTTTGCTGCAAAAAAGAAGCCCTGCGATGATTTTGTCATGTAATTTTTTCTCTATCTAATGACTATCTAATAATCAGTATACACTTTGTATTGTACTTTTATTTTTCAAAGTATACCATATCATAGTCGTAACGTCAGAACAATAAGTTTCAAATTCCTTTAATAATTTTTTTTATTGAAAATTACTATGTTTTTCCATTGCACATTCTTGAAAATATAATTGTAAATGTTTTTATAATGGAAAAAACGTGAAAAATTTGAATAAATCAACCTAATTTCCAGAATTAGTTAAATTAAAGTTTTTATTTACTTTTCGCTAAGATATTATTCCAGAAAAAGGGCGAAATAAAAAAATACAGATATCGGTGATTCCATGTCAAATCAGACGCTTTTCGAAACTCACATATTTGTAGAATTTGGTACTTTGCACGTCGATAGTACATTACAAACTAAAAATATTTGCATATTTTCTTTTTATAAATTTTTTTTTGTTGCAAGTTATACACAGTGGCAAATTAAAAAAATTATCAAAAATTGTGAATAGGACATGTAGTCAAATAACTATATCTGCAAAACCGTTAGTCATACAAAAAAATTACTAAAACTTATTTCAAATATCTTGAATTGGTCTTCCTTTTGGTGTACTCTTTTCCTAACACTTTCATAAAAAATTTCAATTTTTTTGGCTACTAAAAATTTCATTCAAAAATTATTCATGGCAAGCACCACTATTTTTTTTTGGCGTTTTGAAAACATTGTCGTATTAAAGCATTCATTCTTAATGCAGTCTCAAAATTTCATGTTGGAGAATTAATGTATACTATCTTAAACGAATTTTTCAAAAACTGTCTTCAAAATATTATCATACAAAATACAAAAAGTTTTTTTCATTAAAAATAGGATTTTTAGTATTTTATTTACTTCTCACAGTATTTTATAGTTTTTCAGCTTGTAATATATCTCCGACACCTTTTCCTGATGCTTAAAATATACTAAATTAATATAATGCTACCAATTTAGAAATTTAGTAACTATTAAACTGCGAGTATAAATGCACTGCTGCATAGCCTGTACTCCTGAGAGAGAATCATTTTGCGTGGTTGCTTGCTTGGCGACGCACAGTGATGCGAATGGGCATTCTAGACGGAAAAAATTCGAAATCGAATTTTTACATTCTGAATATTTAAAACTGTTAAATAATATCCATTGATCTTAAGTATAATTATTTTACTTAACTGCGTTTTCTACAAAAAATGCAAAAATTCTTGAAAGTTGGCCCAAAAGGTGATTTCTTGAAATATTTGCTTATGAGTTTTCTAGTTATACTTCATTATTTTTTAAAATATTTCCCAATATTCAAAAGAGTTGAAAATTGGCCTACTTTATGACTTAGATAAGATTTTTTAAAATAAAATATGTTCAATAACCTATCTTTTAAAATGTTCGCGCTATAAAACGGTATTTTTCGATAAAACTGCCGTTGAAATGATAAAAAAAAAACATTTGGTAAAATATTTTGGAAACTAAAAAAAGGCCCAATTTGTATTTACAAAAATATACTTTTTATTTAACCATTATTATGTCTTATTTAAGCTCTAAAAGTGCCAAGGTGCCGGATTCCATGTTTTATACCTATTTGATGGCCATAAAAATGCTATTTATTTTCATTTCAAAACCAGGTCTCAACTGGTCTTTATAATTATGATAAGCCGATAGCCCAAGCTGCTAGTGCTTTTAATATTCATTGTAAATTTAATTATTAACTAGTAAGAATGGTCAATTCTTCAGATTGAATTTCACAAAGGTCGCCAAGCTTAAAACGCAATTTTTAATAGGAAATAAAAGTAGTTTTTAAGTAAAAATTGTGAAGACAGTTTTTGAAAAGTTCGATTAAAATAGAAAACATTGATTCTCCAACATGAAATTTTGGCAGTGCATTAAGAATGAATGGTTTAATACGACAATGTTTTCAAAACGCCAAAAAAATAGTGGTGCTGACCATGAAAAATGTGAATGAAATTTTTAGTAGCCAAAAAAATTAAAATTTTTTATGAAAGTTTAATTAGCAAAAGCTCAATTTAGCAAAAGAGTACACCAAAAGGAAGACCAATTCAAGATCTTTGAAATAAGTCTCAATAATTTTTTTGTAGGACTAACGGTTTTGCAGATATAGTTATTTGACTACATGTACTATTCAAAATTTTTGATAATTTTTTAATTTTCCACTGTGTATAACTTGCAAAAAAAAAATTTATAAAAAAAAATATTCAAATATTTTTATTTTTTAAAGTACTATCGACGTGCAAAAGTTGAAAAAAATCGGCGTCATCAAAATCCATTTTTGGAGAAAAGCGTCCGATTTGACATGAAATCACCGATATGTGCGTGGGAAAAAACAAGTCTGGGAAAAATACTTGTTAAACAATTCGATAATTTCAATTCAAAAAAGTACAATTTGTCTATTTGTAAAAAGGAAAAATTTAAAAGTTTGTCTTTAAAATTTAAAAGTAAATTTAAAAAGTGTGTCTTTGATAATTTACTTCTCCCCCCCCAAGATTTTTTCCAGATCCGCCGCTGGTTTCCGGTCACATAATTTAAATTAAAAAAAAAATTAATGGTATTTTGAGGCCTCTTAGGGAATATGAAGCCTCAATAGCTTTACTTTACAACTATGAGATCATGGAATTGAACACGGATTCAAACACGGAAGGGCGATAAAAATGATAAGATTTAGGACAAAGTTTGGGAAAAAAGTGGGTTAAGGATTAGGAAAGGGCTTTGAACAAGAACAATTATAAGGATAAATTAGGATAGGATAAATATCAGTATAATGATGAAGAAAAGTTTGGAAACAAACGAAAGGACAGGGACAAGAAAAAAAGGACAAGGATAAAGATACGCTGTTACGTCAAAGCCAATGGGTGTGTTCACGATACAGCCAACTTCTGTTTTTCTTTTTATTTTGGCAGCTTCTATTGCGAATGAAATATTGAAATTCACCATAAAGCAAATATGCATAACAAGTGCAACAACATCAACAACAACAACTATAACAACAACTTGAACAATTACCAAATGGATGATTAAGTATTTGGAGCTTTAATTAACCGAAACGCTGCTTGATGCGCTTCCAAATTAACAGGTGGCACAAGTTGTGGCTGGCATGCGTGCTTACATGATCGTAAACAAACGGTTCATTGGTGCCAGACAAACACACACATTGATGACTTTGTAATCGGTTGGATTTGGTTACCAGTTAATCAGCGTGTCATGTTGTCCCAACTAATGACAGCAGCCAAATGCAACATCATCATTTGTGTTTTTCTAAACTTACTTAGGTGGCAGTGACGGATTAGCGTTGCCACATTTTTACAAAAACTAAAGATCAAGCATTGAGTTGTATAACACGTACATATATACAGCTAACTTTCCTCTAAGCCACAAATAAACACATATGTGCAAAATACTAATAAAACCGAATGAAGAAGCGATTACATTGCAAAAATTTCAATTTATTTAATTCGCATTAAATGCAAGACATTAAACAGCAAAATAAATAAAAAATAATAAACCAAAGCTCTTCAAATAAATAAAATCACAGCACAAGAAATTTCGTTGAAATTTACTGGAGGATAAACGTGGTTTCGTTTATCGCAGGTCAGCGCAGGTTATGCGTCACGTTATCGATAAACATACACTCACTCCACATATAAAACTTCCTGCATGTGCTTAGCCTAAAAAGCTAAAAAATGGCATAATAACAAAAAAAAAAAAAAAAAAACACCTCTTTACGGTTTAGTCACATAAGCATTACCCAGAAGACTTCAATAAAGATGGGTGAAATTTTTATTGGGTGGCACCCAGGAGGAAGGAAGAGTAGCACAAAAAACACGTTCATTACCGCGCTTACCTTGTTAGTTTTTGCATTGAATTCATGTTTGAATCTATCTTTGCATGTACATCACGTTTCCACCATTCATAAGCAATTCGAATTAGTTGACATGCAGCATTGATCCGCATCAATATAGTCATGGTTCGGTTTGTGTAAGCATCTTGAGCCAAAATATTCACAAATATAAGCTTTTAAGTCTGCCTCAATGCGAATGTCGTCTGCAGTGATACTATTCCGAATTCTGATAAATTGCATAATTTTAAAGCTAAGCCTGGATTATCTAATACATTTAACACAAAAGTATTAATACTTCTTGATATCTTATGGATGTTGGAGTAATTTCAGAAGCTTCTATGATTCGCATGTTATGAGCAATTATAAAATTATAAATTTTAAATCGTTATACTCTCGTGGTAAAGCAAAAAGGATTGTCTATCCCAATGGGTTGTGAAATTCACACAAACTGCATAATTTGAAAATTTTGTTAAAAAATCCCACAAAACTTGGATATCAAAATATGTCGATTGGGTTATGGTTAACATTTTTTAAGTATCTACATAGATTGGCGTTAGGCGGTATTCCAGTATTACGTAAGATATTATCTTTTAAGATAACAAATTCCATTTTTATGGTTAATTTGGAGCATGACGTCAATCTAAGCATGCATTTCAAAAGTTTATCACTTCGCTTGCAAACTGTCGTTTTGCGGATTCACCCATTATATTCAAGAGTGCAAAAAATAACGCCAACTTATTTTTACAATTCACTCAAAGACTGATAATTTTAACTTAACCAGTTTTTTGGAATGTCAAACTCGTTGCAGTCTTAGTATCCGGAAAAAAAAAACTAAAAATATTTTCGACACTCTTTCAACTTTTCCAATCAAAGCTCAAGAGTTGTGTGAAATAAAATGTTACCAACTGTGTCAAACTGACTCAACTTATGCAAGCGCCAAGGTACAACACCCAAGAAAGATATTATGAAGATGCCCAACCACAGTGTTGGTCCCATTGCAAATTATCTCATAAACAAATATCTTATATAATTAAATTTTAAATTGCAATTATTTCAAAACAAAAAGAAAAACACAACAACACAAAAAACAATTCCAAAAAGATAAAATCCGTGACAAAAAATATTTAAAAAAAAAAAAATAATTAAAGACTGAATAAATAACAACAAAACGACTGTTTCAGCTGTGGGCACATATTTGAAAGCAATCCAGTGACAGAAAACTAAATAAAAGGAAAATTAAACAAAAATTAAATTGAAAAGAAAAATCCACGTTTTATTAGTGGTAATTTAAGCATTGTTGATTTCCGATTCAAACTTTAGACAATCATACGTTGAATCGCACTAAACGGCCTTTTATTGTAACCACATCGAAATGGCCTGTACGATGGCCGGGATTGGAATTGCCCACGAAAAATAATTGTGAGTCGTGAAGCGCGCGCGCACAGCTTGGTCTTCCGCATAGGTACAACCACAACAACAACAACAATAATAACAACAGCAACAGCAATGCCAACTGTTAAATGTTGTGTAAGGCACATCATCAACACCATTATCATCAACATCATCATCAGCATCATCAATATCATCGTCTTAATCATGGTGTGGAAAATTTAAGCGATCAATGAACTTTATTAAATTTGATATAAAATTGATGAAAATAAGCAATTACGCAAGTTTAAGTGGAAGGAAGTATTACTTAAAAAAACAACAAAATTTTCAAAAACTTTGTCTTGCCAAAGGTACATAGTGAACAGGTCCGTAGTTAGGATTTTCCATGGGGGATGTTATATGAAAAATATTTATAGTGTCAATATAAAATCAAAAACGATGGCATGTGCCTTTTTCTTATTCTTATCCTTATCCTTATCATTATCCTTATCCTTATCCTTATCCTTATCCTTATCCTTATCCTTATCCTTATCCTTATCCTTATCCTTATCCTTATCCTTATCCTTATCCTTATCCTTAGCCATATCCTTATCCTTATCCTTATCCTTTTCCTTATCCTTATCCTTATCCTTTTCCTTTTCCTTTTCCTTTTCCTTTTCCATTTCCTTTTCCTTATCCTTATCCTTATCCTTATCCTTATCCTTATCCTTATCCTTATCCTTATCCTTATCCTTATCCTTATCCTTATCCTTATCCTTATCCTTATCCTTATCCTTATCCTTATCCTTATCCTTATCCTTATCCTTATCCTTAATCTTATCCTTATCCTTATCCTTATCCTTATCCTTATCCTTATCCTTATCCTATTCCTTATCCTTATCCTTATCCTTATCCTTATCCTTATCCTAATCCTTATCCTTATCCTTATCCTTATCCTTATCCTTATCCTTATCCTTATCCTTATCCTTATCCTTATCCTTATCCTTATCCTTATCCTTATCCTTATCCTTATCCTTATCCTTATCCTTATCCTTATCCTTATCCTTATCCTTATCCTTATCCTTATCCTTATCCTTATCCTTATCCTTATCCTTATCCTTATCCTTATCCTTATCCTTATCCTTATCCTTATCCTTATCCTTATCCTTATCCTTATCCTTATCCTTATCCTTATCCTTATCCTTATCCTTATCCTTATCCTTATCCTTATCCTTATCCTTATCCTTATCCTTATCCTTATCCTTATCCTTATCCTTATCCTTATCCTTATCCTTATCCTTTTCCTTATCCTTATCCTTATCCTTATCCTTTTCCTCTTCCATTTCCTTTTCCTTATCCTTATCCTTATCCTTATCCTTATCCTTATCCTTATCCTTATCCTTATCCTTATCCTTATCCTTATCCTTATCCTTATCCTTATCCTTATCCTTATCCTTATCCTTATCCTTATCCTTATCCTTATCCTTATCCTTATCCTTATCCTTATCCTTATCCTTATCCTAATCCTTATCCTTAATCTTATCCTTATCCTTATCCTTATCCTTATCCTTATCCTTTTCCTCTTCCATTTCCTTTTCCTTATCCTTATCCTTATCCTTATCCTTATCCTTATCCTTATCCTTATCCTTATCCTTATCCTTATCCTTATCCTTATCCTTATCCTTTTCCTCTTCCATTTCCTTTTCCTTATCCTTATCCTTATCCTTATCCTTATCCTTATCCTTATCCTTATCCTTATCCTTATCCTTTTCCTCTTCCATTTCCTTTTCCTTATCCTTATCCTTATCCTTATCCTTATCCTTATCCTTATCCTTATCCTTATCCTTATCCTTATCCTTATCCTTAATCTTATCCTTTTCCTCTTCCATTTCCTTTTCCTTATCCTTATCCTTATCCTTATCCTTATCCTTATCCTTATCCTTATCCTTATCCTTATCCTTATCCTTATCCTTATCCTTAATCTTATCCTTATCCTTATCCTTATCCTTATCCTTATCCTTATCCTTATCCTTATCCTTATCCTTATCCTTATCCTAATCCTTATCCTTATCCTTATCCTTATCCTTATCCTTATCCTTATCCTTATCCTTATCCTTATCCTTATCCTTATCCTTATCCTTATCCTTATCCTTATCCTTATCCTTATCCTTATCCTTATCCTTATCCTTATCCTTATCCTTATCCTTATCCTTATCCTTATCCTTATCCTTATCCTTATCCTTATCCTTATCCTTATCCTTATCCTTATCCTTATCCTTATCCTTATCCTTATCCTTATCCTTATCCTTATCCTTATCCTTATCCTTATCCTTATCCTTATCCTTATCCTTATCCTTATCCTTATCCTTATCCTTATCCTTATCCTTATCCTTATCCTTATCCTTATCCTTATCCTTATCCTTATCCTTATCCTTATCCTTATCCTTATCCTTATCCTTATCCTTATCCTTATCCTTATCCTTATCCTTATCCTTATCCTTATCCTTATCCTTATCCTTATCCTTATCCTTATCCTTATCTTAATCCTTATACTTATTATTATCCTCATCCTTATATTTATCCTAATACATATCCTTACCTTTATCCTTTTCTATATCCTTTTTTATATCCTTATCCTGATCCTTGTCTTTATATTTTTCATTAATCTCTTATCTTTAGGTTTTCAAAATTACTTCGTTTCATATTTAATGCCACCTCTTTTGAGCAGGCATTTCAGTTTTTAAAAAATGCTCAGTTTTTACAACGCCATTTTTTTAAGACTTTAAGCCATAGACATAGATTAAGGGGACCCTATATATATACCCTATATACAATTTAAAAAAAAATTTTTTTTCGTGAATTTTTTTCATAGAAAGAAGAAAGATATCGTTTTCAAATTTTGCACATATATTTATTAACATTTAAAGAATACAAAAAATTTTTTTCAGAATTTTTGAATCGGTTTTTGACGTTATTTGATTTTTTCAGAAAAATGCCGAAAAATTGACGGAGTGCAGGGTATCACCAGTCTGGAATATCTGAGAAAAAAAACAACCAAATTAATCCTTGTTAAAGTGGCTATCGCCTGAACTAGTATAATTTTTTGTAACCTCGAAAATCGACTTTTTCTTCAAATGGCCGCCATTTTGTTTTTTTTTTCGGCGGACACATGCCGTCAAAAACCGCTTTGAAAAAAAAATTTTTTGTATTATTTAAATGCTAATTAATATATGTGCAAAATTTGAAAACGATATCTTTTTTCCTTCTATGAAAAAAAAGTCCCAAATTTTTTTTTAAATTTGTAACCTATATGCCCCCCTTAAGCTTTTCTAGATGGATTGCACAAAATATATAAAATATATATAAAATTGTATTATGTTTAACGCCCACTTTTTTCGGATGCCTTCACGGGTACATTCTCTGATATACAGCCCTAGTCAGAAATATTTACACATCGCTAATATTTGTAAATGTTTTAAAGAAAGAACTCATTTTATTGTTGTTGAAAATAATTTGCAGATATTTCTTACTGTGACATTCTCTGCAGTATGTTTGTTAAAAAAAAAAGGTTTAGCAAGCCTAACGATATATATCACAAAATAAACTAGTAAATGATAACTACTCTCTGACGTCATAAGTATTTACACACTATTGAATTTAATAAACACAATTACTTACAAACATAAGGGCAGCACTGCCTTGCTTTTTAGGCATTAAGGAAGATACATGAATGTTTTTTCAAAGAATACAACAACCAAAAATTTCTTTGCAAATTAATTATTAAAATTATTCAAAATTATATATTAAAAAATGGTTGACCTCTTCAAAACTTTTTACAAAACGAAAATTTGCAATACATCGAAAATAGTTTATTATCTATGTATACACTTTTTTGTAACGCTCTTAATAAAACTTTTGTAAGCTTGCCCCAACCCAATATCGACTTATAACACGTTAAATGGAGGTATTTTTTTCAAATTATTTTAATTTGCAATTATTTATTAAAATTTGAGTATGTTAACTTTTGTTTTGAACTAGTTTTAATAAATTTCTGTTTCTGATTTCTCTACTTTCTGATCCATTTGTGGAGGAGGGGGGTGGTGTTGAACCCAAAAATTCCCCTGGACTACTGGCTTGCTTGAAAAATACAGTCCTTCTGACCAGCAAATCTTTCTTTCTTCGTTGACACTCACAAGCACACAAACTGCCAAGTTCATAATATAATTAGATATTTATTAAAAGCCACTCAAATCATTAAGAGCTCCTTTGAGCTTTTTTTATTCATCGACCCACTCTAAACAATGGAGGCAATTAATTTCCTGCGCTGTTGTTTTCGTTTTGGTTTCCCATTTTTGTCACAGAAAAAACTTCGTCGTAGCGACACCTTGAATTGTTAGCTTCTTTCAAGAATTTACATACTTGGCTTCAGTTTTCCTTTTTTTTTTTGTTTTCATTACACTCAGCAAAATTTAAATAAAATCAAATTCAACAACATTCAAGCAACAACAACAAAGTGAAAAGTCTTACCGTACTAATGTTGCCAATTAGACAGAGTTCGGGAAGACAGAGGGACTGGATACAATGTCTTAGTAAAAATTATATTTTAATTTCAATTTACCGACATTGATTCCGCTAAATTGAGGACATGATTTGATTTGGAGTCAGTAGCAACGAACGTGTCCTGATTACTTGATAACGAACTTTAAATTTCTCAGCCTGCTTTAAGAACAGATATTTTCTATAGCCTAAGCTTTGAGCTGTTAAGCTGAGCAAAGGACGTGAATTCTGTAAAAGGTCATACATTTTTGGAATATTTGAAGAGATTAGTTATTGCCACGATATTAAAAACGTGCCATAAATATCTAATCATAACCAATAAACTGAAATGGCCGCAATTTAATAGGCTAAATATTTTTATTACATGTTGTGAGAAGAACATTTTTTTAAGAATAAATTTCTTGTTGCTGTAGTTACCAGTATAAGTCACAGCAAATACAGGGTGGATCTTATTTTGGCTCTAGTGGCTTCTTTTTAAATCATGTTTTATTTTTACACTGACAGCTGTTTCCCGGTCGAAATCTTGACATAAAGTCAGTATCATACCTCCGCGGAAAGAAATGACATGCTTTACGCTTGAACAACGTTGGGAAATATTGGAAACTTATTTCCAAAGTAAGTGCTGTGTAGCCCAAACAGTGCGTTATTTGAAAAGAACATGATTTGGGCGAAAAATCATCTTTTCTGACGAGGCGCTACGTTAACAAACAAAATTGCCGCATTTGGGGCTCGAAAAACCCGAACGTTATTGTCGAGAAGCCGATGGATGCATTCACAGTGAGTGACAGTTGGTGCGAAATGTGGAATGGTGGCATCATTGGACCATTTTTCTTCGAAAATGATGCTGGGAACAATGTTTCGGTAAACTGTGGGCCATTATAGAGCCATGTTAAATGATTTTTTTTTACTGAAATTGGAGACATGAATTTGGATGTCCTCTGGTTCATGCAGCATGGTGCGCCCATGATACACAGCCCATGCCAAAATCGATCTTTTGCGCACCAAATTCCCAAATCGTATTATCAGCCGTCTTGGCGATGTCAATTGGCCGCCTCGGAGCTGCGATTTAACCCCTTTGGACTTTTTTTTTGTGGGGAACCCTGAAGGATCGATGTTATGCCAACAATCTGAAAACTATTCTAGCACTTAAGGCCAATATCATCTAAGCAATCAGCCCGAAATCATCAATAAGGTCTTGGAAGATTGGAGTAACAGAATGCACCACTTCGAAGCCAGCCGAGGAAGCCCACCCTGTACTTATGATTTTAGGCGAGATAAGAATGGAAATACAGACAAAGTGAGAAGAGGGCAGGTGCTACAGTTACATAATGTTAAGTTTTTTTTTTTTCTTCATTTTCAACCATTTAAAATAGCATAAAACTTTACAAGTTTGTTAAGAGCGGAACATTTTTTGTATCTTCCTACTTAGATGGCAACAGGAGGATTTTTTTATAATAGAATTTATTTTATCTACGAACATATTAGTTTTGATATTTTATTTGTATATTGCTATTAAACATACAGTACATAATAGAAATAAGTTTCCATTTAAAAATATATTTACTTAACTCAAAAACCATTTGAACCAAAACAAAAAAGGACTGGTAGGTTAAGAGTGACTAAGAAAATAACACACAGAAGAATTGCAGCAAATTCAGATAGTTCACTTCACTGCTAAAAATTTGATCTTAGATACTTAATGAAGTCTAATCCAAAGAATAACACAGAAGACTTCATAAGGTTGATAAAAGTTGTTGACTTTCTAAAACAATTTTTTTTTAAGTAAACAAGCTTAATATGAAGGATATCATGGAATTTTACAAAGACCATGCTATAAAACCTCATTACAAGGTCTTGTCATTCACGCGTACAGTTTGTATTTGAAATCAAAGATTATCTGCAATATTTTAAGGTCTTACATGAATTTTTGAAGATGTACCAATGTCGATATTGTTACTTTTATGGGTGGTAGACCTAGTTAAAATCCGATTAAATGTCAAATGTCACAAGAATATTTACACTTTTCTAAACCTACCATGTATCTTCTTATAAGCTTTACAAATGGAGCGGAAAACTTAATATACCCCTTACCCAGTAAGCATGGGGTATAAAACTAAGTATTATTTCGGAGTTAAATAAATAACTATTCTCAAAAATAAACGCAAAAATAAAAAAATGGGGAGAAAAAAATTTAAAACTAAGTTTAAATAAATAAGTTTAATTTCAAGCAAAAAAAAAAAAAACAAAAAAGGAGTAAGTGTCGATTGTGAGTAAAACAAAATAAAAAAAAAAATAAGTTAAAATTCCTGAAAAATAGGTTAACTTAGGGGGTTAATGGAGTAAGAGGAATTAAAAATTATAAAGATCATCAAATTTCCTATAAATCACAATATAAAAAAAATATTTTATAAAAACTTTTTCCGCTGAGAAAAAAGGTTAATTTTGTTTTGAGGAGATTTTTTCGGCGTCCGTTGTCGTCTAGTTTATCGTTTATCCCCATGCTTGAAACTCATCGAAGTGTAACATACATAAAAATAAACTAAATTTAAAGCATTTAATCTTTTGGTTGTCTGTTTAACCCTTTCATGAGCACATTTTTCTACTGTACATGTAAAATTCAAATATGATCTCATAATTTTCGGGGTAGCCGATAACAAATCCGACATTAGAATTTAGAAATTAAAAATAGCTGATTCAATAAAGCGACATCTCTAACATGTTAACAATCAACACGAAAAAAGAAAACAATACCGTCTGAGTGTTTTCGAGTTCGCTGATTTCGATTCTAGTCAGATCGTAATCACTTTAGACCCCTTTTCCACACGGCAATTTCTCTTGCCGGCAAGTCGAGTTTCTAGGCATCAGAACGAGACGAGAGGGGACGAGTACAGACTTGCTCGTACCGTAAAGTTTTCTTTTGTGCTGTTCTTTGTTTGTTGCTAGAAAGAAAGTAAAATCAGAATTGCTCAAGAAATCTTTCTGAGTGAAAACACTAATGGCAAGTCCAAAAGAGGACTGAAAACTTACTGGCAAGAAAAATTGCCGTGTGGAAAAGGGGACTTAATATTTCGAAGAATGCTATTAAGCTTAAAAGAAAACTATATGAATGTAACCCACTATACACAAACGTTGGATATCGGTATTCTATTTTGTCTACTCTTTTGCGCATAATTCGGTCATAATATCAGTCTTGTAAACCCTTAAAACAGTGAACTCGTTTTCGTATTGGAACAAAAAATAGAAACGAATTCTACTTTTGTTAATAATATTGAATATACAAGTATTAAACAATTGTATTCAAGAAACTATTGAAAAATTATTAAGTTTGTGTGATATTCTACGTTTCACACCTTTCTTTACTCAGAATGGGAAGTGGAGTGTATGTATTTTACAGATGTTGAGCGCCAATTCACCTAAAAATTAAGAAATTAAAACAAAATAAAGTGTGAAATTGCATAGTTAAGGAAGTGTTCAAAGAAAAAAAAAAAAAATGTATTTTACTATTAGTCTGACTAAAGAAGGAAAAACGAGTCAGAAAACGAGCAACGCATGCAAAGTTTGACGTATTGTTTGTTGGACAAACTAAAAAATAGCCATTTCTTTCATCGGAAGAATTCACAAAAGAGTTAAATGCACCAGTAAATAGTCACACAATACGGAAAAGAGTAAAAAAAAAACATTCACAACAAAGTAGCTTTTGCAAAAAGCATCTGATACGAAAAAATTGGAAAAACGTGCCGTGGCCTGACAAAAAAAGCTCAAGCCTGTGTTAGATAACACGGGCGCATAGGTCAGACGTAGAATACGTTAGTCATTAACAGCCTTATTCAATAGATTTACTTAAACACCCTTTAAACGCTTGTTTAGTTACGCACTGTTTAAGGCTTTACGCAGCTTCTATGCAACCTTGCTAACATTGTTATTCATAAACATTTTTTCATTTTCTGCTTATGCTTGTAAGGTTTGTGTCTGAACTATAGAAAATCTCTACAAAAATATAGAATTCCTATGGATTTACAATGGCCGCCGCATAAAAAAATGCTGCAAAGGGCGCATATGGAGCATGTCTTTGATATTAAAAGAAAAGACAAACAAAAATCATGGTTGTATTTACGTAACCTTCAAACGCCAATTTCGGCGTTTAAGTTACGCAGCTCTTAAACAACTACGAAAAATGTTTATGAATAACGTTTTCTTGTTTTAAAGCCCGTTTAAAGTTATGCTGCCTCTAAAATGTGTTTATGAATAAGGCTGTAAGACATTGAGGATGTCTTAAAGACGTGGCCAACTGGGTAAGCACAATTTTGTTTCTCTGCTTCGCTTATCAATGTTGTGTATGTACACATCGTTCGCTACTTGGTCATTATACTTCTTCTCTTTCTCACACTGGTTCTGTGATGAACACACAGATAATCGTACTGCTCTTACACATGATGTTATAATACATAAAATACAAAGCATATGAAAAGTAATACAAAATTTGAAGGAGTTAAATTTTGATTTATTTATAGAATCAAAAAAATTATATGTAGCAATATGATTATTTAAATACAAATCAAAAGAAGACATATTAAATATGTTATGACCATACTTGAATTTTCTTCAATGCATGCATAAAGTATTAAAAACTTATAATGAAAGTGACAAACATTTTCTCAAAATTTTGTGCTCCAGATCAACACCCCCGTATAACGTATTCTACGTTAAAATGGTGAATTTTTTCGGATCCGTTGAAATGCTTCATGTAAGACGAACAAAAAATACTACACATATTGCGTAGCACACAGTTAGTAGTGGTAACGTAATGCTATGGGGTTGTTTTTCCTCGTCGGGCGTAGGTGCAATATATTGGATTAAAGGTAAAAATTGCTCCACAGACTATTTAAACACATTACCGATGAAGAAATGCAGTTAAAATGGGTGGATATGCTAGATAACGATCCCAAATACTTCTCACAACTGGCAAAAAAATTGTTCCGGGACAATAGCATTATTTTATTAGAATGACCATCGCTGTCACCAAATCTTAATGCCATTGAACACCTTTGGGGTATCTTAAAGGAAAAAATAGCTGGCCATAAATCAAAAAATATAGAAGAATAGTTTAAACAAGTGCAGAATGAGTGATGATTCTATTGATCCCTCAATTTGTTGCAAACTGGTGCATTCCATGGGCCGTCGGTGCATTGAAGTTCTAAAAGCCCATGGTGCCACAACAAAATATTAAAGTTGAACTAATTTAAAGTATAAAATTGGTAGATTTTATGAAAAAAAAAATATTAGTGTGTTAGTTATGAGCCTTATGTTTCTATTAGTTTTTTCAAGGAAAATAAATGTTATAGCTTTTTTTTTGTTTTATGAATTGCGTAAAGCTGACTTTTTTTTTTAATATTCTGATTTATCGCACTCCATCTTCAAAACAGGCACAAATTCTCCAAAATTTACAAAGTTTTGCTTTTAAATGTTAAACTATTAGTAGTTATAATCTCCATCACCCATCAAAATTTTGCAATCATCTTTTTACTCTTTAATTGAAAAAAAAAAAATCATTGTCTTCTCAGGTCTGTTCCCATACTTCAACATTCGCTCGAATTCGTACTATTTTCTGCGATTTCCTGTTCCCTACCCAAAAAATTCACAAAAGAGAGCGAAAATGTGAAATCCAGTCCTTGTCAAATGTTGCTTTTTTCTGCTACACGAATTTGGCGAAGCAGAAAATATCAAACTTTAATTTTTTGACAGCTAGTATTAAATTAGAGTGGCGGCCATTGAAGCAACATTAAGAAAAAAAAACTAGTAAGAAATGATCTTCGACTGGGCCGGAGTTAAAATACCCCCACGTCCGAACCAAAGTATATTCAAAGTCATAAAATTGTGGCATGTTTTTTATATAATAAGTTTATTTATTTTATAATTCTTAAAAAACATATTTTTTAAGAATTATATTGTGAGCTTAATGCCAAATAATTCATGAAGCAACAGGTTGCTACAACAACAACGTTCTTTGCAGAACTAAACCAAGCTGACTAGACCATGGTTTCGTCGGACGCTACTCCGACTCATCAGTAGTCTCAGTGGTTCTAGCAGTCCACTAACTTTGATAAGCTAATAAGCGTAAGAGCAATAAAACCAAAGTGGAATTATAGAAGCGCCTATACTTTATCAAAGCAATGTTTTTCTACTCTTTATTTGGTATTATTTGGCATTAAGCTCACAATATAATTCTTAAAAAATATGTTTTTTAAGAATTATAAAATAAATAAATATATTCAAAGTCTTAAGCAGTCAATAAAGTGTTTATTTGTAAAAACAGAAAATATTCGCTTTTGTTTTTTGATAAAGTCACTTTGTATGGGAGGTGGGTGTAGTTTTCACTCGATTTGGTTGAATTTTATACACAGAGTACATGTTATACATCATAGTTCATATGCATAATTTCAAGTCCTTATAAAGGGTGTCCCAACAAGAACGCAATTTTTAAATTTTATATAAAACACAGATATTTAAAAAAAAATTGTGAAACTTTATTTTATTGTTAAGTAGACAGAATGAGGTTATGTATGGAACAATATATCGTGCAGATGGCCGCCGCGGCTTTGCTGGCATGCACGCGATCTTTTAATGAAATTTTCAATAACCGTTTTGCATAAATGCTGCGGTATTTCATTAATGCAGCGTCCAATTTCCTCTTTTAAGGCTCGAGTCGTCGTCGGCTTATTCGCGTAAACCATCGACTTCAAAAAACTCCAACGAAAAAAATCTAATGGTGTTAAATCGCACGATCTAGGCGGCCAATTTTGATTTCCAAAACGCGAAATAACACGACCGGGAAATGACTGATGCAGCAATTGAATTGTTTCTCTGGCTGTATGACATGTGGCGCCGTCTTGTTGGAACCACATGCCCTCCACATTCATTTCTTCAATTCTAGGCAAGAAAAAACTGGTTATCATTTCACGATACCGAACACCATTGACTGTTTGCGCTTGACCTGCCTCATTTTCATAAAAAAAAGGTCCAATGATTCCTCCAGCCCAAAAACCACACCACACAGTGACACGTTGAGGATGCATTTGCTTCTCGTGAATCACTCGAGGATTTTCCTCACCCCAAATGCGACAATTCTGCCTATTGACGAAGCCATCAAGATGGAAATGGGCCTCGTCACTGAAGATGATTTTAGCGGCAAAATCAGCATTTTCATGTTGTCTCTCCAATACCCAATTAACGAACTCCCTTCGCTGTCCATGGTCAGCTGGCTTCAGTTCCTGAGTCAATTGAACTTTGTATGCATGAAGATGCAAATCTTTCGTCAAAATTCGCTGCATAGTGGATTTGGAGACACCAATTTGTTGAGATCGGTGTCGAATGTGGATGGATGGTGGATGGATGGTGGATGGAGTTTGGATGGTGGATGGAGTTTGAGCGACATCATCACGTACAGATGCAACATTTTCGGTCGATCGACCTGGTCGAAGGCGCGTTGTTGTCTTTACATCACTAACAGACCCAGTTTCGGCAAATTTATCCATTAATCTCTTTACAGTTGACTCTTTTGGAGCATTATTGTGACCCCAAATTGATCGCAATTTGCGAACTGTAGCCGCAAAACTTTCACCATTTTGGAAAAACAATTTCACAATGAGAATGCATTGTTCATTCGTGTAGCGCTCCATTTTTACTAACCTCGTACCTTCTACTAGCAAACAGTAACAATTGTTCAAATGTCAAACAATGACACTTCCATTGTTGCCACATTTAAAAATTGCGTTCTTGTTGGGAACCCCTTTATTAATATTTGTGGAATTCTAAGAGATTTTACCGTTTTGATAAAGTTACTTTGTATTAGAGGTAGGCGTGGTTTTCATCCGCTTTGGCTCATTTTCGAACTTGACCTTTATTTTTTAGACAAAAGCTTAAATATCGAATTTCGTGATGATAGGTTGAAAATTACGTCCGTAAACGTGATCACAGACAGACAGACAGACGGACAGACAGACGGACATGGCTAAATCGACTCGGATGGTGATGCTGATCAAGAATATATATACTTTTCTATGCCTACCACGCCTCCTTATGGGCGTAACAAACGGAGTGACAAAATTAATATACCCTATTTACGTTTTTTAAACGTAGGGGTATAAAAATGTCGAGAAATGTGCAAATTAATTGTTCGGCAATCACTTTAAGTAGAATACAATGTAATAAGCAGTATTTTATATAATTTTTCATCAAAAGTTGCAAATTTTTGCAAAAACCTGTTTCCGTATTTTTTGCAATTTTTCACGCAAAGAGAGCATTTTTTGGATTACTCTCTCAAATTTTGCAATATGCGAATTTCTGCTGCAAAAGTACGGGAAAAGACCTCTCATTTTGTATGAATTTCTTTGAAAAACAAATTCTTCTCCGGAAAAATTTGGAAATTTTGAGTTGTGTCTGTTTTGAAGATGGAGTGCGATATACTCTCTTGATCTTTAAGTTATACAGTGAGCGTCTAAACAAGGTGTACACCATATTTGAAATACTTTTTATTTTATTTCAATATTTTAAAAAGCAATTTTGTAAAAAATTTTAGTATTTTTGGATTTAATAATTTGTGCTCTTATTACATCTATATATATAAAAAAATGTTGTCAAATCTGTTTGTGACGAGTGTTTGAGAGTTCGGCTGGGTAAAAAAAAAATCTGCCGATACCATTTTGTAGGGTACGTTCTCTAGATGGTTTTAAAAAAAAAATTGTTTGAAAATGACTAGGGGGCGTGGCACCTCCCATACAACCCAAATCTACGGTAGCGAATAGCTCTGAAGTTATAGTTCGCATAGCATCGGAATTCGGTGTTCTACCTTAATTTACAAGAGCCGTTCCACAGGTAAAATTTTATGGGCGTTGAATGTGGGGCGTGGCACTTTTTCAGCAGACCAAATTTTCGGTATAACTTTCAAGCTATAAGTCACACATCAATGAAACTTGGTAGGAGCGTACTATTTAGTCGCGTCCTTCGACTAGCAAAATTTATCACGTATAGGCCAAAGGGGTGTGGCACCGCCCATACAATTCAAATTTATGATATTGAATAGCTTTGGAACTAAATGCCGTATAATAATGAAATTCAGTATGGAGTTTCCACTTGGTGATATATTTATACTATAAAACTGGGATGGGCTTTGGAAAAGGGGGTGTGGCTACGCCCATACACTTAAAATTTTTGATATCAGATAGCTTTGGAACTAAACGTCGTTTAACAACGAAATTCAGTATGGAATTACTATTGGGTGATATTCTTTTACTAGAAAACTGAGACGTCATTGAACAAGGGGGTGTGGCTCCGCCCATACAAGCTAAATTTGCGATATCGAATAACTTTGGAATTATAAGTAGCATAGCCTCGAAATTTGGTTATCAATTTACACGAGTCGTTCCACTTAGAGATAGAGATAGAGACAGAGTTAGAGATAGAGGATAGAGATAGAGATAGAGATAGAGATAGAGATAGAGATAGAGATAGAGATAGAGATAGAGATAGAGATAGAGATAGAGATAGAGATAGAGATAGAGATAGAGATAGAGATAGAGATAGAGATAGAGATAGAGATAGAGATAGAGATAGAGATAGAGATAGAGATAGAGATAGAGATAGAGATAGAGATAGAGATAGAGATAGAGATAGAGATAGAGATAGAGATAGAGATAGAGATAGAGATAGAGATAGAGATAGAGATAGAGATAGAGATAGAGATAGAGATAGAGATAGAGATAGAGATAGAGATAGAGATAGAGATAGAGATAGAGATAGAGATAGAGATAGAGATAGAGATAGAGATAGAGATAGGGATAGAGATAGAGATAGAGATAGAGATAGAGATAGAGATAGAGATAGAGATAGAGATAGAGATAGAGATAGAGATAGAGATAGAGATAGAGATAGAGATAGAGATAGAGATAGAGATAGAGATAGAGATAGAGATAGAGATAGAGATAGAGATAGAGATCATTTCCGCTACGACAGCAACGCGTCGGGTATCAGCTAGTACTTATTAAAAATTTAAATTATTTAACAACAAATTTTCACATAATTCAAAAACGAAAAATACTCCATTTTCTTCGAGTCAAAACAAAGTGTACTCTTAAAGTTGTAAATAAGAAAAAAAATTCAGTCCAATTATTCATATTTTTTGTTTTCCTCGTGCTAAAATGACAGCTTTCAACGGTCTTGGCATTGATTCCACAAATTTTGTTGTTACGTTTGATGAAATTTTGTGCCATTCTTCAAGTTAAATAGATTTCAGCGAGTCCTTGCTGGATTTCGTCCTCTTTCTTATTTGTCTATCCAGATGCTCCTACAAATATTCTATCGGGTTGAGGTCCGATGATTGTGGGGGGTGATCCAGCTGTTTTTGGAGTTTTGCACAGCAACCATTCCTTCACTACCTTGGCTGTATGTTTCGGATCGTTTTCCTGCTGAAACATCTACAAGCGATCCAGTCCTAATTTGTTAACACTGGCCGGCAAATATTCTTTTAAAATATTAAAGTAATCGAATTTATTCTTGGTACTGTCAATAAACTTTTAATTTCCTACTCTGTTTGCCGTCATACACTTGCACACCATCACCGAGCCCCCATCATGCTTTATTGTAGAAGTAATATTTTGCTCCTTGAACTCCTGAGTTTTGCTTCTCCATATTTTTTGTAGTTCTTATCTTCCCAAAAATTTCGAATATGCTTTCGTCACTGAAACTATGTTTTTCCAAAATTAAATTTCATGATTTTCATACTTTTTAGCAAAATCCATGCGTAGCCTTTGATTTTTTTCTTGACATAAATGGCTTTTTTCGAGGGACTCTTGCAAATAGACCAATTGCACTTAATGCACTTCTTATTGTACTGGCACTAACGTAAGTTCCTGATGATATGAAAAGATCATCCGCTATTTTCACTGCGCTTGCAGTTGGATATTTTTATACTATTCTGAATACTGATCGTATTGCGGTTTCACAGAACTGTTTTGGTCTGCCAGCTCAGTCAATTTTCTAGTGCTCAAAATGTTTTGTATTAGTCAATGATTTTCTTGATGGTATTGTAACCTCTATCAAAAACTGAAGCTATGTATTTCGCGAAGTGATTTTTCTGCTTTATGGAATTGGATGACTAATTCCCGTGTTTCAATAGAAGTTTAACTACGCATTTTAAAAAAGTTTTCTTACAACTTACTTCTTCACTTTACCAAAGGCGAATTATGCAGAAACATTAACTAACATCATAATTAACCAATTTGAGAGAGATACCTTTACATTTGTTTTAAATATTTGAAATTGCTAAACTTACTTGGCAGGTGTACACTTTGTTTTGACGCGATAAATATGGATTTTTTTTTTGTTTTTATTAAATATTTTGTTGTTGTGGTAAATTATTTGCAAGACTTTATACTTATATTAAGAGAGACTTTAATAGGGATTCAAAACATAATAAGTTTTGGGATTAATCACAGTTCTGAAGACTTATATGTGGCATAACTCGTGTACAAAAAAAAATGTACACTTTGTTCTGACGCTCACAGTATGTGTACTTTAAAAACAAGCTTCATTACACAAAAAAATAATCAAACAAAAGAAAAACATACAAGCCGTTTCCATAATTTTTCCATCACTTTATATGTCAAGGGTTAACGTGAAATACCAACATGGGTTATTTTCTAACGGATAGATGTTTGTTATCACCTCTACTAAAACTTTTCAATATAATTCATGTAAATTTTTTAGCACCGACCGTTTATGTTTTAATCACCATTTATTCATAAACTAGCACGACGTCAAAAGTTAAAAGGTCTATTACTATTTGACCTCCTGCTACAAAAAAAAAAACCAGCAAAAACCAGTATGAAAGAAAATTTCAATCACCTGCCCAATTAACCTACTCAACAATTAACAATATAGCCACAGAAGCAATCTTGCCATCGATCAGCTCTTTACAATTTAAGCAATTGTTTTGATCCATAAAAAAAATGGCGCTAATTAGTTTTTCACATTTAGTTAGCATTATTACTAAAAGTAACGATTAATTTGGACTCAACCAGAAAACAATATGACGCCATAAGAATGGAAATAAATTTGAAAATACTAAAACCAGCACACAACAAAACACAACTATCGTTACCCTGAATAACTATTTCAGTAACGACATAAAAACGACTTCATCACCTAACCACAGTTTATCTTCCAAGAAAATGAATTTAAGTCCAACAGGGCTGAAGCAACTTGTTGGCAATAAATTCAATTTCTAATAAGTTGGCAGCGGCAATTTTGGCCTGCATTGCATACACTCAACTTCATAATGAAAAGAAAAGTAGTAAAATAATTAAACTAGAAATAACCTCAAAGAAAAGTTGTGACTCTAGGTAAGAGGTTGGGAACGAGCGAGTGCTAAGACGAAAAGAAAAGGAATGAGCCAACAAAAAGAAGTATGCCACGAGTTGCCATAAAAAATTTCTGCAAAAATGTAAAGTTGGCTCGTAAATTAATAATGGTAATGATGGTGAAAAAAAAACGGCGAAACGAATTCGTGATTAAAGTCACTGTTAGCTACAGCTACATACCACTCAAACCACTGCTTCCTTCTCCACAATAACTGCTATTCTGCAAAAGCTTCATAAATATTTTAGTTTTCTAATAAAATCTTAATTATTGACGTCTATCAAATACCAAATTTTATTATATGTAGTATGTTATAATGAAGATTGCGTCATTGACACCGGAAGGTGTTGCCATAACAATTTGAACTCTTGGAAGTTAGAAGAGTAGCAAAGAGATCTTTTTCTATGAACTTTTTTTTCATCTTATGTGTGCATAAAGAAAGCTTGACCGATTTTGACTGTTAAATATTATATGCTGCGATTTTTTGATGAATGCTATCGGATATTCAATAGAGCACAACGTTTAATGTACCTATGATCAGGGGCGTCCCTTGGGACAGGCGGAGCAGACCCATATCTGTGGTGCCAAAATTAAAAATGTTTTAAATTTGTTTTTCTAAACTACTTTTATTTTCCCGAATTATTTTTTCATATCGTATAAGAATTCGTAGTATTGCTTATCATACTATCTCCTAAAAATTGCAAAACCGTTACTCACATTGTTTGACAGCTGCTATAGCAATAATACTCGTACGAGTACCATTCTTAATTACTCAAACTTTCAGAGTGGAAATGATTTAATTTTTTTTTTAACTGTTTGCCATGTAATTTTTCTTATTGGAAAAGTCGCTCTTAGCAGAAATCCTATCGGTAATGGCGTCCTTAGCAAGTTAGCAATCCTTTTGCTAACTTTAAAAAAAAAAAAAAGGAAAATGGACTGATTTTTACAGATAAACATTTAATTGGCTGCTTAGGACTTTGAATATACTTGGGTCGGTCGTGAGGGTATTTAAACTACGGCCCAGTCGGAGATCATTTCTTCATAGTTTATGATCTCATTTTTAAGGTTTTTTGTTAGCAATGAATTTTAAGTTTTTCTGTAGAATATTCTTAGAAAATATGTTGCTGTTTTATTTTAAATTTAATATTTTTTAAAAATTAATTATATATATTTAAATCAATTTATTTAAAGTGATTGAAAACAAATTATGTTTGATATTATTTAAAGGCATATTTGCATTTTTTCGATAATTTCTTTGAAAATTAAGTATATATATGTTTAATAGGGGCGCCAAAATCATAACATGCCAATACTTCCAAAATGCTCCGAAACGTCCCTGCCTATGATAAATATGATTTTATGATGTGTTTCTCTTTAATGTGAAGTTAGCTCCACTATAAATTTATTCTAAAAATTTAGACATTGTGCTATAAAGTGCTCAATTTATTCTACAATATGCCGTTCGGACAAAGTTTAAGAGCTTCGATAAAGTTTTTAAATTGAAAAATTTGATTTTGAAATCGTTTTCTTTTCGAATACTTTATGGAAATTGGGGCAACATCCAAACTGGTTTTTGTGTAGTTAAAGGTTTGCCATTTTACAATATAAAAAATAAATAAACTGGCCATTTCAGCAATTTAAAGGACTTTGACCGAACTTCTTATGATCAAATTTTGTTGTGCATGTTATTAAATATTTGGACACAATTGATCGAGAACGGAACCTACTAGTTTTATGCCGACTTCCTAACGGCTAATGTTCATGTTCTCAAGAAGCTTTACATGTCATTATTTTACTCTCTTAAGCTTGCCATTGTCTGCAGAGAGGTGACGGCCGAACAGAAAAATTAATTCAATTGAAAAAACTTTCTGTGTAAGATGGAATTGAACCAGGGTTCTCTGACGTATGGGTCACGCCCTCTTCCCACTGCGCCACGGCCGCCACTATGGCCATTTTACAATAAGGAACATTTTATCAACAAACAATGGGTTAAAATTGCTTAATTGTTGTAAGAGAAAAATCTGATTTTACCAAACAAACTTTCTTCAGCGATGAGGTGTATTTTTCCATGATACAATTATAAAAGGTAGGAGTGACAGTTCATTCGTCTTGCACCATCTGTCAAAAACAGTATAAATTGGAGGACGAAAAAAGAAAATAGAAAGTAAAATATACAGGCAAATGACAGTCGGTGCAAGACACTCGTGAGGAAATAGCCAGTTGTCACTCCTACCTTGTGTAATTGTATCATTCATTGAGGTGGATACGTGAATAAGCAAAGTTGCCCTATCTATATAGGAAATTACCTGATAGCTCTGAAAACCCCCAAGCGATTGTGGAGAAGCCATTGCATCCGAAAAAAAGTGACTGCCTAATGTGCATTATGGTCTGGTGGTGTCATTGGTCCGTATTTTTTTTTTAACGATCAAGGAACAATCGTTAAAGTAAATTCTAAGCGTTGTGGCCGCATGTTTAGAGTTTTCATATGAAATAACACCCAATTTTTGGGAACTATTTCTCAAATTTTGGATATTTAATTTTTTCTTGGTTTTTATTTCATTATGAATAAAGCCCAATGAAATAAGACCCAATCAAATTTTAGTTGGGGATTATTTAATTTTGGTTTTTTTTTTTGGGTTTATTTCATTCGGTTTGGGGATTATCTCATTTCATAAATTGGGAGATTATTTAATGTTTCTATATAGAAATGCGCCTTTAACATATTATTCATTCTGTAAAAAGCGCATTTTTTAAGCTTAAACTTTTCTTTTTTTGGCGCTTATTTAATTTTTTGGGCGATATTTCATTGAGGCTTAGTTAATTTTTTCGTTAGGTGTAATTTTATAATGAAATAAACCCCACATTTTGGGGCTTATTTCATTTTCCATTTGGATTTTATTTCATTGTGTTTAAGTATTATTTCATTTCAGTTATTTGAGGTTTTGTTTTTCATTAAGTGTTATTTCATTGGGAGTTATTTCGTGGAGCAGCTTTTTACAGAATGAATAATTTGTAAAAGACAGATTTACACAGAAACATTAAATAACCTCCAAATTTATAGAATGGATCCCCAAACCGAGTGAAATAAACCCCAAAAAAAGCTAAACAAAATTTAATTGGGGCTCTTTTCATTTGATTTGCAGTTGAATATGATTTCGGTAGTCAAAACTTTAGAAAAATGTTGAAAGTACAAGTTAAGCCATTTTCAACTGTATATCATTTTCTAAGATCGGACATAAAATGCATAACTTATGGAAAAAAACCACTTTGGCGGTTCTTCCGGGGTCAAAAAAAAATGTTTTGAAGTTGTCCCGAGGTCATCTTCAAAATAAGGGGTGCAATTCTCAAACTTTTTTTCTTCCTACTATAATGTACCATTGTACACTACTACTTATGGCAGATATGACCCTATCAAGAACAAAGATTTCCACACATTTTAAGCCGGAAATAAGCAGCACTGTTATTTTATTCTTTAAGTTATGTTATTAACTAAAATATTTTTTGTAATCTCTGATCTAGATCTAATTTATTTATGCTTGCAAGAAAATTCGTCTTTAAATATCCAGATACACAAAGCTATCCATGGTACCATCAATTAAGGGGTTAAGTGCCTGATTTGCTTTTCTAACACTTTAATGCGGCCATCTTTCGCAAAAACGTTGAATTTACATTCATCAGTAAAGATGACGGGTTCCCAGAAGATTGAACCAGTTAAATGGATGTTCTGATATTTCAGGGCATAGTCGAAACGTTTCTTCCTGTTGGTGGAGGAAATAATGGCTTCTTTCGTGCAACATGTGATCGCAATCCCGCCCTTTTTAGGCAACGGCGGACAGTGTCGGCATGTAGATATACCCTCAGTTTCCTGAAGCTGTTTAGCTATTCGAACTGCACTCTGCTTGGGGTTGTCAGCAACTTCTCGTACAATTTTTCGTTGGCACCTTTGGTCAAGCTTCATTGGCCGTCCAGATCTTGGTAAGCTTTCATAACTGTTGGTATTTTTATAATTTTTTATAATTGCCTAAACTGTTGCCTTCGTATAATTTAAGATTTGGCCTATCTTTGCCATTGAATTTCCCTCACTTGACAACTTAATACAAATTCGACGCACTTCCGAATTTATTTCTTTGCGTTTGGACATTATTTATAAAAAATTATTGGAGATGTTTATAAATGAACAGATTCTAACGAACTAATGCTAAAGAAAGTCAAAACATTTGATGATTACTATCAGAATGCAAAAAAAATAACGGGACTTCTTAGTTACGTTGAAATCGTATGTACATACACTTTAGCGACGTGCGTTTTGTATCGCTTTCTGATTTTGTTGTTATTTTCGAAGCAGTAGCTGAGCTTTAAAATTGTTTTTGCCCAATTTCGTTGCAAATGCAATATGCAAATTATAAGGTACGCTTATTTTCAATTAAAGAGTAATAGAATAAAAATAGTTATAACTTTGCTTATTAAATCAAATGGTATGTACACTTTTGCGATTAAGTGCATGTTATAAAATAAGATTTCTGATGAAAATCATACTTTTTATTTAAATTTTTTTCTTTTTTTTTTCAAAGCTTATAGCGCATTTCGGGCATATCATAAGTAGCGAAGCATATTTTATGCACACTTTATTTTCATTCAAATATCTCTTGGAGTGAAAACTATGACATCAATAGAGCATAAAGAACATTCTTCCGAATGAAAAATTCTATAACTGTTTCGGTCAAAGTTTTCTTTTAGGCTTTAAAATGTGAATTCAAGAAAATGGTTTCGTTTTCGCTCCAATTAAATAATTTCCACTTACGTAAAATGCCCTCACAACTGCTAACACTCATCCGCTCATTAATTTCCTCACACCCATGCTGTGAAAATGGACAACCTGTTATTAATGTAACTTTTCTGTTTCAAATGATGCAAAGCAAAGCAAAGCAGTAAAACGGAAGGAGGTATTAATTTTCAGCATTGTAATTGGCTGGAAGATATAAATATTGAAGAACAAAACTTGAAATCCCGTAATTATAACACTACAGATACGGGAAAGAACATTAAAGACACGGGCAAGAAAGCTTGATAATTTTCAAACAACCCTATTAACAGCTATTGGAAATGAAAACATTAAATTATTTCCAAAATTTTTAATTTCAAGTTGCGTTACGGAAAAATAGCATAACCGAAAAAAATCATCAATCAATTTTAAGTATCTTAGCAACAACAATATTTTTATAAACAAAAAAGACACTTTTGCACTGACACTGACTTGTATGGCCACCAGCCATACAATACCATAACCGAACTTTTGAACAATACTGTGAAATAATAGAAATTGTCGTCCATGACGGTTGCCAGCACAAGCCAAATGTTTGCAACGTCAAAGACAAGCGGCAACTGGCAACAACAACGAACAACAGTGACATACAATTGAACAAACAATGCATCACAACAAGTGTCACAACTATAACTCAAGGGTTAAGGGAGCTCCAACAACAACAAGCACCACTTGGCAAAAACAAAGAAATGAGTATCAACCATAACGTCCCATAAAGCAACCAAAAATCGACCAAAACGAGTCAGAAAGTCACGAAAGCACTCGGTGAACAGTCAACCAGCTCGTTGTCTTCTTGCCGTTTTAATGCCAATGAGCCAGTAAATATGCATGAAAGTTATACTTAGCTGGGCACAGCGTGCAGCAGAGCGATGATCATCTTTTTTTTATTTTCATCTACCGCATCATTTTCATGATGATGTTGATGATGATGACTATAGTTTTTTTTAATGCAAAGACAATATCAACCCGTACAATATTGTTACAAAAACAGTTACTGTTAGTTTTTTGAAACGGTTCCCACACAGCCACACAGCATGCAAAACAGCAGCCAACATTTGGGCGAATTGCTGTCGGTGGACAAAGCAATTTTAATATATTGCATGCTGCGTTGTAGGTACTGTGGAATTTTTACTGTAGGTTCAGTGGTTATTAGAGAGAAGAATCCACTAGCAATGCACTGTGGGCTGATTTAACAAAATTTTTTATTAAAATAAAAATATCGCAAAATGCTCAAAGGGCAAGATAAAGGAGAGAGAGAGAGATTTTTAATCTATACCAAGACATATCAGTAAAAGCTACAGTAATACCTGCAACCCAAATAACTTTTCTGCATAAGTTAGGGTTTCAAGCAGTGATGTGATTCTGATTTAGTAAAAAATCCCGATCGCATCCCCATTTTAACCTGTTTATCCCACCAAAATGACTCAAAAAGCCCACAAAAAATCCCACCAAATATTTATACCAATAACGATTTTATATCCAATTTATAAAAAGAAATAATCATCAAAAACTATTTTATATAAAAGTTTATTTATTAACGAATCCAAACAAAACAAATTTTATATGTATGTATAATTGCCGTCATAAGGAAGAGTGCGGCATCTAGATATTTCAATATTCTGAGATAAACGACTTACAGTAATTTATCAAAAATTCACTGACTAGGGTTTGGATGGTTACAAATATTTGGATCTTCAGCATAGTAATATCCAGTTTTTTTTTTCAACATTAATGATATTTTACCGATTTTATTAAAAATCCAAAAATTGTGGATTAGATTAAAAATCCAAACAGACTGTGTGGAATCATTTTTGCTTGAATGATTACTTTAATTTGTGAAGATATGACACTTCAGGTTAAAATATTTAGCAATTGAGCCAAAAATTCGTAATTTTTATTTTATTTTCTTGAAGATGAAAGCAATATCTTTAAGAAAAAGCAATAAAACAGTTTTTGATTTGCATACTAGATGCCGCACTCCTCCTTATGACGGCAGTATATTCATATAAAAATTTTTTTTAAAGTCTGCATTTTTTGCTAGAAACCAGGGACCGAAAATAACTGTTATTTTCGAAATTTCGTTTCAAAAAGTCAGGCTGAAAAAATGTGTCTTTTCTAAGTTGCTAGCTAAGGAATAATAATCTTAAAAGATTTTTATTTTTTTGATTTTTTTAAAAAAGTTTCTTTTTTAAATTAATAAGAGTAGGGAGAAGGAGTGCATCGAATATATATGGTGGGCGTGGCACATTCCATACAAGCCAAATTTGCGATATCGAATAGCTTTAGGGTTATAGGTCACACAGCCTTCTACTAGAAAATACTAGAAAGTAGAATATGGGAAGTAGGGTACTGTATAAAGGGACATGGCTCCGCACATATAAGTTTTTTGATATCGAATAACTTTGAAAGTAAAAGTCACAAAACATGGAAACTCAGAATGGAGTTACTATTTTGTGATTTCCTGTTGGTGGTGCGTATGGTGCGGTATGAGTTCGGATACGTTTGCACATGAGTAAAGAGAGACAAACATTTTTTAATTAAAATACAAAAAAAAAAAAAAAAATTCCTTTTTAAATGGTCGAATATTGAATATTGCAATACTATTTAAAATTAATAACTATAAACAAGGACGCCGATAATTTTTTCCCCATCTAGTTTTCATCTTCAAGTGAAGAAAAGGAACTTTCAATTTCTTGTTAAGAAAGTTGTGTTGCACAGTATAATAATTAAATATTAATAAAAATCATTTTCAAACTAGCGAAAAATCGCGAAAATCCAAAAAGAGCACGACAAATAAATTTAGGCTCCAAAACAACGTGTGCCGGGTAAGCAAGTAATTTATATAGGATATCACTGTCAAGTTATGTACCTTTATTTTGAATAGAAAAAATAAAACTCAAATTTTAACTCTTATTTTTGACTTAAAAATAAAAGTCAAATTTCAACTTATATTTTTGACCGGAAAAATAAAAGTCAGATTTTAACTTATATTTTTGACCAAAAAAATAAAAGTCAAATTTTAACTTATATATCTGACCGGCATAATAACAAAAGTCATATTTTAACTTTTATTTTTGACCGAAAAAATATAAGTCAAATTTTAACTGTTATTTTTTACCGGAAAAATAAAAGTCAAATTTTAACGTCTATTATTCACCGGAAAAATAAAAGTCATATTTTAACTATTATTTTTGATCGAAAAAATATAAGTCATATTTTAAGTGTTATTTACTGACTTTTTTTTAAAAAGTCATAACAGTTACGGTCCCTGCTAGAAACAGTTTTTCAAAAATTAACAACAGTATAAACGATCTGGTCATTAAATTAAAAAGACAAGTCATTCCATTCATCCTCCAGGGAATGCTTATTTACCTCTACAAATTCGGGAGGAAGGAAAGATCTTTTGAATATTTTTTTTTTCAATCTAATAGCATGTTCACATTGAGCTAAAATTAAGTAATTTCGTGAGATAATTTCTAAATTGTGGAAAAGTGTTCACACTGGGTTTTGATAATTTTGTTTGACGTTTAATTTTTTTTTCTGTCGATTAATTATTATCATGTATAGTTTTTGAACACAATACAGCATCATGAATACAGAGGAAATTTCAAGAGTTGTCCTATTTTATTGAGCTTGAAGATACAGAAAAATGTGTAGATTTTGTAATAAATTTAATTCAATTTAAAAACAACAATCTTTATGGTAACAAGATCTTATTGTGTTAAAAAAGGTTATGTTCAATGCACACAATTTTCAGATTTCAGGGTTGCAAGTAAATATTGGTCTAATTTCGTGAGTAATTTCAACGAAATTAGCTTGTTTGAGGTAATTTCGAAATTAACCAATTGTATGGGAAATTACCATTTATTTCAGACGAAATTACACAAAAGCTCGAAATTACTTAATTTTGCATGCTATAAAGCAACTTAAGGGTCTAAAAATTCTAAAGTTTAAAAGAACTTATCATTTATCGGAAATTTATCAAGCAACTTAGCAATACATTTTTTTATAAAATTTCCACAGTTTGTTTTTACTTTGAGGATTTCATCTGAAGACAAGTTCTCTTGAGATTCTTCATAGGACACTTCTTGTTCTGATTGAATTTTTTTAGTGACCTAATTAAAAGAATTTTTCTAAAATAATCAACACCTACTTAGATTCTTCATAAAGCTTATGAGTAGTTCATTGGCTTGAAATAAAGCATTAAATCTATCTATTAAAGTGTACCAATAAATTCTTTAAAAAATAAAAATATGCTTTTATTTCAGACTTATTTAATATTTCTAGGATTCTATCTGCTTTTTTTTCTGTCTAAAAAATTTGCTTCAAATAAAAAAAACAGCACTAATTTTTCCGACATATTTTTATAAAACATATATATATAAAAACTTCTCAACTGAGAAGCACAATTTCTTGGTAAATTGTGATTTATGAATGATTCAACAGCGATTTATGAGCCATGGTATATAATAACTCTGTTTTAAATATAATAAGATTAAAATTTCTGTCTCGTAAAGCACAGCAGATCCCGTTTAAAATGAATATATTTTTAATAATTTATAATAATTAATATATTTAAGAAATGTAAGAAACGAACTTTGATTCCGGGAAGGGTCCCTTTTCCAGTGAAACGTCACAATTTAAGAACATTATAGAAAAAAACAGCTAACATATAGAAATTTTATCTTCAAAAATTTTAAATTTTTTCTAATTTGTTATATTATCGTAAATATATAGTTATATAGTTATTATTATATTATTATTATATAGTTATATAATATAGTTATATTATCTCTGTGAATAGAAAAGCTTCTCAGCAATTTTTTTATTGTTTTTTTATTTGGTAATTGTTGAGTACGCTGAATGTAGCCAATGTGTCCCATCGGCATGCATTCTTTGTGTAGCTGTAACACACTATAGCATATTTAATATGAGCTTTACAAGCTCACCCAAATCAGTAGAGTGAGAATGTTTATGTGTGCAAAGCTTTTAAAATTACATTTAAATTAAATTAAAAATTAAAGAAAATTACTACAGCGTCAACAAAGCAGCATAACGTCAAATAAACAAAGTTGAAAATGGTGCAGGGATGGTAAAAAGATCAGGATTGTGTGACAAATATTAGCGCAGACTTCAAAGTTTTTATAAATGAAAAATAAAAAAAAATAATTTATTTATAATAATAAAACATATTATAAAAAATTAAAATAATAATATTTCCAATATAAATAAATGATCAAATTTTACCAAGAAATTAATAGGAAACGTAATCTTCTTTTGTACTATTTAAAGATTTTGAAGTCGGTTTTTTTTTAGCGTTTTTATTTCTTCCTTTAGGGAATATTATAAATTTTATGTACCTAGTACTATTCCAAAGGAAAATTTCAAAGATGATACTTTGTTCTTAAAAAATTCGTTTTATTAATTTCTGAAAGTTTGTTGGTTATCATCAATTTCTGTCTCTTTACAATTTTTTATTAAAGTGTCATACCCTTTTTCGAATCCCGCCCACTTTATTAATCGTATTTTATAATTTAAACCCAGCCCTGCACCAAATTTCAGTTCCGAAGTATCAATATTAACCGATATACAGTAGTTTCTTTAAAGTGCCACACCCCATGTATAATCCCTCCCACTTTTGTAATGATTCTACCTACCCATCTACCCGCGTACTCAGTATTAGTACCCTAGTGTCAATATTAAGTGAAATACAGTGATTTTTTAATAAAGACAAGCCTCTTTGTGAAATTCAGCCTACTTTCTTGACCGTATTTTGTTATAATTCTACCTAGTCTTGTATGGAATTTCAATACCTACTGTCAGTTTTAACCGTAGTCCTGCGTTGGTGTAGAAAACTATATTTTTTTTTTTTAATATTTAAATATTTCCAAAACCATTTAGTTTAAGGACCCAAGCAAACATGACTTTTATTTTACGCTGAGTGTGAACCGAAATCATGTACTTTTAGAATCTCAATTATAATAGTTTTCTATATATTTAAAAATTTCAATTTCTCATGTTGAGGTGTAGATTTATACACGATGCACGTTGAAGCAAGATACTCGTATATTTTGTTTCTATTATATTGTTTGTTTTTGAGAAAAATTACTCTTCATATAATGCTGAAGCTGGAACATCTCAAAAACGGCGTAATACAAGCCTTCCAGACCAAGTAAAGAAAAGAGGCAGATGCTTCTTTTGCGTTGATGAAAAAAACCAGAAGGCAAAATTTAATCATTAGTTGGCCTGCTGTCTCTGCCAAAAAACTATTTGTAAAGCATATAACAACCGAAATGTGTGCATTTTAAATAAATAAATGTATTTATTTATATATCATATATGTCGTATATATCATATATCAATAAAATTTTTTTTTGATTTAAAAGTATGTTTTTAATAAAATCCACACAAAGTTTATGGATGTAGAAATCTATACCTCAACGTAGAATTCTGAATTTTTTCTCAACGTAGGACTAAGGTTAACTGAGATACTGTGTTTTTCTAATACTTCCACACAACTTTGTCTAAAAACGCGCACTTTCTCGACCGTACTTTTTAAAGATTATGCTACCCTTTTACTAAATTTCCGTATCCTTGTGTCAATATTATTCGAGATACAGTGTGTTTCTTATAATACACCCTCCTTTGTCGAATTTTGCCCAGTTTCTTGACTGTAATTTGTAACAGTTCTTCCTACCCCTGTACTTAATTTCAGTACCCTAGTGTCAATATTAACCGAGATATAGGTTCTCTCTAATAGTGGCAAGTGATTTAGGAGTTATCGATGTACATACATACATTAAAAAACAAAAACAAAACCTACTCATTTTTAAAGACGGAAAAAAAAAAATCATCTCATCTTGACTTTCTTTTTAATTTTTTTCATATGACCTTTGCTGTCAAAGATTTGATGCCGTTTCTGAGGTCCATATCTTAGAAATCCATACATTGTATAAAATATAAGGTGCATTTAATAATCATAAGTCATTTAAACAATTTAAGTTATAAATTGAAGTTAACGGAAACTTTATAAATTCAACTAAATCTAAATACTTGAGATACCTCTCTACGAGTGTGAGAGCCAGTGTCGCCAGATGAAATTACCACCAAAATTCTATTTTTCTCACACTTAATTCTCACAAAATACCACACTCGCAAAATACCTCAAAATACCCCAAAATACCTCAAATTTCCACAAAATACCACAATACCTCAAATTACCACAAAATCACTCAAATTTTCTTTTGAGGTATTTTGAGATATTGTGATATTTTGTGGTAATTTGAGGTATTTTGTGGTATTTTGAGGTATTTTGTGGTATATTGAGGTATTTTTTTTCACACGCGTGGTAAATATCTCACACATGATATTTTTTCCTACTCGAGAGATTTTCACCACAAAATACCATGGGAATTCCCACATCCCACAGTCGTTGAAAAATACCTTAAGTACTATTTATCGTGCTTTTCTGGCAACATAGGTGAGCTCATATCGCGCAATAGAATCTTTGTGTTTGCTTTTTTGTCGTTTGGTCTTTTTTCTGCACTTTTCGCTGTTCCATAATGATAAGACAATAGGCGAAGATTAGTTTCTAAAGAGACTACAAGTGAAAATATGTTTTTATTTTCAAAATTTAATTTAAATTAAGGTGACCTTTACTTTCTAAATCGTAAAAAACGAAGCCTTTTAAATTTAATTTTGTGGAAAAAGTATCATATTTATTCAAAAAAACTTTTCTGAAAATTTTTAAAAAAGTATCAAATATAAAAAAAAGTTGATTTTTAAGTGATCCAAATTTTCCGGAAAAACTGAAAATGATAAAGCAAAATTTCAAAATGGGATCACTTCATTAGATGCCTGGGCACCGACCAAACTTAAAAAATAACTACTTTTTTTTTAATATTTTATTTTTTGGTTCGGTCGGTGCCCAGGCTTCTAGTGAAGTGATCCCATTTTGAAATTTTGCTTTAACATTTTCAGTTTTCATTATCTGAAGGTGAATATTATGTTAAGTTTTAATTATTTTATTCTTACTTAATTATGATTTAGTGAACGGAAGTCAAAATTAAAAATTATTTTTTTTTTCCCACATATGGCCCACAGTGCAATAGCTTGTAGAGAGACCACCCCTTAAATCTAATAGCGGATATAAAAATTTATTTATGTAGCTATGTATGTGAATATAAACACATCTGCTAAACTTTGTTGAATATTCTTCCTCTTCGTCAAACGTACGATGAATAATGAGCACAAAATATTTAATATAAAAACCACCTCGGTAAAAAAGTCCGAAGCCAAAGCTTGAGATAAACAAACAAATATAATGCTAAATAAAACAAAACAAAATAAAAAAAAAAACTAATTACACGCTGGCGAACAAGATATACTAACTGACAAAAAATATGCCCACTAAAAGAGGAGCAAAAAACTTCAGAGACCCTAGCTTTAACGGAGCACCATTGCGGTGACAAGTCACAAGTCAGCTGCAGACGAATGTACTAGCGACGAATAGACGGACGGACGGATGCATGGGAACTTTTGCTTGTTTTCTCTGACTTGGTGAAGTTGGTGCAAAACAAAAAGTGAAAGTGCCAAACAGACAGCGAATGGCGAAGGCGAAGCTGAAGAAGTCACATTTTTGCATGTTGTAAAGATTGTTGAATATATTTGAGACGAAAGAGCAAAAGAAACAAAAAAAAAAAAAAAAAAAAACTAGCATAACAGCATGCAACAAAGCAACTTCTTAACTTTGCATAAGAGCAAACTTCAAGTTTAGTTGTTTTATTTTTAAGGACCAAATTCAGGCACTCAACTAAGTGGCATGAAGTGAATGAAGCAGTAGCGACAACCTTTGACAGCTTGGTTCATGTAAAAAAAAAACAAAAATAAAAACAAAACTTTAACTTATGTAATATTAAAATATCTCCCTAGTCACCGCCCACTCATGCTTTGATTGTGCATCAAACTTGTTGAAGTTTTTGTTTGACACGATAAGCGAAATGATAAAAATGAAAAAAAAACTAATTAATTTAAGCAAAGAAGGACAATAAGAATTTCAAGTTTTTCTGTCAGAAAAATATGTCGAATAAAATAAGCCATTCTAATTAAAATGCAGTTAGTAGTTGCCATGTCTTTCCTTCCTTTCTTCACTTAGTCACTAAAGTTCACTTTGAGCGAAAAAGGTCATAACAATAAAAAAAATCTCAATAGTTGAGTCCTTTCGAAAGTAAGAAAGAATAGCGCAAGAGAAAAAACAACACGTTCTTCCTATCCAAGTTCCTATCTAACTTCTACTGACGCCTCCAGCTAATTGGGGCCTTTGAAATACAAGTCGTTGTCGTATTAAGTTAATTTTCTCTTTCACTGCACTTTTTTTATTCCAAATGAACTCTTGCATCGAAAAGCGCGAGTAGCAATTATTTAAATTTCACAGTAAAGCATCCACGATAAATGTAACGACAAACTAATTGGCAAACAACTTTTTTTTTTGTAAACCTATGTTTTTCCAACATTTTTTATCTTTATACAACCGAATTTTTTCATTTTTAATTTTTGTCACGGTCCACTTCAGACACATGGAAAAATAAGTAGTATTCCGAGAAATACGAAAATCAACCAACCGCCGAAGAATTATTCTTCATCAAGACAATTCGAGCTTCAGGCGTTTTTTTGGCTCTCAAAACATCGAATTAATGGGTCATCAGCCATACGGTCTTGATTTGGCACCAATAAAGAATAGACTGCGTAGACAACGATTTTCGACGCCAGAAGAAGTCGTTGATCCGTTCAAAAACTATGTTTTGGAGGTGTCATAAGCGGAATGAGATAAATGTTATGATGTATGACAAATGATTCGAACTCATGCAAAAATGTTCTTTACAGTGGGTCGGCCTTCATACAAAAAAAAAGTTTGTAAAAACCACCCCCTATTTCAAAGCTGAGCTCGAATGGACTCCAAAATAAAAAAAAACAATTTTTTTGGACCGAAAAACAGCTGAAATGGTCTCTTTTCTATAACTTGAGGATAACATATCCTATCTTAAAAAATAATATGTCGTTTAAAAATGCTTTACTAAATTTTCTCTTCAGAACATTTTTACTTCCAAGGTCACCATTCACGATTCGTGGGCAATTTTGTTTAATCTCGTGGGCAATCTTAAGAAAAATATTTTATTTTAATTTCATTACTTAATTTTTAAAAATAATTCCGTTATTTTCAATTTTGTTTGAATTAAAAAAAAAAGTAATGCATACTTAATGCAAAAAGTACTTAATGCATGCAAAACAATAAAAAGAAAACAAACTCAAACTCAAACAAACCTAGCCTTTCGAGGCAACCAAACACCTCAACGTCCGAACCCCTGTCCGACTCCGTCCTGTCTGTTGCAGTCGCAACAAGCATCCCGTCCAACCCTAGTCCGTCTGTGCCCTCGTCTCAGTCCAACCCTAAAGTGTCCGTGCCCGTGTCCAACTCCAGCGCCTTCATAGCCCCATGTCCGGCAAATCGCCTTCCGTCCGTGCCGTTAATCCCCCCTTCGGAGGAATCCTCCGATTCAATTCCTCTCCTCGGACGCCTTTACTTGGACAGCACTGAGGAGGACTCAAATCCTCCCTCGACCGCTACCTGTATCGGCACCGACACAGAGGACGAATTGTTGGATGACTCCAATTTGGAGACCACCGCAATAGAGGTGAAAACTCCGTTGTCCCCAGGGACCATCAAAGCTCGCTCCAACTACAGGAGCTCGAAGCGCTTCCTGAAAAGGATGATGGCCCGTGACCCAGTTTCACTGGTAGTCAGGGACAAAAAATTAATAAAAAAGCATGAACGGCTTGTGAAGCTCTTCGAGAGAAAGGAAGCTGGGCTTTCTCTCGAACCCAGAGCCCCACAAACCCCCGCAATCCCTCCCTTAGCTACTGCCCCCAAGGCGAACGGCGAGGGAGAGACTGCACCCAGGAAAGCGGATCCCCCCTCACAAACTTCCAAGTCCAGGAAGAACCGTAAGGGGAAATCCGATTCGAAGAAAGAAGAGAGAAAGACTATCTCCGCGCCTACTCCGTGCATGGTGAAGCCATCTTATAAGGCTGTGCTTGCCGGACACCCGAGAACCCCTTCTGGGACATCTCGAGACCTGGCAGGCAGAGTCTCCACCGGGGAGCGCGCCGGAACCTCAGGATTGCAGGCCAAACGGCAAAGATCAGAGGATGAAACCAGAGGAAACGGACCCAAAAGGCCCAGACCTTCCCCTGGTTTCGAAGGCGCGCCTAGTGACCTGCAGGTAGCCATCATCGACCAGCAAAATCCGGACGGTAGGATATCGCTGGACAGATGGCTGCTTGTGGAGAACGAGATCCTCAAGAAGATGATGGCCAATACCGAAAACGGCGACTCCGAGGAGTATAAGTTTGACGGTGCTGGGTGGGCCAGGGGGGTGAAGATCGTCGGGTGCAGCAACGGGAAGTCACTTGAGTTCCTCTCCCATACCATCTCTAATATAGGAGAACTCTGGGAGGGGGCCAAGCTCAAGGTACTACCCCGCGCAGCACTTCCGCTTCGCCGACTAGCCAAAATTTGGATCCCACCTCCTGCTACGCACGAGGACAGCTCCATAGTTGGACTGTTGGCAAAGCAGAATGACTGGGCCAACGTGAAAGACTGGAAACTACTCGAGTCCAAAAAGGGTTCCAATGGCAACGGTAAAGAACTTACCTTTGCCATGGACAAAACCTCAGTAGATCTGATCAGGGGTCGATCAGGGGTACTGAAATTTGGGCTCGGGGCAGTGAAAGTCAGGGTGCATGGGGAGGGTAAAGGCGCTGATGCTGCAGACAGTGCAAATTAACTTGCACCACTGCAAAGCAGCCACTGAGGATCTGTTGATCTTCATGCAGGAGAAGGATGTGGACGTAGCCCTAATCCAGGAACCCTGGCTAATAGCCAATAGGGTACAAGGACTAGGGGCGAAGCAGTTTAACCTGTTCTACTCCACTGAAGGTAACAAGATAAGAAGTTGCATTCTTGTGAAGAAATCTCTAAATTTTCTTTTTCTTCACAGATTCAGCGACGGAGACACGGTGGCTATAAGGGCGGAGTCAAATGATCAACCAATCATTTTGGCCTCGTCCTATATGCCATATGAAGCAGCAGACCCACCACCGAAGGCAGTCCGGGACCTAGCGACATACGCTAGCACCAGGAACATCTCTATGGTGCTGGGCTGCGACGCAAACGCACACCACATTCAATGGGGCAGCAAGGACATCAATAGAAGAGGTGAGTCCATTTTTGAATATCTCCTTACTTCAGACTTGACATTATGTAATAAGGGAGACCATCCCACTTTCCATAATAGAGTCAGGGAAGAGATTCTCGACCTCACTTTTGCACTAGGAAAAAATAGGGAATTAGTTAGAAACTGGAGGGTATCTCCTATCGATTCTTTTTCAGATCACTTTAGGATACTCTTTAATATTGATTTTGAGAACACTACTCGCACAGAACCATTCAGAAACCCAAAAAGAACGAACTGGACTGAATACACTAGATGGCTAGAAACTCAGATCTCTCACCCATGTAGGGATGACCTTTCTGACAGTATAGCCATTGACAGTGCAGTCGGTTTCATCTCAGGGAAAATGAATAAGGCTTTCTGCAAGTTCTGCCCCATCTCCAGGAGTCGCAAACCCAAACAAAAATGGTGGAACAGCGATCTCAAAGCAAGGAGAACTGAGGTTAGAAGTCTGCATAATAGGGCCAGGTTAAGCAAGGAAGAGGCAGACTGGGACTCTTACAGATCTGCTCTCAACTCCTACACTAGAGACCTAAGAAGAGCTAAAAGGAAATCGTGGCAATCTTTCTGTGAATCCATTGAGAACACTAGCGAGGCGGCCCGACTACGCAAAATCCTATCAAAGGATCCGGTAGCCCCGGGCTACCTTAAACGCTCAGACAACTCGTGGACGGAAACTTGCCAGGAGACAGTGACACTACTCATGGAAGCCCACTTCCCTGGCTGTACCGATCCCGCAATACATGCGAACCCGTACAGATTCAGAAGCATCTTCCCAGAAACCCACATTGATATACCCAATTTAATAACAGAGCACAAAATAGAGTGGGCGATTAAATCTTTCAAGCCGTATAAATCGGCTGGACCCGATGGTATCACCCCCGCTATGCTTCAGCACGCTCTACCGGCTATCTCAACCTGGCTTTTAAAAATTTTTAATAGTTGCCTAAGGCTGGGTTATGTGCCCGTAAATTGGAGAGAGGTGAAAGTAGTCTTCATACCCAAAGCTGGGAAAGCTACTCACTCCACCGCAAAAGATTATAGACCCATTAGTCTCTCTTCCTTCTTACTGAAAACATTAGAGAGAATTCTGGATCAACACATAAGATCGTTCCTTAATGACCGAAACCTGTGTAGCAAACAACACGCCTACCTTAAAGGTAAGTCGGTGGAAACAGCGCTACACGAGGTAGTCTCGGTAATTGAGAGAAACCTCCACTTCAAAGATTACACCCTAGCTGCTTTTCTTGATATCGAAGGGGCTTTCAACAATGTAAGCACAGATTCAATAAGGGCAGCTCTTGAAAATCTACAAGTGGAAGATAAGATAACCAAGTGGATTGTTGAAATGCTGAAAAGCAGAATCATCAACACACAAATCGGAAACAGTAAAGCAAGGAAAACAACTTCAAGAGGAACACCTCAAGGGGGAGTCATATCTCCCTTGCTTTGGATCCTAGTTGTAAACGAACTGCTGACTACTCTCAGCGAAAAAGGCTTTAAAGTGACAGCATATGCTGACGATGTCATACTGCTGGTGGGAGGGAAGCATCTCTCAACCATCAGCAACATGATAGAAACAGCACTTAAAGAAACTGTCGCGTGGGCAGTACCAAACGGACTAGGGGTCAATCCCGATAAAACCGAACTGGTGCTATTCACAAAAAGAAACAAGATTGAGAATTTCTGCCTCCCAAAAATAAATGGCAGAACCCTGCAGCTATCCAATAAAGCAAAATATCTCGGAGTAATCCTTGATTCAAAGCTCACTTGGAAAAGCAACACTGATGAAAGAATAAAGAAAGCAACCAGTGCCTTCTATGCCTGCAAGAAAACCTTCGGTACCAATTGGGGGATGAAACCCAATGTCATCCATTGGATGTACACGGCTATCGTCAGACCCATACTAACCTACGGCTCGATTGTATGGTGGAAGGCCACTGAGAAGACAAGCTACCTCAACTCTCTCTCTAGAGTACAGAGACTGGCCTGTCTAGGAATAACAGGTGCACAACGATCAACGCCTCAGGCAGGCTTGGAGGTCATATTGAACCTTCTCCCCCTGGACGAGTACATGAAATCCACTGCAACCAAAGCGGCGTTTCGACTTAAGGAGGCTAAGCTTTGGAGGCACTGGACGCATGGACATGCCTCTATACTCACAAAGTATAGTCCTGAGGATCTCGCTACCACCTCGGATTACATCAACCCGAAAATAGAGTTTCGGCAGAACATGTCATTCTCCTTTCCAAAAAGAGAAGAATGGGATTCGAACCACCCTTTCAGTGAACACGACATCCAGATCTTCACTGATGGATCCAAAATGGAGAATGGCACGGGGGCCGGAGTCTACTGCAGTGCACTACAATTATCCTTGTCATACAGACTACCAGATTACTGTAGTGTCTTTCAAGCAGAAATTTTCGCGATCGAAAAAGCGGCTACGACAATCCTAACAAAGAACATAAATCCATCAAGGATAACAATCTTTGTGGACAGTCAAGCTGCGATAAAAGCACTCCGCAGCGAAACAACAAATTCGAAATCTGTACTGAGCTGCCGACAAGCTCTCATCAGAATGAGTCCTCCCCACAAGATTAATATCTGCTGGGTCCCCGGTCACCGCGACATAGAGGGAAACGAAATAGCAGACAGATTGGCAAGAGAGGGCTCAGAACTGGAAAGAAGTTCTGCGATCGGGTCGATTATGGCTCCAATCGGAGAATTTAAGAAGAGAATAAATGACAAAGCCAGAAATAACACAAACAACTCCTGGTCAAACAGGGACGACTGTGTTATCTCTCGCCACCTATGGCCTAAACTCTGCGAAAAAAGGACCCAATCCCTAATTTCAATGAGCAAAAATGAAACTCGCATCCTAGTAGGAGTCCTCACGGGGCACTGTTGTATAGGCACAATGGCCTCGAGACTGGGAATTCCGCACCCAGACTTCTGCAGAAGCTGTGGAGATGTCGAGGAAACAGAAACCATCAAACATCTGCTTTGCGAGTGTCCTAACCTCCAACAACGCCGACTTCGCCACATGGGAAGCAGAGTGTACGGAGAACTACAGGAGCTCGTGGATGTACCACTGATGGATCTTTTCAAATTTATACGGAGCACCGGTTGGTTCAACCAACCTCGCTCCAGTGACTAACAAGACTTAGTTGTTTTTGACATTTTTAGGACCACAGATAATAGGGAACCACAATGGACCAATAGGCCCCCGTGCAGGCAACGTTAGGTTGCCCCTCCCTTCTAACCTAACCTAACCTAATGCAAAAAGCAACGTACCAAATATTTGAACCATTATAACTTCAATGTTTTTAAAGTTATTTAATAATTTTGTTGGACAAAATGTGAAAAAATTCTTAGAACTTTAATTTTATGAGAAAAAAAAAACAATTTTACAGGGGTAAATCGGGCTAACGAGGCTTACTAGTCAAATATGACTACTAGAAAATATAGTACTCATAAAGCACTTTTAAACGACATATTATTTTTTAAGATCGGATATCTTATACTCAAGTTATAAAAAAATACAGTTTCTGCTGTTTTTCCGATGGTCCAAAAAAAATTTTTTTTTTGTGGAATCCATTCGAGGTCAGCTTTGAAATAGGGGGTAGTTTTTCAAACTTTTTTTTCGACCCACTCTAATGTACTTATCATAAAGGAGAATATTTCCAAAACCAATAAAGAAAAAAATTCGGTCTTTTTATTTTTTCCCGAAATCTGTCTAGTACCCTACGTTATAAGCATACTTGGCGGTACGGTTATGAATGAGGAAATTGAAAATAAAATTATCCAAAGATAATAATAATAATAAGCTGACCGGACTTCTTATAATCAAATTGTGTTGTGCGTATTATGTCTTTATACACAATTGATCGAGAACAGGACCTAATAGTTTTATGCCAACTCCAAACGGATAATGTGCATGTTCTCAAGAAACTTTACATGGCATTATTTACTCTCTGAGGCAAAGCTCAGAAAAAATAATTTAAATGAAAAACTTTCTGTGTTAAGTGGAAATTGAGCCAAGGTTCTCTAACGTATGGGCCACTCACTCTACCCATTGCGCCACACAGAGGAATCGCTTTAACATTTCTTGGAAAAAATAGAAGGAGTGGTCCCCTCATAATGAAATTTTGCATGCTAAATTCGAAGCATCTCATTAAGAAAATTATCCCGCTAAGTCAATGAAAATGCCTACCTCCCATACAAAGTGACTTTATCAAAACGGTAAAATCGCTTAGTATTTCCAAAAAAAAAAAAAACTGAATACATGAACTTGAAATTTTATATATATATGAACATATGAGCTTTGATGTTTAATATACAATCTGAGTATGAAATTCAACAAAATCGGATGAAAACCACGCCTACCTCCCATACAAAGTGACTTTACCAAGCAGGTAAAATCTCCTTTAATTCCATAAAGCTTTAATATGCACTCTGAGTATATAATTTAACGAAACGACGAAGGTCAAGTTCGAAAATGAGCCTAATCGAGTGAAAACCTCACCCACCTCTCATACAAAGTTACTTTATCAAAAAACAAAAGCGAATTTTTTCTGTTAAAACTATGACTATAACTTCTTAAGACTTTGAAAATACTTTGGTTCGGCTGTGGAGGTATTTTAACTTTGGTCCAGTCGAAGATCATTTCTTACTAGTTTTTAATTCCTTTATGGACTACTTTTTAATTGCTCTTACTTTGGTTTCAAGAACAGTCATTAAAATAATTAAACTCTAAAAGTATGCATCATTTCTTTTTATTTGCATATGGCATTTCTAATTTGTATTGTACATATTTGTATTGTGACCTAGCTATGTCCGAATTTTTAAAAACTTTGTTTGGTGGCCGCAAACACGTACCTTTACTTTTTTTTAAATATGTTTAAAGAGGACATACCCAGATTACATAATATCATAATGAGACGGCCGAGGAAGACCGAACTTAATTTATATTTTCCATAAAAAATAAAGAAACAAAATTTTCATGGACCAATTTTGACTATCTGATAACTTTTAAAATATTAATGTAATCTACAAAATTTTTTAATAAAAATTTAAATCAATTTTTTGCTTATATCAGCCTATGACTTTGATTAATTTTTTCTAATAAAAAAATTAAATTTTAAGAAAAGCGTTAATGGATTCTTCATAATTGATCAACATGATAACATTATAAAAAATAAAGTGTTCGGAAAATTGATTTTTTTCCGTCAAAATCTCACTGTGCGCCACGGCCGCCAAAGAATAAGGATACAAATGATATGCTTTTAAATTATGACAATGTCAATTTGTAAATAGCTCGTTGGATTGAAAAAGATTTTAGATTTAGTTTAGTTTTTTTTTACTGTGTCCCTTTTTTTATCAAATTTGAATGTTTTATAATTTCTGAAAGAAATTTTAATATGCAACCGGTCTAATTACGCTGTTTATGAATATTTGAATTCTAAGGTTCTAATGTGTTTAACTTTTTTAAGTTTTAATATTCACGTTATGGATAGATATATCGACCCCTTTGCGCGAAGTTATCGTATGTGCCATATTTTCAAAATTTACGATTTGGTTAAAATTTGTTCTACACCCCACAATTCATCACCTGGTAAAATATTGTATCTGAAATCCCTATAGGAACGTCAAAATAATTGACTCTATATTTTATCGTATGTTGCAATGCATTTTTTGTTTTTTTGTGGCTTAAATTATCGTACGTGCCGTTTATGAGTTCTCTACCCAATACATGAGTGACAAAAACCTCAGCAACTGTATCGTGTCGAATTGGGTGTTAAGACAGGTTTTTAAAAAGATTTTAATATAATGCCCATTCCACATTGAAGTGTTATTCAGTTGCACTGTCCATCTCCGATTTGGCTCAAATTTTGTTCTTAGATTGGTTTATTGTTAAGAAAACCGGAGTTTGAGATTTTAAGAATTTTTTTTTCGTGGACTTACAGCCATGCTAATTTCGAAATAGGGTATATTTTGAGACAACATAGCTCAACCAATTTAAAAGCAATGTTCGTAAATAGGGAAAAATATAAAACTTGAAAATGTTACTGACATTATAATGTTATAAGAGTATAACATATAGAATCTTATCACTGGATCTGTAATTTGTCAAATTACAATACTCTTTTGTAAAAAAATCCGGACTATAGGGGTCTTAGGCAGTAATCTATTATCCAACAAATTCGATAGTTCGACTCTGCCCTGCAAAATGTTTGTCGGATTGCCGGGGGTCCACTGCATTCAAACGGTGAAAGACAATAACCCTCCCTGTGTCTATTTTGACGATTTCATCCTCTAATTTTTTGCGGTGTTGCTGTACCTCAACCAAGCACTTAGAGCGTTACTTTGGAACTTAGCCTAAAAAAACTTTAGGCCTTGTAATGAACAGGTTCCAAGCCGTATGAGTTTCTATCAAGTCGTTCGTCCGCAGTGTACTGTCAAAGTTGGCCATAGTCAAAGTGAAATTCTTAAAGTGAACACAAAACGTAATTTTTTTGCGATTTTAAGTAAGTAGAAAATTATAAACAGTCTGTTTTAATATTTTTGAACAAAATCTTTTTTATTTTTTCATAAAAAGCTAGCTCATTAGGGATCATGAGCCTTTTAGGGTAATTAGATACTCTTAAGGCAATGTTTTTTCAACAATACTTGAACTTGAAAAAAGCTAATTTTTCAGGTGGCGAAATAATTATGGTGTTTGGAACGGAGCCAAATTTGGGCAAGTTTTTTTAAAGGCCTATATATTCAGTGAAATTCTCTGGAATATTTTTTCTTAACATAATTTAGGGTCAGGTACAGTGTTGGAAAAATTAATAGGGAAAAGCTCATAATTGAATGTTTTCAAGTATATATACATATTTTGATTTGAAATTACTTATGATCAAGTAATTTTATAAAATAAAATAATCTGAACTTTTAATTGAAAATTAACTGCTAATGTATTAAAAGACTTCTTTCTTTTTTCTTTGAAAAATTATTGAATACCATGCTTCTTGAATTTTAGCCCACAAATCGTCCTTATTTTTACACTAATAGGCTCCATTGAATTTTTTAGGACTCCCCATAGGTGCTCTATGGCGTTGAAGTCCGGCGACTGGGATGGCCAAGTCATACACTAGATTTTGTTGCGCTTGATCAGTATCCTTACCAATTTGTATGCTGAGGGTCCTTATCATGCATAAAGTTCCACTCAAAAGGCAAAAGACAACATTACTGTATTTAACATTCTAAGATATTCCACGGCACACATTTTGCCTTTTAACCAATGAATTGGTCCTACCCCAGCTGCCGAAAAGCAACCCCATATCATAATTGAGCCGCCTCCGTGTTTTATGGTTTTTCGAGTGTTCTTGGTTTCGAATTCTGCATTCCTCGGCCATCTTACAGAGGTTTTTCCACCCGAACCAAACAAGTTTATCTTGGTTTTGTCAGACCATAACATATTTTTCCGAAATCAATCCTTTTTCTTTATGTTATTTTTGCTTAAGTACAGTACTTTCCCAGCACTTCTTCCATGCAGGCCTGCTTCTCGGAGTCTATTTCTAATTGTGCAGCTTGTAACTGTTGCTTTAAGTTCCTGCTTAAGGTCATTCGACGAAAAAAATGGATTTTTCTTACGAATAAAGTACCAGCAACTTGTCAAACCGTTTCGAACTTTTCCGTTTCCTTCCTTTGTTCTCTCTTTTCGAAGTCGAATTAATAGCATTCCAGTTTGTTTGGGAGCTTTTGGAGAATTTTTGCTATTTCTTTTATGGTTTTGCAGTATTTCTCAATTTTTAAATAGTTTTCCTTTCAACTTCGTAACAATGCTCTGCATGACCCATTATGAACAGCTACCGATTGAAAGGGATAAAAATTGAAAATTTTTAAACATCGATGGCTTCAGCCGAATTGAAATTTTAGTGAATGCAGCCGGCAATGGCTTCAGCCTCAAAGAATTGTTGTTGCGTCTGAAGTTGTTTTATGTGTATGTGTGTGTGTGTGTGTGATTGTTGGGCCTGACTGTAATGCGTTGTCATTGGCTTATATCATGTATAGGAAAAGTATTATATACAACAAATTAGAGATATAAATTTTTATACATTTTGTTAATAATATTTATTGTAAATAAGCACTTTATTATTCCAGAAAATGTCAAAGAAAAGACAAAAGCATGTCACTAAGATCGGCCGTCGAAAACAAATGACAACAAAAATGTAAAATTATGCTTTATATGTAGTAGTATTTCATGATAGTAAATAAAATTTCCAGTGTTTCAGAGTTGAGAAGAATGATAAAACCGAGTGCATTCATCAGATTTTTTAAGCCAACAAGAATGGGTTTGATATTCCCATAAGTCCCATTCCTTACAGAGCATTAAGTGTGCATTACAGAGCATTCAGAGCATTCTTTTATCTTTAAAGAATGATGAATTGTGCGTCTGTTATTCATTAACTCAATAGAAGCTTAAGATTGCAATCTGGTTAATGCAGCTTTTGAATGCATTAAGGGTGTGTGAATTCCTAAATTATTCAAGTCTTTTACAGCTCTGGTATAACTACACACTTGCACCAATAGTAATGGCTCATGACTTTAGTATACTAATTTCATTTGTACTCATTGCAGATCTCTGGTGTGTACATCCGATGACGATTAAATTCCTTGCTTTATGAACATGCTTTGCAACTAAAACTATTTTTCTAATTTAAGTCCCGTTAGATAAAGTAAGTTTACAGTAGCTTCCATTAAAGAGGGACAATAAGAAAAAGGTTTATTTAATCACTGAAGATTTTAATGAGTGTGTCCCTATTTCTTTTTTCTAACACGGTTAATGAGTTTTTTATTAAAAATTAAAAAATTTTCGTTTTTGTTTATTCCAAAACTAATTGCGCAAAAATGTACACATATTTTTTAACAAAGTCTTCTTTATTCTTTCATTTAAACCCAAAACTAAGCCCCAAAAAAAAAAGTTAAAAGATGTCTGTAAGGGGTGCAATAGCTTTGACAAAATCGTCATAGTGGACAAAATATAGTGAACAGAGGGAGGGTTAATTGTGTTTTGATCGGATATATACGCCCACTTCATTGTTTATCTTGACATTTTTTGTACAACAGTAGGAAGAATATTTTATTCTAAAGTAACTTTCATACTGAAAAAAAGGAATTCAGTATGAATCAGTATTTTATTCTAAAGTAACTCTAAACAATTTTAAAAACTTCCTGCTGTATGAAAAGTTGTTGCTTTCCCAGCTCTAAGGACTACATAAATAATTTTCAGCAAATAAATAAACTTCATGCGTATCTTTTTCTCTTATTTCAACATTGTTACTAAGTCCTTATTCAGTGCTTACCAATTAATAATTCAAGCACTCTAGCACACAAACATGCTTCATTAGATACCATTTCACTACGTTGCATATAAGAGTCAAATTCATCTATATTTTGTTTTATGTAGAGATTTCGTAAAATGAAAAGCATGAAACACTGTGCCAGTTATCCTCCTTTCACATCATTGGAATATCTTTTGATTATTTCAACCTTTTTATTATTTTAAAAATTGATGATACTCTAAAAAGCATCAATTTTTAAAAATGGGATAAAATAATTTTGTGTGTAGAGAGTAATTTTACGAAAATCGAGTTATTGATAAATTGCAATGGAAATTGTTTTGCATTTATATGAACCTAACCTTTTATCATTAAAAAATTAAATATTCTTAATAATTTAAATAAATGGGAATTCGGTAAGAGACAAGGGACTTGGTGTTATTGAAAAATGAAATCCACTGTTGAGTTGAAGCGCTTTGAGTTATGGTTGTGTTTCTTGAAAAAATTCGAAACCTTTTAACTTGACTTTATGTTATTGACCTTACCTTATTGTACCTTTAACTTATCGTTACCTCATTAACTATTTAATAGTGTAAAAAGACTTTGTTTTTTTTGAAATTTTGTCACCGTTGTTTTTTATTGCGCATAATACAAGAAAAAATAACTTAAATATTAAATATATATAATTAAGAGTTAATCATAAAATCCGAATGCATCAAAATCATTTGCCAGATTTGCAAATACATTCTAGCTTAATTCTAGGATCTTCATTAACAGATATCAGTGAAAAAATATAGTGTTGCAGGATAGATGCAACAAAGATTTTTTCAGAGTATTTTTTTTTTTTTTTTGGGGAAATAGTTTATGTACAATAGATTTCACAAGGAGTGGGGGAGGACTTGGGCAGGGGAATGTAAAGTATAGATCAGACTTCTGATAGGCAAAGTAAGTGTCATCACTCGGATAGAATGAGTGATTGTAGCTGGGAGACACGAGATACGAAACACGAGTCATCACAGCGTATCGTATTCTTCTAGAATTAGTACCGTTCGATGGAGAAGAGTCAATAGTTTTATAACAGTTGGTAAAGACTAGCCAGCGTTAGCTAAACCGCGTAACCGCGTTGAGTTCGTCAGAGTGTTCAGCAGTGTTCTTAATATGGTCCAGATTTGCCGGGTGGTCCGTAGTTGGATGATGGAGCGGAGATATCACCACCTCCGCTAACACCACCAGATGAGGAGAAGCCACCTGAACTGCTGCTAGATGCGAAACTGCCACTAATACCGGTGCCACTGATACCACCAGCGAAGCCACCACCGCCGCCGCCACCGATGCCAATGCTGCCGCCGCTTGAGTCCTTCTGTGTCTTGTACTTGATGAAGTAGACCTCGGGTTTGGAAGGCTGAGTGGGTGCTGGTGTAGGAATGACAATATCCTGTTGATCTTCGGGTTTCTTGACCAAAACATAGACCAAAGTCTTCTCTTCGTTTTGTGGTTGGAGTGGAATGATGGGAGCCTGGTACGAGGGTGGAGATGGTGCCTTAATGAAGATGATCTTGTAGTGTTTCTGAGCCTGTCCTACTGGAATGTTGGGACGGGGACGAGATTCTTCCTGCTCTGGTGGTGGCACATGCACATAGATGTGCTTTTGAACGAGGGTGGAACCACCACCGCCGCCGCCGCCTCCACCGAAACCGACACCACCGCCGAATCCACCACCAGCACCTAAGTTGGAAAAGAATAATATACAAGATGTCTAAGTTTTATGCATACTTAGCAAGATTTGATGTAATTTTATTTTTTTAATTCCAACTTACCGCCTCCGAATCCACCGCCACCACCGGATCCACCACCAAATCCACCGCCGGAACCACCTCCGAAACCTCCACCACCGAAGCCACCGCCGCCGGAACCTCCACCGGAACCGCCACCGAAGCCGCCACCACCGAAACCACCGCCTCCGGAGCCGCCACCAAATCCACCATGGCCACCACCGCCGCCACCACCGGAACCGCCACCAAATCCACCATGGCTGCCACCACCACCGCCAGGTCTATTATAGGCATATCCAGCCTCGGGCCTAGCAGCGGCCAAAGCCAAACAGGACATCAAGATAAAGGCTCTCATTGTAATATTTTATTTAATACGACGTTAACGACCGAATTTGACCACGTACGACAAACGCTGAACACGACGTAAAGATGTAACTTTTCGTTTTATTTGACACTTTCTCTTTAAGGACACACACTCTCAAACGTAACCTCAAACGTAATCCTGGCTAGTGCTGAGTACGTTGGTGTGAGTGGTTGTGGTTATGATAGGGATAGTTTTGTGGAAGGTTGGAAGTTGGTGTTTTTTTGCAGCTGATTATTGCTGTTTATTAGACTAAATCGATTGGTTGACTGACGATCTACAGCCAGCGTCTCATCATTTTATACGAAATTTTCACGAAAATCACAATTTAAGTCGAATGTGTATTTCGGGAGATGGTTCACACAATTCACAGTCACAGTTACAGCAACAACATGCTCCATGCTGCTAGCGCCAACAGAGAAAACAACAGCAACAACTACCACAAAAACAACAAACATGAACTACTATAACGTCTTCATTGCATGCGTAGCCAGCGTCAAACCGAGGGTTCAAAGTAAGCTCAAAAGCCACAACATATGTCCAAAGAAGGAGAAGGATAAGGAGCAGAGCAGGGCAGGAGAGTAAGTGAACGCATCTTAAGACCCCAAAAATTACCACACAATCAGCCTATTACAGCACATCAACGATTTTCCGTTGTCAGAGATGTACAGATGTTCCAACTGCAACATCTTCGTCATTGTGTGGATTCTCTCGCAGCTGACAGAGAAACAAGTCTGACTCGCCAAGCTTCGCTACCAACGAAAGCGAAATTGAAGTTACATCAAAATTCGTCTCTTGTTAGAAAATCAACAACCTTAACGTGGATGCAAAACAAGTTTGCCTCTATAGCATTCGTCTTCGTTCATTTTGAGTCTCATTCATTTATTTTCTCTCTTCCATCAGCTGTTATTTCCTTTACAACCAGTACAGTTATTTCTACCAGCTGTTTTCCGCTACTCTAACGATCACTCCTCCCAGCACACTCTCGCTCATCTTACCACTACCGCTTCCTCTACCACTAACTCTACGTTTGTTATTAATAGCGTACCTTCGGCCACCAGGCAAGCCGAACGAACCCACTTTTATTTTCATTTATGTGAACAACAACCTCAACTACATTCATTTCTCTGTGAAGCCTCCATCATCATCATCATCATCATCACTACCGTCATCATTTGCCGCGGAGATTTTTTGAACATTTTCTCCATACAAAACATTTATATTTGCGCCGCACGACTTTTAGTTTTCTGTCTTCACTGCTGCATGCTACAGTGTTTTGTGGAATATTCTTCGTAACGTTGTTGGAGCCATCCAACGATCGTGATCGCTTTTTTTTTGCACTTAATTCGAGTTAATAAACGATATATTGAGATTTGTGTAAACTTTGTAAAACGTGCGAAAAATTGTTAGTTAACCTAACTGATCGATGGCTAAAATAAATTGTGCACAAGAAAGTGATTGACTACAACATGACTTGAGTTGATGTTTAGTTTAATTGTTGGTTTTAGGTTCTCGTATCTGGCTACTGTATAGCGGCAATTGTAGCATACATCGTATGATAAATGATGAATATGGTGTGAATTATAGGAGTGTGATGAAAAAGTATGGAATAAATTGATCGAAGAGGTTGAAAGTGAGTTTTAAGGGTAACGTAGGCGCTGAATTTCTTATGTAGCTGATGATTATACCGATCGAAAAATTTTTCTTTTCAAAGATTGAAATAACTTTTGCGAAAGAGAAGAGATTGTGATACTTTTCTTAGTAATCTTACAAGCATAAATCTCGAAGAAGATTTCATAATTACAGTAACAGCTTTTGATTGAGTACTCAGAAGTTGAAGTGTAGAACTGTAGGATGTAAGGTGCAGTAGTTCTGTAAGGTTTAGAGTTAACTCAATCAAACATGGCATTTGAAGGTGTCAAAAGTTTTGTCCAAATCTAAAAACAAAAGTTTTTACTACTTATGCTGGCATTTAAAAACAAAACCGTGAACAATATTGACGACCACCTAACAGCTTTTCCATATAATTACCCAAAAAAGACGATATTATGCATGAAAAAGTTCAAAAATTAAATGTATCAGGGTAACATTTATTTAATTGCAACCAAAAAAGTATCCACAAGCAATAATCGCTTAAGTCGACTTTGGTCAAAACTGAGTTTTTTATGTTCCTATTTCTTTTTTTTTTTAATAGACACTAACAAAATCAAAGTTAACACACACAAATCAAAGAAGCTTTTATAGAACTTATATGGAGATAGAATTGAAATTTCGAAGGAAGATTTCTCAAAACATTGATTAAGCATTGAAAGACTTAAGCTATCATTGTTTATAAACACGGATTTATGAAACGTTCTGCAAAACAATAAATAATCTTTGCTATTTTGAATTGAAATTGAAGCGAATATTGTTAAAGTTTTCGTTTTCGATAAAGCCAAAAGACGATCGTGCTAAGCTCTTTTTTCAAGTCACAACTGCTCTAGGTTCAAATCCGAAAGAGATCAAAAGAAAATAACGGGTGCTGACAAAAAAATTAGTCTTTTTTAAAAACTTCAGAAAAGAGTTTATTTTATTTTCATAAAAAAATTTATTACAAAAATATGTGTAAGTTACAGAAGATTAATAAAAATTTAATGTATAGTTGAAAAAGGTCCTTGATCAGCCGTACGGCGCAGCTTTGTTGGGATACCTCTGAAGGACTGTTGGACAGCATTTTTGTCGATTTTACGAATACTTGCTCGAATTCTTTTTTCGAGTTCTTGACAGTTTTTTGCTCTCCAATTGTTTTTGTATACCAACGAGCTTAAATTTCCAAAAAAATCTTCGATTGGACGGCATTGAGGCAAGTTTGTGGGATTTTGCTCTTTTGGAACGAAATTAATTTTTTGTTGATTTAAGAAATCCTTCGTCTTTACGGCGTAATGTGATGATGCTTTGTCAAGCCAGAAGACACAATTGCCATCAGAGTGATGCTCTTTCAGAAAAGGAATCAATATTTTGGCCAAGCATTCTTTTTGATATACTTCTTGGTTAACTGCAAGTCGACTTGGTTTGAACCAAGGCTTTGAAATTCCATTTTCGGATATGGCAATGTAGAGCATAACCTTTGGTTCAAATTTATGCTTGAACTTTAATTTCACATTGGGATTGCATTCAGAAACGTCATTTGAGTAAAATCGATCATTTCCAGGAACTTGAGATTTACTGAGCGGGAAATAACTTTCATCGTCCAAAACATACGATTTTTTGGGATAGTTTCGAAGCATCCATCGACATTGTGATTTAATGATGGATATTAGATCAACGGTGTACTCTGGCGATAGGATTTTTGTCGACACTTTATCCGAAGCTTTTTCAATGTTTTGCAGATATAACTTTGATCACATTTCATCTCAGCAGCTGCGTCACGTTGACTTATTCTATCCGAATTGTTAAATTTACGTTTAAGCTTAGCCAGAGCCTTTTTAGTCATAATTGATGGAATTCTTCCACTTCCACATTTTCTTTTCACTTCCATATTCTTCAGAATTCTATATAAAGTAGATTTTGGAACACCTTCGCTTTTTAAATGGTTCACCGTAAATATTTTGACAAGCTTTTCATTCGTTTTATAAAATTGTACAATGCGCTCAAGAAGAATATGTTGCTTCGACGACATTTTAATGAAACTGTGTTTGGTTCTCAATAATGAAAATCATGCAAATAATTTAGGTATTCATGGCAACAATAAAAAACAGCGCCTACTAAGTTAATGTGATAGATTTAAAATTATAGTTGTTTAAAATAAGTCTCATTTTTTGTCATCACCCGTTATATTAATAATACGAGTATTCTTTATACAGCAAAAAAACAAAAAAAAAAATGTACGTTGCAATTTTTGAAAATTTCAAGAAATAAATTAAAAAAAAAAAACTGGCACATTTTCATTGAGATAAAGCAGATGTTGTGGTGAAGCAACATTTGTAAAAAGGTTTATAAATTGGGGAAGTATTGAAATGAGTTCATTGTTTGAAAAAAAAAACCTAATTCGTTTATATGGAATTCTTTCTTCAGAAACCATGCATTTTAAAACTATGTATCCCGGCTAGAAAATTATTATATAACCAGCTATTTTTTTTTTGTTTTTTCTTTTATACAAACACTAGTCCTTTCAATGCACTATCCGGTAAAATAATACACAAAATTTTAAGCTTCAGACACATTTTCTAGATTCGGATTTTATGGGGGATTTCATTAAGGTACTCAACAATAATGTGTGAACTAATAATGTGTTTGTTTTATCAAAAATCAACCAGGCTGATTCACCCGAATTTATTTTTTTTTTTAGCAAAACTATGGATTCCAAAAAATATTTTATAAAGAGGCCTTATGTTAAATTTTATTTATGCTATTTCATCATACCACATGATAGATTTGATAACTTGGAATTACTTCAGAGCAGGCGATAACTACCGGGCTATCAATATCCTTCGTAAAGTATGTTGCAATTATTCTGCACTGCAGCAGGGCTGTCAAATTTTCGTGTTCTTTTCTCAGCATATCCATAGGGTTGCGTGTTCTTTTCTCAAAATGTTGCACTCTAATCCGGCAAAAGTGCGCCATTTTCTACCCTAGTAAAATCGTAAGTGCGGAATGCAACATTATCACGAGAAAAGAAAACTGTATAAGAGTGAGCGTTGTCCAGCGGATTTTCATAAATAAAGATTTCGTTATAATGGATGTAATGAATGTTTTCAATTGTTTGCTGCTTCATTTTAATATTGCAAAAATTTACTCCTAATATTTGTGCGTCACAATCAAATAAATTTCAGCAGTAAACGAAAACAGTCGAACAGCTGATTTGTGACAGGGTGGCATTTTTCTTGTTCTTTTCTTATATGAAAAATGCAAAAATTTTGCAGGGACTATGGCAATATTTTCGTAATGGTTCCATCTAATGAGGTGACATTTTGATCGAGAAACGAAAACGCCATAAGATATTGGTGCAAAACTCGGGCACAAGTTGGTTTTTAATTGCTCAAGAGTTTGATATTGATTCACGTAAACACGATCTTTTGTGTAGCCCGACAAAAGAAAAAAGTCAACAGGCGTCACAACGGACGATCTCGGAGGCTATATTGACAATGCAAATCTCGAAATAAGTCGTTCTGGACATTACTGTTGCAACAAAACTAATTGGTGCTGTTGTACGGTTTGTGTCTCCATCTTGTTTAAACCACATATCGTCCATATCCATATCTTCAATTTCAGGCCAAAGAAATCGGAAAACATATAGCCATAGCGCTCAGAATTGAAACTGTAACAGTAACTTCTTGATCGCCCAATCGCTTGGGGATTTTCAGAGCCCCATCAACGGCTCTCATCATTTTGCTTTTTCACGTGTCCAGCTAGCGCGAAATGGTCTTCATTACTGAGGTAAATTTGCTTTAAAAAATCGGAATTTAATGCTTGTTATTCGGGAAATAATGCTTGTACCCAATCGGCATATATTCTGGGCTGTCCATGGCCGGCAGACTTCAATTCTTGTCTGAGTTGGAATTTGTATGGATAAAAATGCAAACCCAAATGCATCCCAAATGGGTCTTCAGCCATACTTTCTCTAACAGCAGCTATATTTTCTGTGGAGTATACATTAAGATGATGGACACTAGGGCGTATCGAAAAATGTTGATCTTATTTTAAGAGGTCTCAAAAGTTGCAAGGAGTTGTCAAGATCACCCAAACAAATTGTTTATCCAAAAAGAGAAAGAAGTCTCCCGCAAGGACAAAGTTGTTTTCTGACAAAAACAGTAAAAACAACGATTTTGAAATGGTTCGATTTTTGGTAAAAAAACTGCATGTCTTAAAGCAAAAGTAAGTCTTATTCTATTAAGCGAGCAATATTTATATATTTGTTTGTAAATGAGTTCCGTCAACGGCGCAAACGATTTCAATGAAATTTACAATACAAATGAAGAGCGGGATGAAAAATCGATCCAGCTAGGTTAATTCTCTCTGGGAAAATTCGTTATTCCGAGTTTTCAACATTTAATAAATAACTTTATTTTCCTGATGAACACGCTTTGTAATTTTTCTTATACAGGTATGGATTGGTAGCTTAGTTATTAGAGATTCTGTCTGTCAATCTTATGATCGTGAGTTCAATTCCAGATCTGCACAGGGATTTTTTTGTTTTTTTTTTTTTTTTTTGGTTTTTAATGATTTTATTTAGTATTTCAAACATAGACAAACATTCTAAGCAAATAAATATAAATTTTCTTTTTATAGGAGTCTTTTTCAATTCGAGCTAAAAAAAAAGAAAAATAACTGTTTGGTTGTAAATTGCTTCTTTTTCCTTTGAGCCAAATGAAAGTGACCCCTTAAAAGTGAGTTTCACTACAGAATGAAGCTTCTGACTTATTCCAAACAGCTCAAATAGCCAACAAGCAGCAACATCGCACTCTGTTCCTGCAGTTTATCAATGAATTAAGTTTCTCAATTGTCGCTGAATACTTCGTCGCTTAGTTCTCGTTTAGTTTTTGTAATGAAAATTATATAGCCTAGATGTTTAGCCAAGGTGCAATACTTCGTGAGTGCGGTGGGGGAGATTTTGTGGGAATTTGAGTGTAGCTTGGTCGCCCAGGAACTATAGACTTAAACTAGCAATATCTTGCCAAACACGATTCCACTCACGATTTTTATCCACAGTGTCCTGTGTGCAGGATATTCTAAGCAAAAGTTATAATCGAGATAGCACAGAACTTTTGATTGTTACCCATTAGTCTAAATTTTGGTGGTTTAAATTATAGAGTTAACGGATGCCTTAAATTTTTCGAAATTATAGTTATCATATTTTTCACATAAAATAACACGCACAACACAATTGATCATAAGAAGCTAGGTCAAAGTCCTTTCAAGGGCGAAATGACTATAAAAAAAAGAAAGATATTTTTCGCATAGTTATGCATTTTCTTTTTTTTTTTTTTTGATAAATGTATTCTTGAAGGCGATTTTTTAACTTTTTCAAAACAATGAAAATAAGATTTTCAGACTCGGGCATTCGAAATCATAATTTTATCAATTTGGTTTCATCAAATTTTTTTGAAAAACACCCTGTTTAAAAGTATTTATTTAAAATATCACGATTGTTTTTTATTTTCATATTTTTTAGATGAAATTGTTAAATTTCACGCTATGAAGATTTTTTTGTTTATATTTTTTGGCCAAATGGGCCACGAAAAAAAAAATTATAATTCAATACGACCTGATGTACAACCCTTGAAATATCTGACCGATCCACATTCTTCAAGTAAGTAAGTAAGTAAGGAAGATCCACATTCTTCAAATTTCTTCACTATAAGTATTGGAAATTTTTCCCCAGTAGGACGATTATGACAACCATAATATTCTCGTTACGCGCGATACGTTGCCACGGCAAAATCACAATTTTTTTAGAGCAATTGTACAATTTTAACGCGTTGTTCAGTAGTAAAACGTTCCATATATTTAAATGACAAACCTTTACCTATACAAAAATCAGTTTGGATGAAATAAGTATTTGACAGCTACCCTGTAAAATGGATAAGCCTTTGGTTAAAAGGTTACTTTAATTTCTAAACAAAAGCTAAAGTAGGATTTTTCTAACATTAACTGAAAATTTCTGATTTGAAAAATTTCTATTAAAATCAATCGTTTTTAAAACGTATGAAATATTTGAGATTAAAAAAAACAATACTAAGAAATGATCTTCGACTGGCCCGAAGATAAAATACCTCCACGGCCGAATGAAAGTATATCCAAAGTCTAAAGCAGGCAGTAAAATTTTTATCTGCAGAAACATTTTCGTCAAAGTTTTAACAGAATATGTTATATTAGCTTTTGCTTTTGACAAAGTCACTTTGTACGGGAGGTAGGCGTGGTTTTCATTCGAATTCGTTGAATTTCATACTCAGATCGCATATTAAATAATATATATTTAAATATTTGTATAATTTCAAGACTATATATTAATTTCTGTGGAATTCTAAAAGATTTTACCGTTTTGATAAAGTCACTTTGTATGGGTGGTAGGCGTGGTTTCATTCGATTTGGCTCATTTTCGAACTTGATCTTGATTTTTTAGATTCATGCTCAAATATCAAATTTCGTGATGATGCTTTGAAAATTACGGCTGTAATCGTGATCACAGACAGCCAGACAGACGGACAAACAAATATACAGACATACAGACATACAGACATACAGACATGGGGGCATAAAACAGCGATTGCTGGAAGAATTATAAGTGACGCTGTAAACTTGGAAAAAAATGTTCGTGTAATTGTTATGAGACATAAAAAATTAAAAAATCTACTCAATCTGCCACTATAAGCAACACTTAACTTCATGATTTACAAAAATCATACCTCAATCTCAGCATTCCCAAGGGGTGGTACTGGTACCCACCATGAACTTAAGCTAAAGCATGCAACCCAGCCGGCTTAAACTTAAGCTCACACTGTTTTATACTTATCTGAGCTTTTGTTGCCATTTCTTTCATTTATACACTGAACTTTTAAGACAACATAGATAAATGCATACGAGTATATATTGATATTTACCTATTAACCTAAGCTGGAAATAGCTATAAAACTACTACACGTAAAACTACTTCGAAGCGTTTGCAACATAAGCCTTAAACTACGGCACATCGCACTCAATAAATTTCAATATCCGCAACACGATGTTGCAGCTGAACAAGCTGTTTTCTTCCTTCCAATGTCAGCTGAGGAATACAACAGAGTGCAATAACAACAACAACAAGAGATAAACGAGTATATAGATAAGTAGATGAATAGGTAGATAGTGGAAGGTAGATACATAGATATATGTTTAAGATGCCGAGTTAACCAAGTTGCCAGTGTTTGCGGCTTGAGACAGATTTAAACTACAACAAAAACAACAAGATCAACAACAACAACATTAACAGCAACAACAAAAAACAGCAACAGCAACAACAACACCAGCAACAACTATAACAACAACAACACCAACAACAACTAAATCAGCATTAGTGCAATTTTCTTGCAAACAACACAAAAAGAGTTCAACCTCAAATAAATGCAATTTACGATTGACGCCACGCTGAGGGGAAGAGGAGGAAGAAAGGAAGAAGTAATGCACAATCAGCGACTTATTTAATCCCAATCAAACAACAAATGCAGAAATCTAAGCAAAACAACAACAACAACAACCACTTTATATGACATTGATTAATGACAGCTCAAGGGAAGAGAAAAATTAAAAGAAAAATAAACTTAAAAAAAGTATTCAGTGAGTGCTGCGATTCATTTGTTGCAAAGATTAAAATCTCAATGCTTGCATTTCAATATCAGAGCGGCAAGCAAACGTTGTGCAATAAAATCCACGCACATTTTCCCGCCAGTGCTATAAGGGGGCAAAATGGGATAATGTACCATGGTGGTGTGCAACCAGTAGTCATTCACGCGTCATAAAAATAAAACACACGCTGTTATGTTGTGCAAGCAAAGAAGTAATAAAACGAAATATTGCTGCTTCCTTCACAAAGTTTTTGCCGGACTTGGTTGTCCATGGTTTCCCCCAATGTGCATTTCTCAATATTTGACTTTCGCTCAAATATTTAACCATTTCTTGTTGTGGCCATTCAAAGTGTGCTCATGTTAATAAACTTAGGATTAAACTTTATTACACCGTCTTAATTTTTTAAGGTAACAATGTTACGTTTTACCGCGTAGGTTTCCAAAACAGTTGAAAAAGCATTTTTCCAAAATGCATCGTCGTTGCATAGAATTATTACTCAATGAGTAAAGATGCTATGATTAAAGTAATGACACAACAGTAAAAGTTAGTTCTTTCGCTTTATGACAAAAATAAAAAAAGTAAAAAAAATAAACTTCATGCGATCGCGGAGGAAGCTGCCTAAGCAACGAAAATACACATATGTTATATGGATTTATAACTCAGTAACTATAGGTGCTACGGTTAAAAGTATTATTCGCCAGCCAAGGCTGGTTCTTAGCCCTCATTACAAAAATAGACAAAAAATGCAGGACGTAATGAGGCCGTGGTAAGCGCCGCTACAAAATGAATAAATCCTGTTATTGTGTTGAATAGAATTATTACTCGGTGAGTATTTGTGGTACGGTAAATGTTATAAATCAAAAATGAAGGATTTATACTTGGCCTTACGACGACATTATTACTTCGTCAGGTTGCTTAGAAAGTAACTTATGCAACATAATAGGAATATTGTTGCATGGAAATATTACTCGCTGAGCAGAAATGTTACGAAAAGTTTTAATTTACGACAGCAACAAGGATTCCTTGACCACATGTCTCATCTAAAAAAAAATCTTGAAGCAAAGACATTACGTAGGCAACCGTTTAATGCAGTGGAAATGTAACAACTACACGCAAAGATAAAAAACCATTTATTACGAGTTTGCCGCAAGCGAATTTCGTTTGTCGTGCTTGGGATCGTTATTTGCAAACGTTTCAACAGTTATTATAATAGTTCAGTTGCGAGAAACGCGTCATTTAGTTGCAGGTAATTAATTTCGTTTGTCATATACGCGATTGATTTTTAAATTGCAGCAATTGAAAAATTGTTTTTCCCAACTGAAAGCTTCCTTTGTTTTTACCTTCTTTGTGTACACGAGAGTTACTTTATGGACAAACTGTTCTATATAAGTAAATTGGTAATTTGCTTAATACGCGGACAGAGATAAAAACAGAGGTGCAATGGGGAAAAGACAATTAATATAACAAATAATAATGACCGAAATAGCTTGCGGTATATATAAATATAAGTTATATTTTTAAGTTGACAACTGAATATTCGTTTGTGGCAAATACAACTCGCAAACGAAGTGTAGTTGGATAATTTTTTAGTCGCGGTGAACGAAAAATTTCTATGGGTCTATAAAACAACGTTTCATGGAATTGACTATTGACGCTACGGTAAATTTTATGGAATGACAGTTAAGCAGACGTTTTCGGAAGCATGATAAGAATAAAAAAGAACTAGCAAGAAATGATCTTCGACTTCGCCGAAATTAAAATACCCCCACGTGTGAACCAAAAGATATTCAAAGTTTTAAGTTTCATCCGATTTCCCTCATTTCGATTTCGAAATTCATACTCAGAGTGCATATCAAATATTGAAGCTTATTTGCAAAATTTCAAGTCCATATATTAATTGTGTGGAATTCTGAGAGATTTTACCGTTTTGATAAAGTCATTTTGTATGGGAGGTAGGCGTGGTTATCATTTGATTTGGATTATTTTCGAACTTGGTCCTTATTTTTTTAGATAAAAGCTTAAATATCGAATTTTGTGATGATAGCTTGAAAATAACGGTTTTAATCGTGATCACAGACAGACAGGCAGACGAATGGACAGACAGACGGACATGCCTAAATCGACTTAGGTGGTGATGCTGATCAAGGATATATACACTTTTCTATACCTACCACGCCTTCTTATGGGCGTTACAAACGGAGTGACAAAATGAATAGGACAAAACACTCCTTTTACGTTTTTTAAATGTGGGGGTATAAAAATTATGGCTTTATGAGGCCTCTCAGGGAACCTCTTAAACTAACCTGAATGCACCAAATGCAAAAGCAAAAGTAAAAATAAAAATAGAAAAAATTAAATTTAAATTTAAATTAAAATAAAGATAAGTAGTAAAACAGGGATTAGAAAGGATTAGAGTGCAAAATATGGACAAAGATTACTACTAGGAATAAGATAAGGAATAAGACAAAGATTTGGAAAAAGATTAGAGTATGGAATTGGACAAGGATTGCGACAAAAATTCAGACAAGATTGGGAAAAGGACTATGTGAAGGATTGGGACAAGGATTAGGACAAAGTTCGAGATACACCTATAACACCTACATATAGGACAAGATATCTATAGGACCAGATTGGGAAAGGGATAGAAGGATACAAGTATTTGTATACCCTCAGATCAAGGTTTAGGACAAAGATTGGGAATATAAGTGGGACAAGGATAAGGAAAGGTAATTTGGATATGGATTAAATCATGAGGTTGGACAAGCAGAAGGATAATTATTAGAACAAATGGATGTGGACAAGTTTGAGATCAAAGGAAAGGATAGGGACGACTATAAGGACAAGGATAATGAGATCATATATATTGTATATTGTCCCACGACACAGCAAACTTCTTTTTTAAATGTTTTTTTTTTTTTGTTAGCTTTTGGTGCTAGTTACAAATGTCAATAGCCGCAATGGTACTAATTCTAAGCTTTTTTATTGTTGATTACAAAATGATGTACATTGGCACATCTCAATGCCAAATTTTAGCCAAATGCCGAAACATGTTTACCATATGCATTGCATCTTTGTTGCCTTACGCCGAAGCCAAATGGTCAACGTCCATAAATTGCATTACTATGCAATGTTTATTTAATTGCCTGCATTATTAATTGATTCAAGTTTTGTTGAACTGGTCTTCAAAACAGGATTTTTTGATATTTAATTCATGTTTTTTTTCTAACATTGTAAATATTTGCTTTAATCGGTTTTTCTCGTTTACAGAATGTTGAATTTTTACTTATCTACAAGACCCACTTCAGAGCAGCCAAGGCCGAGTGTTTCAAGCATTAGACAAATTCTACCAAGTGACATCTAATCGATGCAAGTTTCAAATTCGAACACGAGCAGAGTTGCCGTAAAACTGATATTTCCGTTACAAGGAGAAGACACATCGAATAATTTAAAAGCAAACATTTTATTTATTGTATTGAGAACATTCTTGAATAAATAAACAGAAAAAAAAAAAACAAACCTTGCTTTGTTTGTTGGTATGGGTATTATTGATAGAAGGGTAAACAGGGAAGGCGCCAGGAAACTTTTTGTTGGGGGCCCCTGTCTTTGTATAATTAAAATTTTTATAGAATATTTAGCACGTTCTAACATCAATGTAAGTTGATTCCATCGATTTTAGTGCAAAGCCATTCATTCAGGTGAAGCGACAGAAGCGAAAAATATTTTCAATGCTATGATGTCATTAAGATTCAAACATAAAGTTTCCATTATTTGCTACTAGACAATTAAATACTTAAATATCTTAAAATGTTGTTAAATATTTAAAAAAAAAAACCGGTTTCTTGGAAAACCTGAAAAGTATACGTAAGTCACTACATATACATATTTTGGAAAGTTCGGGAATTTTTTCCTTTATTGTTTTTCAAAATATTCTCCTTTCTGATTAATACATTTTGGATGCTTTCGAACCATTTGTTAGAATATTTATCTCATTCCGCTTCAGACACCTTCTTAACATAATTTTTTAACGCATCAACGGCTACTTCTGTCGTCGAAAATCGTTGTCCACGCAGTTTCTCCTTGATGTGTGGGAACAGAAACAAGTCACTAGGTGCCTAGACCGGTTCACATTTCAAAAATGTTAAAATACAACGGTGCGCGTCCATTTTCCGAAAGTTCCATTCCTAATGAGAACAAAAATGCCTTAAGACCCAAAAAAATTTGACCTCTAGATATTGCTGAAATCGTTTAAAGGTCATTTTGGAGCTATTTACGATTTAGATCATATTGAATAATATGTTGTCCAAACCGAAACACATGTTGAATATATTGTGATGAAGAATCATTTTCAATAATCTAAGCTATTTTCATTTTTTTTATTTTTTTAAAATATGCATCTGATATTTTTTGGCGGAGTTTTGAACATCAATTTAACTCTTTCGTCAAAATTATCGTATTTCCACATAAAATTTCTTTCTTATTTTGTTCCAGTGACATTATGTTTGTAATTTTGTATTTTTGTGCGGAGCATAAGGTTTCTTGCGATATAACTTGCTGCATAATTTTTGGACCATAACATGAAAAAAAAAATAAAAAACACTACAAACATTTGTTTTTCTTGAATTTATTTTTTAAAAATATGATTTTTTGTTAGTTTTTTCAAATTTTTTCTATGGTTATCTACCACTTGCAGCCAATATTGTTTTTGCTCTTCATTTGAAGTAATCGAATTATTAAATTCAGTTATTAACGCTACACTTCTCTCTGCTGAATCGTTAATAACATTGAGCTGAGTGACCATTTGAAGACCACTAACATATGAGCTGTTATTAAGCCACTCATCAGGGTGAAGTTTTAAAAACTCAGTAGAAAATTCAGGTTTTTAAAAAACAATCTAGTGTTGATTGTTACAAAATCATGCAGATTAACATTTAAATATGTTGGTTTCCTTGAAGCCTTTTTGGCTTTCACTGGAACAAAATAAGAAAGAAATTTTATGTGGAAATACGATAATTTTTACGAAGGAGTTAAATTGCATGTTCAAAGCTCCGCCAAAAAATATCAGATGCATATTTTAAAAAAATAAAAAAAATGAAAATAGCTTAGATTATTGGTACCGTGGTCAAAATTTTAAACATTTTTTTTTCAATAATAAATATTTAATTATGACGATTTTATGTCAATTAAAATGACATTTGTGTGGCGGCCGTGGCGCAGTGGGTAGAGCGCGTGACCCATACGCCAGAGAACCCTGGTTCAATTCCATCTGATTGAATTAATTTTTTGTTCGGTCATCACCTCTCTGCAGACAATGGCAAACCTCAGAGAGTAAATAATGCCATGTAAAGCTTCTTGTGGCTTCAGTGACGTCCGTGGCGTAGTTGGTTAAAGTGCGTGGCCGCTATGTCAAAGAACTTTGGAGACCCAGGTTCGAACCCCAGCAGCGACAGAAAATTATTTGAATTAAAATAATTTTTCTGTACGGCCGCCACCTCTCTGCAGACAATGGCAAACCTCAGAGAGTAATCAAAATGCCATGTAAAGCTTCTTGAGAATAAGAACATTCCGTTCATCGCCGTTCGGAGTCGGCGTTAAGCATGTAGGTCTATTTCTCGGTCAATTGTGTACAAACTTAATAACACGCACAACACAATTGATCATAAGAAGCTAGGTCAAAGTCCTTTCAAGGGCTGAAATGGCCAGTTATTTATTTTTTTATTTTTTTTTAAAGCTTCTTGAGAACATGCACATTAGCCTTTCGGAATCGGCATAAAACTAGTAGGTCCAGATCTCGATTAATTCTGTTCAAACATTTAATAACACGCACAACATAATTTGATCGTAAAATTGGCTGTTTTGCGGACAAACTCGTAGATACTGACGTGAAAGTGTATCTTTATCCTTGTCCTTATTCTTGTGACTATCTTTACCTTTTTACCCAAACTTGCCCTAATCATTATCCTTATCTCTTTATTTGTCCTAATAATTGCTCTACTTGTTCTTAATATGAAGGCCGTTAGGGTTAAGAAGTGCATGAACCAATCTATGCCAAGTTTCGGGGCAGCTTGGTCTTAGCCTCAAACCCCAAATTTATATCAATTGAACAATTTTTTCTGATCGGTCGTCACGTCTATACTGACAATGGCAAATATTAGAGATTAAAAAATGCCCTGTAAAGCTACTTGAACACATGCACATTATCCATTCGGAATCGGTATTAAACTAGTAGGTCCAGTTCTGGATCATTTGTGTACAAACATTTAATAACTTTCACATTATAATTTGATCATAAGAAGCTCGGTCAAAGCCCTTTAAGGGGGATTATTTACCCAGAACTCGTTTTTTTTTTTATTTTCTTAAGTCAAGAACATGTGGTTAAAATTTCAAGTTAATATTTAAAAAAATAACAAAGTTATAGCTTGGTGAGTGAACCGCCTTCGAGAGCGCGCCGTGCTGGGCCTTATTTTCAACCGCTTTTTCGCGAAACCATGTTTTCAAAGTCGTTGGCCAAGATTTCTCGAAACTCACTGAACCGATCGTTTTGATTTTTTTGCAGGCTTATTTAATTCAGAATAATCTCAGTCTTGTCATAGGATCTCGTACTTGTCATAGGATTTTTTTTTCGTAGCTGCGTTCATTAGTTATAGGCAAAATAATAACGAATTTTTGATCGAAAATCGTTAAGTTACGTTTGGAAGTCTGCCATTTTGTGAAAAATCGGCTATGACAAGTACGAGTTTAAAGTATATACACTAAGGGAAATAACGCATATTAGCATTATTCACGCCTTAATATAAATTTTATTTAAATATTCACGTGGATAAATCAAATGTTTTCCTTACAACTCGTTTTTTACCGTATTTGAATTTTATTTATACCACACACGTACACACATATTCGATACAAGCAAGCAGCAACAGCATCGCACACGTACACACATATTCTGACAAGCAACAACAGCATCGCACTCTGTTCCTGCAGTATATTTCTTGCAGTTGCAGGTTTCTTATAGTTCTCATTTAGTTAATGTTGCAAGAGTAATATAGCCTGGTGTTTTGGCAAATATGATTTGTGAGTGCGATGGTGGGTACGATGCATGATTAAATTATGTAGGGTGGAATGACAACTCGGTATTTTCTCAAGAATGTCTTGAACCGGTTGTCATTTACCTGAATAACTTCCTTCTTATTCTATCTTCTGATGGCATAATAATGCACCAATTGTCAAAAATAGCATAAATTAGAGAACGAAAAAAGTAAAAAATTAAGTAAAATATACCACCAAATGGCATTTGATGGACGCAGCTCGTGGGAAATATTCAAATTAATTGTTTTTCAATTTCAATATTTTTATATAAATTTTCCTTAAATACGATAGTTTTATTTTCAAATAGTAAATATTTGAAAGGTATTTAAATATATTCGTGCATAATTTTAATATATTTTTTAGTAGTTTTATTTTAAATATTTTAATATTTTATTTAATTAAAAAAGTATTTAAATAAATTTTAAGTATTTACGTAGTCGATTTAAGTAAATGCGTTATAGCTGAATTATAATACTGCGTTAGGTCGGTCGGCCTTTGACCGTACTTTGGTCTCCGTTGTAAAAACTTTACGATATAAGCTGTCAAAACGGACGACCTCAAACTTTGCAAAACTAAATGTTGCGTTGACAGATCGTGCGTCTATCATTTTGGTGATGCCAATAAAAGCAGCTATACTAAAAATCCCACAAAACGTCCCTTTTTCCGAAATCATGCAATTATAATTTGAATCAATAAAAAATTAAAAGATATTGTCATAAAATCATTAAGAACCATAAAACCTACTTTAGAAAGCTAAGATCTTTTTATTAAGTGTAATATAATCTGTGAAATAATGAAAAATGTCACATATTAACGTGAAAATTCGGACTAGAAGTTGCAAAATAAATGAACGCTTTCCAATTTAATGATAAAATGTGAAATTAAATTAAAATTTAAAATGGAATTTCTGGAAACACATTTCAGTTTTTATGGCAAAAAATTTTTCTTTGATTGATCGATATTTTATATATATATATATATATATGAATATTGTTTTTTTTTATAAAATGTGATTGCTTGATATCATTATTTTTCTTGTTTTTGTCAAAATTACTGCTATTTATTATTATTATTACTGTTAATTTTTGCCGAGATTTTTGCAAATTTTGAGAGCAAAATGTAGGAAATTTCGTCAACGAAAGCAAGTTGGAAATACGTATGGAAATATTCATGTAAATTTGTGAATGGAAGTTTTTTGGTACGGTGCGTGTTTTGGGGCAATTTCAATCAATTTTTATCCACCTTGAACACCAGAGGGCGCTTAAGTACAAATTTAAATAAAATCGGTATATAGTTGTTTTCATGTACGCTGAGTGTTTTGCTGCTATCTTTTTTGACCTGTATTGAACACCAGAGGGCGCTGTAGTACAATTATTTATGCGATTAGAATAAAAATTGGTATATTGTGATTTTGAGGTACGGTGAGTTTTTTGTCGCTATCTTCTTTGATCCAACTTAGACACCAGTTGGTGCTGTAGTACAAATTTACAAGTACCATAGGCGTAGAAGAATATCACCAAGTGGAAATCCATTGTGAGTTTTAATGTAATGCGACTTTAATTTCAATAGCTATTCGATATCAAAACTTTGGCATGTATGGGCGGGGTGTGGCTCCTTGAACAATGCCTGTCAAAATTCTTTAGAAGAAATGCATCACCAAATAGTAGTTCTATTCTAAAATTCAACGTTTTGTGACTTACTTTCATAGGCTATTCGATATCAAAAATTGTAATTGTATGGGCGGAGCCACACCCCCTTGTACAATGCCCGTCTCGGTTTTCTAGTAGATGGACATTACCAAGTGGCAACTCCATATCGAGTTTCATTATTATGCGGTATTTAACTTCAAAGCTATTTGATACCATAAGATTGACTTATATGGGCGGTGCCATGCCCCCTTGTCCAATGCTCACTCAATTTTTCCAGTCAAAGGACAAGACTAAATAGTACATTCTTACCGAGTTTCATTGATGTGTGACTAATAGTTCGAAAGTTATATCCACAATTTGGGCAGCCGAAAAAGTGCCACACCCTTTTCCCAACGCCCATAAAATTTTACCAGTAGAACGGCACATGTAAGTCGAGGCCGAACACCTAATTCCAATGTTGTGCGACCTATAATTCCAAAGTTATTCGATATTGCAGATTCGAGTTGCCACGCCCCCTTGTACAATGCTCGCTTAATCACTTGTAATTAGTGAGTACTTGGGTACAACTTTACAAAAACAAAGTGAACGCCATTTGCCAATCTACCTTAACACAACATTCCTTTGTGTGTTATATTATTCAAACAATGATATTAAGGGTATTCGTCCTCAACCAACCTCATTAAAATATCTAATTGACCAATATACAAGTTTGCCATTTTGCATGAATACCCTTATAATATTATTTATAATATACTAAAAAATGCATAAATTTTAATATGAAATACAATTGAATAATATTAATATCATGCTAAATTCATCAAAATCATTTTTATACTACTTAAGCAGCATGTTAATTTAAAAAATTTGATCAATTTAAAAAAAACTCGCATCAAAATATAAATTCCCACGATAATCCTATGAAAATCTGAGTTTTCCATCGGAATCCAAGAACACCCACATTTTAGCATTGCTCAACGAAAATGCAACCCAGCGTTAATATGGAATGTCAAAAGCACGACCTAGCTTGAGCATGTCGCTACTCATAGCGTTGATCGTACGTCACCCCCTCAAATTCATATTTACGGGATGAGGTCGACGCAATGCATGAGGTCGTATTTTGTGTTGCTTCATAAGAACCCATTGTTTCTAGTCGAGCTGTCAAAGGCCGACCGACCTAACGCAGTATTGTAATTCAGCCATTATTGGTGCAAAAATGACTCGCTTTTTGGATAAATTAAAAAAGTTTTTGCATAAATTTAATATTTCTTTCCCTTAGTGTAGTTGAATCATATTTTTTGTTTTCTTTTTGTTTCAGATGAATTTAGGAGGAGCAATCTTGGTCACCGCTTTACACCTTTTTTTCACAGCGCTCTATAAAAAATGAGCTACCTTATTATTACATTTTTTTTATTAAAAATCCTCATTTGTTTTAGGTATAAAAATCCTCATTTAAAGTCCAATTTAAAAATCTCCCTTAGGTTTCCTTAAAAAAATTCACAAACATTACCTTTTTTTCGGCTTCTGGATATGTAGTCCCCCTCAAAAGGCCTTAATGATCAATTCGTTTTCTTTGAATTGACCTTCCTAATTGATCCACACTTCTTTCTTCTCCGTGGTAGAAAATGGGTTAATAACATTCACATTAAAATTTGATCATAAGAACCTTGGTCAAAGTCCTTTAATAGGCATTAATGGTCAATTCGTTTTTCTTTTAATTGTCATTCTTCTTATCCAAATTCTTGGTTTAATCCATTTGCAATCCAAATTCTTGGTTTAATCCATTTCCAAATTCCTGAACTTATTTCTGAAGAGCTCGAATCTCTTTCCTAATTCCTTGCCGCACTTATTTTCCCAATCTTTGTCCGAAATCTTGTCCTTAGTGTGTCCAAATTTTTGTTCTATTTCCATTTCTTGTCCTTATCCTTTTCAGAATCTTGTCCTACATATTGTTTTAGATGTGCCTAAATCTTTGTCCTAAATCTTGTCCCAATCCTTGTCATAGTCATTGCCAATCATTGCCAGAATTCTTGTCCTTGTCCAATTCCATATTTTAATCTTTGTCCAAAATCTTTCTCCTACTCCTTGTCTTATTCCAAGTTCTTACCTTTGGCCAAATCCTTGCTCTCATCCTTTTATTAATCCTTATCCAAATTTTTGGCGTTGTCCTGGCCCTAATACTTGCCCATATTTCAATTCAAATTTCTATTTTTTTTTTATTTTATTTTATTTTCGCTTTTACTTAAGCATTTGGTGCATTTTTTGGATTATTTTAGGCGGTTTCCTAAGAGGCTTCATGACGCCATTATTTTTTTTTTTTTTTTTTTTGGTTTTCTTATTAATGATGTGACCTGAAACCTCAGATTTACTAAAAATAAAAAAATTTAAAATTTCCATAAAATTTACCCTAATAGTCATGGAGTTATAAACTCATGAAACGATTTTTCACTGTTGTTGCATTTTTACTGTATTAAGAGGTTGCCTCCGTAATAAGTTTTTTTTTATTTTCGTCATGTGGTTTTATTTTCACAGGTCATGTTTTATTTTCGTCAACAAAGAACCATTTTTTGTTGTCGTAATAATTCCAAAAGACAATATTGCCTTCTTGATGCATAAGCTGCTACCTCCAAGACATGACGACGTCAGAATTTATTTTTTATTTTTGCCGTAAGGGCAATTATAAATTCTTCACTTCTGTTTCTTTGAGCAATAATTACATGCAACGCCGTTGCATGATTAATGAATGCATTTTCGATATTTTAGCGGTTCTCTCCGCGGCCTCATTACATCATAAATTTTTTGTCCATTTTTTTCAAGAGGGCTAAGAACCAGCCTTTATAGGCACATAATATTTCTTACCGAATCACCTATATAGTACATAGCGCTTTATTATTCCATGTAAGGAATTCGCAGTTTATTTGCAAATCCTTGTTAGTTAGTTTTTTTTATGTTCGTCATAAAATCAGAAAACTAACCTAAGACTAACCTTTACGTTAGTGTCATTACTTTTATCATTACTCCTATACTCATCGAATAATAATTCCATGCAAGCCTTTGGTAAAAAAGCTTTTTTCAACTTTTTTGTAGAAATGCTATCTGAGTAGCTGTAGATAGAAAGAAGTATCCATTCTTATTGTGGAAGAAATTACGCGTTAAGTAATATTTTCAAGCAAATGTTTAATTTTAAAGGCAATAATTAATGTAAAATGTTAAATTAAATTTGTAGATATGAAAAAATTAGTATGAAAATTTCTCGTTGGCCCAGATTTATATCTAGATCGACGTAATTTCTTCATGTGGAAAAAAACAACTGTTAACAAATCCGCATACTTTCCATGTGCTATAAATATTAAAGTGGTAAGATATTTTGTTTTCACCTTCCTAAATGCAGCTTCACAGCACATGAAGACAACAATAAGATACACCCTCGAAACTGCTAAATTGCAAGCATCGCTGACTTTGAATGTTGGCAAAGCGAAAAATATTTTACGGTAACAAGTTTCAAGGGCGGATACATTTTTTTTTTCAATCTATTTAAATTTCTAAAATTACATCAGTTTAGAGTGCATCATGCTTAAATTTTTTTGCGAAATTCAATTTTTGCTTTTCAACATTCAACAAAAAATCCAGGATATTTAATATAAGTTAAATTTCCGCTACGTTGTAATCTGCGAAATCAACTTACAACTTGGAACGTCACACAGTGGTCAAAAAAGTAGGATTTTTGGAAAAAACTGTGTCACTTACAACACAGTTGGGATGGATGTTGAAAGAAGTTGTTCACACTAAAATGGTATGGTTAAATATTCCATTTGAATTCCAGAAATCAATCAATCAGTGTTAAAAGAATCTGTAAAAGTATCAGTTAAAATTCTGAAATTTAATTGATAATTCAGAAAATATCAATTGTTATTTGGAAAAATCAATTGAAATTAAGAAATTTAATTTAAAATTCAAAAAATACATCCAAGGCTGGTCTATGATTAATTTCTAATACGTTATTCACCTCTTAGTGACGATTGGAATATCTGGAATAATTATGATGAACCCACGCAGAGGTGCCTTCCATGCCAATGAAGCCAAAGAATGGGTTCAAAAAGTCCTGAACAAGTGGGAGGTTATAGGAAACCTTTTGACCAATTTAGTTATTTTGTCCAATGTTCCATGTCACATTGTAGCACCTGTTTTTTGGAATCAGCAGCCACACTTTTAATATTCTTATCCTTTTAACTCTAGTTGAACCTAAACACAATTATAATTTAACTTGTGGTGATAATATTGATGTCGATATTTTTGGCCCTGCAGTTATTTTTATTGGAATAATAAAGAGGTGTAGTAAAAAGAAATCGATTATTTTTCCACTAGATGGGTTTAGTGACGCTTGGTGGAAGTGCGATCGGGTAACGCTAGATGGCATGAGAAATATAAGATTTCGTTCTAAAAAAACTTCTCAGACAGTTTTGTAATTGCTTGACTCAGTTTTTTGTGAGAGCGCATCAACGATGGACACCAGCAAAGAGAAAATACGCCATATCTTACAGTTTTTCTTCGATAAAGGCGAAAACGCAAGGCAGGCGCCTGAAAATGTAAATAGTGTTTATGGACCTGATAATGTAACCTCCAATTTCGCACAGTTTTGGTTTCGTCGGTTCCGTTCCGGTAATTTGGATGTCAAAGATGCACCACGCTCTGGAAGTTCAAATATCGAAAATATCGATAAAATCATGGAAATCGTCGAGTCTGACCATCATACAAGCACCGTTTCAATTACCAGGAGGTAAACATTGCACAAAAAACCATTTGGAACCATTTGAATAAGGCTGGATAAAAAAAAACCTCGATGTATGGGTACCACACGAGTTAACGCAAAAAAACCTCATGGACCGAATTTCCATCTGCGAATCGCTGCTAAATTGGAAACAACATCGACCCATTTCTGAAGCGGATGGAGACTGGTGAAGAAAAGTGGGTCACTTACGACAGCGTCAAGCGAAAACGGTTGTGGTCGAATCACTGTGAGCCTGTGCAAACGGTGGCCAAAACCGGATTGACGGCTAGGAAGGTTTTGCTGTGTGTTTGGTGGTATTGGCAGGGAGTCATCTACTATGAGCTGCTCCATTACGGCCAAACTGTTCATTCGAACCTGCATTGTCAGCAATTGGACCGTCTGAAGAAACCAATCGCCTAAAAGCGGCCAGCTTTGGCCAATAGGAGAGGAACTGTGTTTCAACAGGACAACGCCAGGCCACACACATCGATAGTGACTCGCCAGAAGCGAGTAAGAGAGCTTGGTTGGAAGGTTCTTACCACCTGTTCCTGTTTATGGCGAATGATTTTGCTGGTGAGAACTTCGCCTCAAGTGAGGCATGTGAAAATCGACTCTGCTAGTTCTTTGCCAATAGGAACGAGAGAAGCATAATAAGTGTTGCCATATGTCCCGTATTTCACGGGACGTACCGTATTTTGCATGATTTTTTAAGTGTCACATGAACTGAGGCATTCAGAAAAGAAGTGTAAGCCGACCATAATATGCATAGAACTATTACATAGTACATACATTTTAAGCAACACTGAGTGAGAAATATACATTTGTGAAGTGCAACATTTGACATTATATTTATTCTGCGTACTTAAATAAATTGTTTTTTCAGAAATACAATTTTTTTAAAAAAAATTTCTGTTTATTCATTGCCCCGTAAAAATTTCCAAAATCCCGTTATTTTACATATTTTGCAATTTTCCCGTATTGTTGGAAAACAAATCTGGCATGGCAACACTAGGCATAATGAAATTGCCTTCAAAATGGCAACAAGTTGTCGATCTAAACGGTGCATATTTGACCGAAATCAAATCATTATAACTATGATAAATAAAGTCTTCAATTTCATGCAAAAATAATGGATTTCTTTTTACTACACCTGTTACTCACTCTTTTTTTCACAACTGGATATCTCCGAGGGAATTCGCCGTTTATCTACATATACCATTTCAATCTTAAGGCCAAACATTCAGGAGCTTCTACAACATTTTTAAGTGTAGTCAGAAATTTTAAATTGAAATTCAAGATTGAAACTAAAAAAAAATGAATTGAAGTTCTAAACTTTCATTTCAATAGAAAAGTTCAAAAAAGATTCAGAACTTCTATTTAATATTGAAAAACTTCATTAGACAACCAACAATGCTGTGCAATTATTGGGTCCCATTCTAACCATACGTGTATGTTTATTGTCAATATTTATGATGATAAAAACGATGATGATTCTAATTTCGAGACTAAAAAAAGGCCATTTTATGAAATAAACTTTTTTGTTACTTAAATCCCAATTGCGCAAAGTTTACGATGAATTTTATATTTATTATTTAATAGACTTCAATATAGACACTATTTACACATTTTTCTTAACTTACGTAATCTTTAATACTTTAATCTAGTTTTCTAATTGTACCCTTAAACTTTATCTCGTATAAAATGGATAAATTTTAAACAATTTAAACATGGTGTCTACTCAACACAGAAAATATATCTCTGCCTGGAGATTTCTCTTCAAGGGGGATTTCAATATCTGTGTTCATATAGCTTATATTGGGCATGGTCATAACGCCAAATGATGATGATGTCATCAACCTTGTTTTAGTGACGTATCAAAACAAAAAAAAAAAATAGATAGATTCCAAGGACCAATTCTGAAAGGTACGGTAAAAAAATTAAGAAAGTCAAATTATCGGATCGTACGAAAATGTTTTTGTAGAGTGGCCTCAAACACAGATGAATGATATAAATATAATAGTAGGTAAGTAGGTAAGGTAGTAGGTAGGTTGGTAGGTAAGTAGGGAAAATGTTCAGGATGAAAATTTAATAGGACCTGATCAAAGATTTGACCCTAGATGGATCTGTAATATTTTACTTACAAATAAATTGAAAATTGAAAAAATTTAAAAAAAGGCCAAGGAGTCGGCAATGGGTGTTTTGACACGCGGTAAAGTGTATACATTTCTAAGGCGTTATAGTGGAAGAATTCTCCCGATCCGAGTCTCATCATAACTTCTTATACAAGCTTAATGAAAAGACACTTTAATTATTCATGGTTAACTTTAATGGAATATTGTCGTAGTATTCCATTTATTGAATTCACTTTGTGTACAAATTGTTTATTTAGTTCAAATCGGGCAAAGACTAAGGAAGTGATCGTGTTCTTTCAAAAAACATCTTCAAAGACACTATAGCACTTTATTTTGAAAAGTATAGATTGGAATTAAAATTTTATTCGACATATTTTTAGTATTTCCGGCACGAGCTTAATCAAATATTTTTTTGAGCAAAACTGTTTCGGTCTTTTTGAAAAATGCTGTCTGGAATTAATATTTAAAATTAACATTTTCTTAAAATATAGTGTATAAACTTGACACAACACATAAAATAAATTAAAAAAAAATTAAAACTTTATTTTTTCATGCCCATGTCTAGAAATAAATTGCAATTGATCTTTTTCACTATTTTTCTAAAATTGGATTCATCTCTATTGTGATGGTCCTTAGTTGTATGAAAAAATAAAATGTCTTTATGTGCGGGACACTCCCTAAGAAGTATCTATTACTCGAAAAAGTAATAAATCTCAGATATGAGTTCGATCGAAGAAGATTTAGAGATGCCGCAACAAGCTTGTGATGGTCAAAGGGATTTATATGGAAACAAACTACTTTCGATCATTTGTGTACAAACATTTAATAACACGCACAACACAATTTGATCTAAACAAGCTCGGTCAAAATCCTTTCAAGGTCTGAAATGGCCAATTTATTTTAATATAATATGGTTAAATTTTTCATGTGTTTGATTTTTCGGTTGAAATGAGCTTTATTGTTGTAACTCCCTTGTTAAAAATAATACATAAATCCATAAACTATGCAATAGATGGGTTTTGGGTTCTAAAAAACCCAAAAAATCTAGAAAATTCGCAAACTGGATTAGCGCCGGTAAAAAACGTGAAGTTGAAGAAGTATAAATAAAATGGATGTTTCAAATCAAGTTTCCTATTTAAATTTAAGTCGTACAAAAACTTTTGACTATAACATATCCTAATGTAAAATCGTCTGCTGAACCCGAATATGCCATCAGAAAAAAAAATAGTCCTTGACCCAAAATTGGGCTAATATATTGAGAAGTTCCTAATTTTTTATTTCGATTTTAAAATAAAAGCTTTACCTTTGCCAAGGTCGCTGCAACTTTCTCAAATTAGAATGCTGCGGAATTGTTGGCCTTTATATGAAGTTTTGGAAAAAAATATAAAAATTATATATAAAAATTATACAAATCGGATCATTTTTATAGCAGAAAAACGATTTTATTTTTGTTGAGCTGACTTTTGGGCAAGTATGGAATAATCGTCATTCTGATACGTTATGGTTTCACTACGTTGGAAATACGTTGTTAAAATCCCGTCTGACAACTGTCATACATATTGGACTGTTTCAAGCCAATTATCTTTTGAGGTAATGTAGCAAGCAGAATACTTTTGAAAAAAAAACCCATCTACTATGCAATGTTATGTTCTCACAGTCAGAAATGGGAGAAATTCAGCATTTTTGTGGGCTTGACGAAAAAATTTCATATAATCAACAAGAGTGCAATTAGTGGCAACTACTTTTTTTATACACAAAAAAGTATACAATTTTACATACATATATATCAGTTGTTACCAAAAAACCTACTCAGCCCAGCTAAGCCAACAAAGAGAAATTCTACTCTAATTTTCGTGTTTTTCTTTGTAGTATGGCATTGATATGCGGTTTTTTGCATAACTATATGTCATTATAAGTTTGTATCAAATAAAAAAAATATTAATAAGAAAAAGTTCAGGTAAAATAATTCAGTTCAATTTAAAGCTTTTCAATACTTTTTTTTTATTATATATTTTTTTTTAAATATAATCTGCATATTTAATAATATATCTTTATAATTATTTTAATCCATTAGCTTTCCGAATAGCTTTCTTTGACATTTACATATTTTTAGTTGAAAAACAGATTTTGTCCGAAAATGAACCATAGTGCGTCGTCATAATTGAGATCCTTTTGAAATAACAACAATTTACCTGACACTAATACTTTTTATGCTATGAGAATTTCTTCTCAAGCTTAGATAAAGTACACACAGATACACTCTGACACACATATCTTAGCTTAATAGCGAAATACTTTCATACATGCCACAGCCTGTGCTCAGATCTTAAGGAGCTTGTTCATACTGCTATGCGGCAACAGAAGAAACTTAAAGGCGCCAAGCAACGGTTCACATCTTAATATATAATCTGCTGCTGAGGTTCCATACACAAACCAACCACCAACTGAACTTACTCAGCGTTGGCGGTTTCCATTGAAATTGCTTTAAAATAATTCATTTACTGTTGCGGATGCACAAAGTATCTACGCTGACGTAGATCTTCTTGAACAGTGCAGAGTTTTTATTTTTTATATTTTATTTTTGTACTTGGCCTGTAGTCCACAAACCTCTGGTGGTTTTGCTCTGTTACATTTTATTATTTTTGATATATTTTTAATATTTTTGTTTTTGTTTTGTTTTTTTCTTTTTTACAGCCTGCTCTTTTGCATAGATGCCGCAATACAGTGCCGAGCAGAGCAGCTGCAACTTTAATGCTATTCAGAAGGAAATTCGCATGTCAGATTGGTGGCAGCGGCGTAAATCTGTTGGATACGGTTGTGTATCTACGTTTTTGCGTATCACTTGCAATTGAAGTTGCTACAGTTTTATTTAATTCTTTTTTTTTAATGTTTTTCATCTTCGCAGAAACTCTCAGGCTGGTTTTATTTAGTTCACATTGAAAGATTACATTTTTGTTGTTATGCAATACTTTCGTGTTGGATGGATAAAGTGAGTATTTCAAGGTGAAATCAGTTGAAGGTGCCAAATACCGGAAATAATATCTCTGGGATAAAATTCAGCTGGTTTTTCTTTTGCTGACATGAAAGGTTGACAGCTTTTGAACTGATTTGTAGTTTTTTAAATGAGATTTTTATGTTATTTTAAGAAAATAAAAAGAAAAAAAAAATAAATAATAAAAAAAAAAAACTGATCTTGAATGTAATGGGAAGAAAATATAAAATAAAATCAAAGTTTAAACTATCTGACATAATGCATTGATGAGCTTGATGAAATTTTTCACAGTAAAATACAGCGGAAATAGAAAATGCTACGCATTGCTTTGAAAAAATAAATATTAACTGCTGATGGGAATATACACTGTAACTGTCAAGTGTAGCTATTTCAAATTAATTTGATATACATGGCATCAATGCCATCAATTTCATCCGTCTCAGTTGAGTTATTGGTTGCACAGCATCTTTGTCCTACTTTTCCTCCCGGCAGAGCTGTCATCTATCTCCTTTGCAATAAAACATTATGCGCGGCTGTCAACTTGATTCAAGCCAAATCAGCACCTTAAAGTCGTTACAGGAATTTGTGGAATCTGCAGATTTACAAGGTTGTTGCTAAGATTTCTGACAAGGCATTCAAATGAGCGTAATTGAGCAATTATTTAGAACGTGCTACCTGTATTCTTATCAAATCATCGCTACAGCTTTTTTGTTGGTATTCTTTAAGAGGTAAAGAGCAAACAAGGTAGCTGGTTCTCCAAACGTTGGTGCAACAAAAACACAATTTTTAGTTTCCAGTTAATGATGGTAATTTGCTTTAATTTTAGTAAGTAGTCCACAATCCAAGGATACTGCTCGTGAAAACAGCTATGTTGAAGTTCTTTCAACATTTATGATCGTATATAATAGATTCTCGTAATTCTTAATTATTATATTATGGCTGAACGTACTTAAAATATTAGTTATTACGTAAAAAAAGGTCCCCCAACAATCTTATCTTAACTACACTTCGGATGGGGCTGTATGCCAGCTGTCATATGGTAAGAATTGACTTAAAATCTTTAAAAAAAAATTGTCCAAAATAGCTAGTTCTTAAAAAAGGAAAAAGTAGCCTTTTTGTAATCGTTGTCTACTTATCATAATCCTTGGCCTAAGCTTTATTCTTAATCACTACCTAAAATCTTGTCCTTATGCTTTCCAAATCTTCGTTTTTTACCAATCTTTGTTTTTAGTCTATCATTATCCTTATCGTTGTAAGTTTCCTTGATGATTTAACCCAATCCTTGTCTAAATCCTTGCCCTTTATCTCTGTCCTAGTCACATTGCTTATGCTTTTGCTTTTGCTTTTGCTTTTGTTTTTGCTTTAACTTTTGCTTTTGCTTTTGCTTTTTCTTTTGCTTTTGGTTTTGCTTTTGCTTTTTATTTTGCTTTTGCTTTTGCTTTTGCTTCTTCTTTAACCTTTGTTTTTGTTTTTGCTTTTGCTTTCGCTTTCGCTTTCGCTTTTGATTTTGATTTTGATTTTGTTTTTGCTTTTGCTTCTGCTTTTGCTTTTGCTTTTGCTTTTTCTTTTACTTTTGTTTTTGCTTTAGCTTTTGCTTTTGTTTTTCATTTTGCTTTTGCTTTGACTTTTGCTTTTTCTTTTGGTTTTGATTTTGCTTTTGATTTTGCTGTTATTGCTTTTGGTTTTGCTTTTGCTTTTGTTTATGTTTTTGCTTTTGTTTTTGTTTTTGTTTTTGTTTTTGTTTTTGCTTTTGCTTTTGCCTTTGCTTTTGCTTTTGCTTTTGCTTTTGCTTTTACTTTTGCTTTTGCTTTTGCGTTTCCAAAAGAAATACGTGCAATATTTACGTTGCAATATGCGATTCCCAAAAAGGCTTTATTACTACATTAATATTTCGTTGTTTTATATGAAGAGACTCACCTATCCCCTATGGTCAGCGAGCTATAATTCCATGAAAGGAAATTGGTCAGCATTTTTGTTGCATTCTCGATTGCGTTTGCTTTCGTAGTGTCATAGCGCCATAAATTATTTAATATTTTCGTTTAAAAGTCAAAGAACTAACCTTAAGATAAAGTTAGTTATTCGTCTTAGTCATAAGATAAAGTTTAATGTAGCAGCTATACAGATCATATAATAATTCCATGCAACAATATTGCATTCTTGTTGCTAAAGTGCTAACTCCAGATCCTGATCACATTATAGTTTTTTCTTAATTTCGTTAAAATTCAAGTACAAATTCTTTAATTTCTTTTCATTGCATTTACTAGAGCGCATATACTCACCGAATAATAATTTCATGCAACGCCAGTGCGTGTTTGTTACATTTTTTGATCTTAATCCGCACTCTCCTTGACCTCAAGACGTCACACATACAGTGACTCAAAAAATTGATCGCATGTTCAGGAATTTCTTACAAAACAAATATTACAGGAAAACGAAAAAATGGATTATGAAAAGATTATATATTTTTACAAACTTAATTTTTCTTAAATAAAAAAACACATTATTTTTTAATTTTTCAGAATTTGTAGTAAAATAAATTAGAAAAATTAATTAAACATATTCGATCATTTATTTGAGTTTAAAAGTTAATATTTTGTGTAGCCTCCGCGTGCTTCCAAAACAGCAGTTATTCTTCGTGGCATGGTTTCCACCAAATTTTTGCATAAATCCTGTGACAGTAAATTCCATTTTATCTGGAATTTTTGCCAGATATCATCGAGTGTTCGTGGCGCACATTCACCATCCCTCAATCCACGTTTAAGCTCCACCACAAGTGCTCAATCGGATTTAAATCAGGTGATTGCGGTGGCCAGTCCAAGACGTTTATAGAATTTTCCTGGAACCACATTTTTGTTATTCTAGCCGTATGTTTTGGGTCGTTGTCTTGCTGGAAAATCGATTCCTCCAAAACAACTCCGAACATATCCAAATTTTGGAAAAGGTTTGCTTTCAAAATATTAATATAGTCCTGTGCTGAACTTTTTCCTGCAATTTTATGACACTTTACAACTTCAATCCAAGTCATACACCCCCACAGCATTATTGAGCCTCCTCCAAATTTCACTGTTGGCTGAACATGTCTACTGGATAATTTTCCACCTTTTTTTGTCTAAGTCCACTGCCTCCCATCAAACCCATATTTGTTAATTTTAGTTTCATCGGACCATATAACCTTGTTCCAATCGTCAATGCTGTAACTTTTGTACTTACGGGCAAATTTGAGGCGCAATTTCTTATAGCGATTAGACAATAAGGGTTTCTTTACCTCAAAGCGACCTTTAAAACCATTTTTTCCTAGAAGATTTCTAATTGTTTCGTCCAAAATATGAATGACGTAATTTATTTTCAAGCATTTATTTATTTCAACAGCATTATCGTGTAACCCATGTGTAATTTGATGTATTATTCGACGCCTTAATACATTTGATATAATGGGTTTTCGTCCAGCGCAGTTCTTAATCGTCAAATTTTCACATTGATCGCGAACTTTGCTAACTGTTGAAATGGAGCACTTTACAGATAGAGAAATTTGCCTATGAGAAACACCCTCACGCAAGAAATGTTCAATTTGCTTAAACTTTTCAGGTGATATTGCTTAAATCTGAAAGATTTTTCAAATAATTACATTTTGTAGTAACAAACTTAAAAACTAATTTAGTTTTACCTTAAATAAACAAGTCTCACTAAAATCAAAGTTAATGACCAATTTCAATAAAATAGTTTCGAAGTTTGGTTATTCTTTTATTATTTTTTAGCAAACTCAAAAAATTGATCGAATGAACTTTTAGTGTTTCCACTCCAACACTTAAATAAGCACTGAAATTTTTTAAATATATTACTGCCAAATGAGAATAATAATACAACAAAATTAATAACCGTTACTTTTACAGTAGTGGCTTTAATAATTTGTACACAATCTACTGCTACACGCACTGCTTACACACATGCGATCAATTTTTTGAGTCACTGTATATTGTGTCGGAAGCGCTTAAATCAAATTTTTCTAGGTAACAATATGTGTTACAGTAGCATCTTTACTCAGCGGGTAATAATTGTATGAAACTAATTTACATTTTAATTGCTTAAATAGCTCCATCCGCGAACCAATGATGTAAATATTTATTTTGTTTTTTTATACTTTACTGTTGTACTCGTACCATAATTCGTCTCTAAGTATCTGTACTCGGCGAGTAACAATTCCATGCAACGCCAATGCATTATAAAACGCGTTTTTCAAGTTTTTGGAAACCTACGAGGTTAGGTCGCTTTACGTCAATATCAAAAGAACTTCCTTTAAGAACTTTCTTAAGAATTTGAACAAAATAGGTAGCACTAGACTTTACGATATTGACCATTCGCTAATAATGGGTTGTATTCATGGAAGTGAATTGATATGAACGCCTAACTGGCACAATAATAGGGTTAAAAGAGCCAAATGATTGTTAATTTAAGTTGAACATGAACAATTGACATAAAAACTAGTAAGGAGTTATCTTCGGTCTAAATTCAAATTCCCCCCAGACCCACTTTGCACAGGGAATAGACCTCGTTTTCATTAAATTTTTTCAAAATTTCAAACTCATAGTACTTTTCGAATATGAAAGTTCATGTGTTATGTGTTATGTTCATGTCTCACTTTTGTGAAACTTTGGAAGGTTTTAATATGTTGATAGAGTTACTTTGTGTCTGTCGAGGTCTGTGATATTTTCATTCGATTTTGTCACTAACATCTTAAAAGCAAAAACTCTTGCCATTTTATTTGTTAAATTTTTTAAAATACTGCTTTCATTACCCATTGACGCCGAAAACCATAGTTTTAGTTGCATCTTTAATTTTTAAATCCTACACTCAGGGAAAAAAATCGTAAAACCAAAGAAAATACACTTTGCCACAAAGACTTTTATAGGTTAGATTGTGCCCAAAGACAAAACATCCTTACGGCAAAGGCACAAAGAGTTAAATTCCCATGAAAAATATACTTTATATCAAAGACTTAAATTCTTGTGACAAAGATGTACGTCTTTAAAAAAGTCGATTTCTTTAATACTATCTTTGTATGTCCGCCTTTTTTTTTCTATTACTCACCCCTTCTCCACTCTCCTTCCTTGGACAGTTAACAAATTCTTGTTAACAAAAAATAAAATCGTAATAGTAAATAATTTATCTTTACGGCAAATATTTTTTGATTGATTTAGCTTCAAAGAACTTCAGTCTTTTGTTTCAAAGATGCAGCAGTTGCTTAGTTAAGGAATAAATCATTAGTGCAACGATCTTTTCTTTGTAGCAAAGATATTTTGGTTACAGTCTTTTAACAACTTTTTTTCTTTGATTTTAAGGCGTTCAATTTTCTCAGTGTATTTTAATAAAAACTATATTTAACTATTTTCAAAGGCATTAACTATAGAGTTCACTTAACAGTTCTAACAAAAGGAATCAAAAACCCTATATACTCTCCAAAATGGCGGCAATAGCTTCGATTTCTCCATTTTAGATACATTATTTTTTTAAAATCGGACCTAATATTATAATATTAATATAATACTAATATAATATTAGTACATTTATGACCTGAAGTAAAGAATTTTAATTTCTCTTGGCTTTTCAATACGGTGACCATGATCTACGTTTGCTGATCTATAATTTTCAACTCAAAAAGTCAAAAATACTATAACGGCGTATTTTGTGTGGTGGGCTTTCAAGTACTAACTGCTTTTATTATAGGTATTAAATGTTTAATTGAGGCGGCCGTGGTGCAGTGGGTAGAGTGCGCAACCCATACGCCATAGAACCCTGGTTCAATTTCCATCTGACAGAGAAGGTTTTTTCAATTGAATTAATTTTTCTGTTCGGTCGTCACCTTTCTGCAGACAATGGCAAACCTCAGAGAGTAAATAATACCATCCAAAGCTTCTTGAGAAGATGCACATTAGCCGTTCGGAGTCGGCATAAAAAACTAGTAAGTCCAGTTCTCGATCGACTGTGTACAAACATTATATAACATGCACAACACAATTTGATCATAAGAAGTTCGGTCAAAGTCCTTTCAAGAGCTGAAATTGCCAGTTTATTATTTATTATTACTATTATTAAATTTTTGATCAGAAATGAGCAAATTTGAGATCGGGACCATCAATATTTTTGCAGAATTTGGACAGCAAATGTTCATATTCTCAAGAAGCTTTACATGAATATATTTACTCTCCTAGATATGTTACTGGTAGTCATTCAAAGGGTTTAAACTGCCGCAACAGGAGAAAACTTGACCAGATTCAATTTTTTCCACAAATACGCCTCCAGGAAGTACAAGTATCATTAAAAAAAAAATAAGGACATTTCCAATTCCTTTAAATATTTAAATAGGTATTGTTAGAATTCCTCACTTTTTTCTCTTCTCAGCTGTGAAAACACTGTACCTTTCATAGTTTTATTTTTTTTTATATCTCGTTCGATTTAAATTCTTGTTCTTGCTTGGAATTAAAAATTTCCTTGAAAATAGTGCTCATTTCTCAACTGGGAAATAAGCCATAATCCTGCTTTCATGCGGTAGGAGCGTGTTCAGTATGCAAATAACAAAACGTCATTCGTTGAAAAGTAGATGGTTGTGGAGTGGTTACCAAGCAGATGGCCACGAAGACGCTGAATAGGTACTAGTTTCAGCTTAAATAAATAATTATGATATTTCAAATTTACGAGAAAACATTAAGCTTGTTAGGAGAAACTACAAGTTGGTTATAAAGGGTGAGAGCTGAGGATGGTGGAATATGATAATGAGAAGCCAAATTTAAAGCTAATTAAAACTGCTGCCTTGGTAAGCTTAGAATGGTTTCAATCAGCTTTATTTCTTTAAGCTACTTGGCGATAGGCACATTATATATGCACTTTATGCAATTTCCTATGCAATTCCCCGCATAAAATTTTATTAAAGTCTTTTCTAGTGTTAAAATGATTCTTTAGTATTGAAGTAAGTTTTAATGAAACGAGTACGAACTTTTGCTTTCTAGTCATTACATTTTCTTTCGAATAAGGACTGTATCGAAAAGTATGTCCCCACTTAAATTATTCAATACATTCGGAACAGTTCTTTTATTATAGTTTTATTATTCAGGGCATTAATTTAACATGTATTTAAAAGAAATCAAGACTGTGAAATGCAAATAAAAATTAATTTCTCAACTTTTGTCGTAGTTTAGTTTTAACACCATTCATAAGATTTTGCAAAACTTTCTTCATGATAGAGTTAGCCGCCAGACGCCAGTTTTATTATTATTGTGCCTTTAGTTACAAAAAAGAACGATTTCAAACCACATGTGCAAATGGCTTGCCATACAAGAGCCTTCTCACCAAATTTTTCCAATTGCACAGTACTAATTCTTTCAATTGCAACACTACCTTTCTCCTTCGTAAAGAATTGTGAACCAGGAAGTGTCTTGGAGTCGAACTTGACGTAGGTTTCGTCATTCATTACTATACCAATTATTTTTTCTTTGTTTAAACGCTCATACAATTTACGCACTTTTGTTTTTTCAACAACCCGTTGTTTTTCTGATTTTTTAGGTCTCTTCCAAGAATAATATATAATAAATTACGCCTTGCGCATGTCCGCCATCTTTGTTGTGACGTCAGCTGTGAGAAAGAAGAAAATGTCAATCTGACTAAAAAAAAACTTAGTACAAATTTTTTGTAGGGGGACTACATTCGAAAACCTTCTAATTTTCTTATGCAATATTTGTTTTTTAAAATGAAATAAATATTTCTGAAGAAAGAACACTAGTTCAGAATAAAATACAAATATTTTAATACAAACTTTGACAAAAATTGCATGTATCATAGGGGCATTAACTTTCATGTTAACCCCTTCACAGAAAAAAGCAGCTACGTTGCTCGATTTGTTTTCAGAGTAGTTTCACAGTTGTTTTGCTTTTATTTCGCCTGCCTTTCGTGTTTTGCTTATATTATTGAATATTTCGTAGCAAGTGTCACGTGACTCTCACGCGTGACGTAGGCTGCGCAGTTGATTTTCATTTTTGCGCACTGTTGGCGTAATCTATTATATATAGTTCTTGGGTCTCTTCTGCTCAGTGTTGCCAGAACTTTTTTGAGAAAAGCGCGAGATTTAAAAAAAATATCGCCCAAAATCGCCCAATGAAAAAAAAAATCGCCAAAATCGCCATTTTTTCTAAGAAATATATTATATTAGAAAAAACAAAAAATTATATAAATTTTTTTCAAATAATATTGAGAGCTGTTAATAGTATTATGTATATAAAAGTTATTATTTTCATATTTATTGAAATAATATTGAGATCTGTAAAAAATTATAAAAAAGATACTTCATTTTATACGAGAATTTTGATTGTTAAAGAACAGTTTTTTAGAGACTATAACTATTTAGAATTTTTCAATATGAAACTTTCAAAATAAAAACTTTTTACAAAAAACGTAGTTCCATTCTATTAAATCCTTCAGCCATATTAGACTCTTCCTCCGTTTTATCAATTCTGGAAGTATTGTTTAGATCATACATTGATTTATTCATTTTTGAAATCATATCATCGGATTTTGGCAGCGACTTGCAACAACAGTTTTTGCAAGAAATGCCTTCATGAAGCATTTTACTCGAATGATTGAAGTTAGCGTATCTGATTTCATTCTGTTGACGGAGAAAATATGTTCCACAAATGCATTAGAATGTGGCAAGGAAAGAAATATGAAGGCCAACTTACAAATATTGCCAAACATTTTTCCCACACACATTAGATGAGTTTATGAAAAAGCGTGGTTTTCACAAAAATCGCGCAAAAAATCGCCAGGCGATTTCCTAAAAATTTAAGCGAAAAAACAAGAAAAAAAGCGCCCAATTGGCGATAAATCGCCCAATCTGGCAACAGTGCTTCTGCTTTTTGTTAGTCTGTAAACCAGTGTTGGCCAAAAAAATACATACACAGTTTTTTCAGTTTTGTAGTAGTGTGCGCACAAGTGAGAGCAAAGAATCTCTCTTTGGCTTACACTGCGCAAATTTTACTTCACAGGTGACTTAAATAAATTTTTTATTATTAACATTAAGCGGCATTCTAAAAGAATGCAGGTGTATGAAAGTGAATTGAAATGAATAAAATTTCATACTAGGTAAATAATGTGCAATATTATTTATTGTCTAAGGGCCGAGTTATTAATAATAATTAAAAATAACATTAATATTAATAATATCATAATGCATATATTTATAACTAATATCAAACTTACATATTTATTTGGAAAGTAATCTTTTACTAATAATATTTTACCGACTCCTAATTGTATTAATATTATTTATATTGCATATGACTTCAAAATAAAAAAACTAGTACCGCGCCCTACTTTCTCCTGACAAATTCAGCATCGCGCTTCCCCAAAACAATTTTAAAAAAAAAATGCTAATTTCCACATTTGTTTGAACTTTCTTTTTATGTGTAAGCATATAAAATTACGCAATAAATTGCGCGCATGCCTTGCATAGAAACGTGGTGTTAACTAGTCAAATGCGAAACATTGACTGAGCCAGAGATAATGAGATTGGAAACTTCGGCAAAAAAGAGATAGCCATATGCTAAAATGCAGTCAATACTAATACAAATATTATAAATGTGTTAGTAAAATTTCATGACAAACTCACCCCTCGCGATGGATTCTCGATGAATTCACCCCTCAGGATGGACATGAGCGCTGGTGAATATCTCAATTTCGACAGCTAAGCCACCAGTGTACACATAGGGAAAAACTGACTTACAATTTTTGTTCAAACAAATTCATGCATTTAAAAATTGGAACAGAGTTTTCAAAACAAAGATAAAACTGTTCTTCAAAGAAATTGATTTCTGTTTTTCTGCTAACAACAGCACTTGTAAATAGAACAATTGTTTTTATTTTAAATTCAATTTTTTCTATCAAAAATATTTTTGTGTATTATCAAAGCAACTCCATAAATTAGATTGACAAAACTGACATTTCTATAGAAACAAAAGTTCTTTATCGACTATTATTAACAATATTCTTGCTCAGCTAAAAACAATTTTCCTTTAAATATGCAAGACTTTTTTGGGTGTAGGACTTATTTTTGACAAATATGAGGTGAACTCACATACACAATATGTGATTGCATAAAAAATTGGAGAAGAAGCATTTTTAGCTGTCAAAATCAACAGAATTCACAATAAAAACGAAGTTTCCCATCTCATTATCTCTGACTGAGCGCTCTTGCTATGAGTAATCGGCAGCGTCGGTGTGCAAACACGACGGTCAGTTTTATGTCAGTGTAAAAATACGAAGTTTCACGAAGCACGCGTGCATAGGTGTCGGCCATGGTATAATAATACAAGGTAGCATTGACAGTTGCTTGGGAAATCATCTACTGTCAAAAAATATACTCAAAAAGAGAGCGCTCACAATCCGCCATTGAAAACACAAGCAATGTTGAAAACGTTGAAGTGAAAAAAAACAACAACCACAGCAGCTGCTGATGTATTTCCACAAAAAGCTGTTTTTGACAGTTTATGTTTTCCTGTTGAAGAGAAAACAAGCAGTTGTCAATGCTACCATGTATTATTATACCATGGGTGTCGGCCAGGGTTCGGACTTGAAAATTAGTAAATCGTAGTAAATTAAAGAAAAAAACGCAGTAAAACGAATTTTTTCCCAGTAGTTTTTTTTATTTACAACCATGTTCGTAAATTTTATACTAGTAAAACAATTCCTAAATACAAATATACACATAGCTATATCTTCTATATCTATATCTATACTATTATATAAAATGAAAGTGAAAATTATTTGTTGCCGCAAAACTCCAAAAGTACTGATCCGATTTTTATGAAATTATTTTTAAAATATCACATTTGTGCTACAAAAGGATCATTGGGTATTTTCTTTACGAAATTTCAATAATAAGTATCTTTAATTAAAGTGTTAAGTTTTTTAAAAAAATTCCAGAATGCCATGCATTGCTTGATCGTTAGCTCCCCATGCGTTTGTGCTGCGAGAGCCTCAATAAACTGCATTTTTCTCTCTATTATACTCTTTTTGTTCTCAGCAAGCACAACACAACAAAACAAACAAACAAATACATACACATACACACTTTGCTGAGCTTAAAGCTAATTGGACCGTAGTATTATTCTAATATGTACAAATTAGTTTTGATGTGGTGAATTAATCTAACACAGTTTTGTTTAAAGGGGATTCACTGACCACCTTTAGCATGTTGAGGATTTTTTTGATGAGAATGAGAATCAATCCGACTTGTTGTATGTATGTATGTATGTATGTATGTATGTACGTACGTTTATTTGTTTCGCTGCATGCAACTTTTCTACACATGTTTTGACGGTGGTTTTCCTGTAATTTATAGATGAACAAATGGAACAAACAGCTGACTTTTTACTTTATAGAATTGGCGTTGTGTGATTCAATTAGTTTTTTTATAAATAAAGAAGAGAACTGGGACGGGCTTAGGGAAAGGGGTTATGGCTTCGACCACACAAGTCAAATTTTTGATATTGAATAGCTTTGGAACTAAACGTCGCATGAAAATGAAACTCAGTATGGAGTTACTAACTGCCAAAGTCTTTCTACTGGAAAACTGGTATGTGCATTGGAAAAGGGGGTGTGGCCCGATTCTCTATACAGAATAGCTATGGAAGCTAAAATCACAGGACATTGAAACTCATAATGGAATTGTCACCTGGGAGTGATGTTCTGCTACTGGGAAACTGTAACGAGGAATAGAACATGAGCGTGGTGTCAGACTAAGGAACTAATAAAAGTTTTGAATTTACTTATTATTGCCAATATACTTGCCGGGTGCAGCAACGCGTGCCGGGTATCGCTAGTACTATATATTTGCATGTTGCAGAAACATATTTTATTTACGGATTCAAAATTAATATGACTATTAATTTAACACTTATGCTAACATCTTTCTAGTTTTTTATGTAATGGTATTAAAGGTTTAGTTATACTTGACGTAATGCAACGTTACATAAGAAATTGCCTGTGTTTCCTGTCGTTTGTAACATAAATACAAAAATGACCCTAAAAATGTTTGTTGAGAATAAATCGCAGTAGATTTGAAAAAAACCGCAGTGACGCAGTAAAACATTAAATTTTGCTAAAAAGCGCAGTAGATCTATAGCAATTGCAGTAAAGTCCGAACACTGGTGTCGGCCGATACTGCTGTAAACTATTACGCTTTTTTACTCTTTGAATCACCGCACTGGTAGTTCCTCCCTTTTTGGCAAAATCCCGTATAGACATTAAATGACGCTTAATAAGGGCTAAGATCTTTTTTTCCAACTGAGGATTACTTGCTCCCTTTTTTAGGCCTGTTCTTGGCAAGTCTTCCAAGGATGCAGTCTTACCAAACTTTTCCACTATGCGCTTTACTGTTTTATGCGTAATTTTAAAACGTTTAGCTAAAGTTCTGTAAGAAACTCTTTTTTTTCTGACAGTAATTGTGTAAAACTTTCTTGTGAGTATCTACAGAAACACGTCCCATTTTCGAGTTTAAAATTATAATCAAACAAACAATGATTTTTTTTGACAGCTGACAGAATACTATATGACAGACCTGTTGAACAAACATTAGCGAAAAAAGTACACTAACTAAAAAACTAACATACAAAGTGGGAACATACTTTTCGATACAGTCCTTAAAACAGTATCTTGAAAACTTCTCTCAAGATTGTTTAATATTCAAGGACATTATTTTTAAAGTGAATCCATTAATGAATGAAAATTTAACATTTGTTAGTTAAAGCTGAAATTTTCTATGAAAATTAGCTCAATGATGAAACATTAAGATTATATCGGCACTAAGATAAAGCGTATCAAGAAATACATATTTCCTTTGATCTATAATCGCAGATATTTCCTCATATTTGAAATTGTTAAACGTTGTTAAGCAATACTGACCGACAAACATTACGAGTAGGTATTTTAGATGGCATTTATTTGAAATTGTTTTTATAATTTGCTCTCATTATTGAAAATAATTCAAAGAAGAAATATGTCAGACTGGATAATAAAGTCATCTAGATAAAGCAAAGTGGCCGAGTAATTGAGACAAACGCGTTCAAATGCCTAACAAAAATTTAACCATCAACTTATAAATTACGCAAGATAAAAAACTAGATGCTTAAGCTACATCCTTCATATTTTGAAAAGCTAAAAATGTAGTAAATCAGTTTTTAACGTGCTGTTAATGTTTTTATATTTTTTTTTTTTCGTTAATTTGAGTGCTATTAAGTCATAAATCATTTAAAAGATCTGATATCTCTCATTTATTATTTCACACTGCTGAGCGTTGTCAACATGTACTAATTATCAAAATACACTAATTTTTGTCAAATTTCTTAAAAAATTAACCAACTAAAATATTTTAATACGTTTACATTGAAATCGTCGAAAATCGTAGATTAACATCGTCGAAAATTGTAAATTAACATCATCATGAAATTCCATCATGAAAATTATGGAAATAAAAACATAATTCCATAAAAAATATTCGAATTATATACCTTCTAGACTTTAAATACTTAGTTGTATGCAATAAATACCAATGTATTTGACATCATTACAAGTTATTTAACCCTCTAACCCGAAAACTGAAATTCGTTATTTTTTTTTTAATTTATTAATCTTTAAGTTCGTTGACAGCTTTGAAAAGAAAAAATAAGCTTACAGCAAAATAAGAGTTTCATCGTTGAACGTTCATAAGTTTCAATTTAAGGGCGCATATAGATTACAAATTTTTAAAAAAAAATTTTTTTCCGTGAAGTTTTTTTATAGAAGGAAAAAAGATATCGTTTTTAGATTCTTGTATATTTATTAACATTTAAAGAATACAAAAATAATTTTTTTTCAGAATTTTTGAAGCGGTTTTTGATGTAATTTGATTTTTTTTTTAAACTAGAAAGAAATGATATTCGACTGGGCCGAAGTCAAAATACCGCCACGGCCGAACCAAAGTATATTCAAAGTCTTAAGCAGTCAATAAAGTGTTTATTTGTAAAAACAGAAAATATTCGCTTTTGTTTTTTGATAAAGTCACTTTGTATGGGAGGTAAGCGTGGTTTTCATCTGATTTAGTTGAATTTCATACTCAGAGTACATGTCAAAGCTTATATGCAAAATTTGAAGTCCTTATATTAGTTTTTGTGGAATTCTAAGAGATTTTACCGTTTTGATAAAGTTACTTTGTATGGGAGGTAACCGTGGTTTTCATCCGATTTTCGAACATGACCTTTATTTTTTAGACAAAAGCTTAAATATCGAATTTCGTGATGATAGCTTGAAAATTACGCCCGTAATCGTGATCACAGACAGACGGATACAGCTAAATCGACTCGGGTGGTGATGCTGATCAACAATATATATACTTTTCTATACTTGTCTCGCCTCCTTATGGGCGTTACAAACGGAGTGACAAAATTAATATACCCCGTTTATGTTTCTTAAACGTAGGGGTATAAAAATGCCAAAAAATTGACGGTGTGCAGGATATCATCAGTTTGGAACATCTGAGGAAAAAATAAACAAAACCAAATTAATCCTTGTTTAACACATTGCGTGCCACGTCGCACGTTTTTGTGCGACACCTAATGTTTCCTGGGGTGCCACGTCGCATGAAAACGTGCGGGTTGCTTAACATTTCACTTTTTCTTGCCTTTTCGAGCAATACTACATAAAATTTTTAACGGTTTTAGAGTAGTCTGATATTTGCGAAAAATGTTTGTTCAATTTTCATAGCGCTATGATGATTTTATGTTTCTTCTATGATGATTTTATTTATTTTACTTTTACACATATTTCTGGCAAAAAACCTGCTTGGCCTCCGGTGATGATTTTCGTCAAAACAGCTTGGCACGCAATGTGTTAAGTGGCTATCACCTGAACTAAGATAATTTTTTTCCGCCCGAAAAAAACAAAATGGCGACCGATTTTGTAACCTCGAAAATCGATTTTTGTTTCAAATGGCCGCCATTTTGTTTTTTTCGGCGGAAAAAAATTATCGCAGTTCAGGCGATAGTCAATTAAACCAAGATTAATTTGGTTTTTTTTTCCTCAGATGTTCCAGACTGGTGATATCCTGCACATCGTCAATTTTTTGGCATTTTTTTAAAAAAAAATCAAATAACGTCAAAAACTGCTTTAAAAATTCTGAAAAAATTTTTTGTATTCTTTAAATGTTAATATTTATATGTGCACAATTTTAAAACGATATCTTTTTCCTTCTATGAAAAAAAATTCTCGAAATAAAATTTTTTTTTAATTTTAACCTATATGCCCGCTTAACGGCTGTTTAAAGTAAATTTAAAGTGTTTAATTTAGGTATCGATACCATTTTTGCTACTTGTAATCTACTCATAAAAGTGGCACTTCAAAAATGCAGTGCCAGTATGAACGTACATCGCAAGCATTGCGATGTTGTGTCGAACGTACTGCCGACAGCGAATTCAATTGCGCAGGTAGTCTTTCGTAAGACTGGGTTTTATCCGTTTGCGTTGTTGGTTTGATAACCAGCACAAGATCGTTTAAACTTCTCGTAAGCAGTGGTAAGTATGATCGTTCGCAAGCAAGGAAATAAAGTCATGCAGCGCAACTACTGCATAAAAAACCAACGCTTTTATTGCAGTGATGTTAAACTCACGAACAATGAAATCAATTTGCAATGTTTGTGCAGATTTCACTGTTCGTGAGCGTTCATTCGTATCCCTGCTTAGCCGAAGATCAAATCAACATGCGATGGTATACGAGTCAATTGCTCAAAGGAGCGCATATTTATATTCATTGTGCTCATATTTTGCAGTGTATACTCATACTTATTTTATACAAACACCGGTATGTACCGCTGAAATCGAAGCACACATCGCATAAGGCCAAAAGACATAGGAGGGGGGGCATGCATGTTTCAAGCATCTGACATTTGTAGAGGAATATACAAGTTGTTATTTAAAATTTATAACATATACGATGCACGCTTTTTATGTGTTTTAAGCAAGCATGCTTCACAGAAATGATGCATGCTTGAGGCATGTACATATGCTTCAAGCATCTGACATTTGTGAAAGAATATACGTATTTTTATGAAATAGAATAACATATACGATGCACGCTTTCTATGTGTTTTAACCAAGCAAGCTTCACAGAAATGATGCATGCTTGAGGCATGTACATATGATTCAAGCATCTGACATTTGTGAAAGAATATACGTATTTTAATGAAATAGCCCACATTAAAAGCATGCACGTATGCATCATGCTTGAAGCATGCCTAAAGTTGACGAACTTTAAATTTTTGGCAGGCATCAAAGCATTGACAGAAGTCATGTGTGAAATAAAATCAGTATTAACACAACCATTAACCTTAAAATATCCTCCAATACCATTTTAAATTATTTTTGATTAAAGTCAATGTATATTCACTATTTTTCATTTAAAATTTTTATTCAGGTTGACATATTTGAAATTTATAACATATGCGATGTGCTTTCTATGTGTTTAACCAAGCATGCTTCACATGCTTGAGGCATGCATGCTTTCTATGTGTTTTGACCTATAGTGTTTGATATTGGTTTGATCGGCTACTACAAAATCATGGCAGTTGGAAGTCATGATACAATTACAAGGTAAGCTTATTTTAAAATGGCTGCTCAAATGTGAAATTTTTCAACAACAAAGCTGTTGGAGCTACAAAGGACACACGTCATCAGCAACAACAATTAGAAAAACTCAAAACTACCAGCTGATTTGGACAACTAGCTCACCCTGCTCTCCAATATGAGCCTACCTTGTAATTGTATCATGGTTGGAAGTGAATTCGATAGCGTAGAATGCGTTGCATGGTATCAATGAGATTGAGTCATACAAAAACCAAGTATTGTACTGAGTGTACAAGAAATTGCGGTATAACGCTGCAGAACTCTGATACGAACTAAAGATCAAGTGAGTAAAATCAAATGATAATGAAGTCACTTTATCAAAGCGGTTAAATCTCCTAAAATCCAACAAAAATAAATCTAACAACTTTAAATTTTGCACAAAAGTTATTATTTTAATGATTTTCTAACGTATTCTACGAGTCGTATTCCAACGTATTCTAATGATTCTAAGTAATGTCATAAAAATAGCAAAACATTCATACAATCCACAGAAATAAGTGGAAAAAAATGCTAATTTCAGTTCATTCAAGATTTTGACCGAGCTTTTAATGATCAATTTTGTGTGTTTATAAATGTTTGTACAAAAATTATGGAGAATTGAACCTACTAGTTTTTCAGTCGACTTCGACCAGCTAAATTTCAGTTCTCGAGAATCTTAACATCGCATTTATTTGATCACAAGACTAATTTTAAATGAAAAAATTTTCTGTGCCATGTGGAACTCAAGCCATAGAATTCAAAACAAAAAAATAAAAAAATAAATAACTGGCCATTTCAGCCCTTGAAAGGACTTTGACATAGCTTCTTATGATCAATTGTGTTGTGCGTGTTATTAAGTTTGTACGCAATTGACCGAGAAAGGGACCTACATGTTTAACGCCGACTCCGAACGGCAATGAACGTAATGTTCTTATTCTCAAGAAGCTTTACATGGCATTTGATTACTCTCTGAGGTTTGCCATTGTCTGCAGAGAGGTGGCGGCCGTACAGAAAAATTATTTTAATTCAAATAATTTTCTGTCGCTGCTGGGGTTCGAACCTGGGTCTCCAAAATTCGTTGACATAGCGGCCACGCACTTTAAGCAACTACGCCACGGTCGTCACATAGAATTCAGGGATCGTAAAATTCGTGCATGGAATGCATTAGTGCATGGACTCAATATTTAGCACGTAAGCTTGGATATTTAGGAGGCACACGTAGTTTGATTCCCCCTAAGGCCTATCCCCTATACTAAGTTCGTCATGAAAATAATAAAACCTTCAAAACTTATTTGAATATATTTGGTATTCGAACATGAATATTGCTAGTTTTATGATTTGTCATATCTTTGCGGTATATCTTAAAATTTTGTTAAATTAACATTCAGATTTTTTTTTAACCCTTATGGCTATAATATTAAACAAAATGCCAAACAGTCATTAGTTTCGTATTTCCGATATCAACATTTACCAGAAATATATTTATGTTTTGGTTCCTTTTTTTCATCCGCTCAACCTTGCGGGATGGAGGGTTAAGAGCATTGTAATAAATCGACTACGTCTTTGCGGTCATGCAGTATTACTTAAGCCAAGCAAATTAAATAAAAAAAAACACAAAATACGAGTTTTTATTATATCATTAGAGAAAAACACAACAATAACAAAAAACAAAACAAAAATCATTGAATTGTACATGTTTTCAGTTGTTCACGATAAATGTTAAAGCCAACAACAAAAACAGCAACAATAAAATCTACAACGTGCAAGGCATTTGATAAACCATCAAAACGGTTGCAAAAATCTAGATATTGCCTCAAATAAAAAACAAAAAAAATAAAAATAAAAGCACAGTTTGGATTCAGTGGAACAAAGTGCCAATTAAACATGAAATAAATATAAAACTCCACATAAAAATTACGATTAATATCGAGATAATAATAGTTCACAATTTTAATGTTAAAGCTGGCTACTGAAGAACCAGAAGAAGTAACAAAAACGAAGAAAATATCACATTTTCATTAAAGTTTTAACCAAAGCATCTTCAAGTGCGCTCTGATTACTCACCGGTAGCGTTTAATGTACCTCAACGTTATATATACCAGCAGAATACAAATAGGAGGCTAAAACAGGACTAACAAGAGTCAGCAAAGCATTGAAAAAAAAAAACAAAATTAAATTAAAACACTCCAGAGACAACACAGACAAATAGCTGCCCATTTTAGCGGCTTAAGCATAATCTTGCCACCACGCCGGCCACAAAGCTCAGCTCAGTTGGAGCTACTATAGCTTATCTTTTTCTTCTTTTCTTCTTCTTCTTCTTCTTCTTCTCCGAGTAGCAAGAAATTAATTCAAACACTATCTATCGCTTGCGTGAGCGAAATGAAATGTTATTTTTTTTTAAGCTTCACCATTTATTTGTTGACTTTTTATTGCTTTGAACCAAATAAATGGCATGAAAAGGCATGAATATATTGCATGTAAAACAATGAGGTGGCAACATTTGAAATTCCTTTAATATGCCGTTTTATGTAAATTCATCGAGTATGCATACGGATATAAAAAATATATTTGCGGAAGTAGCACATTTAGTATAAAGATCGTTGAATTATATCGAGGATTTCAAGACATTACTCCGATCATGGTGGTGATGGAATAAAAAGAATAAAAATCTTGCATAGATTTTATTAGAAAGTTTTCAAAAAGTTCCACTTTTAGATTTTATTAAGTTTTAATTAAGTTTTTCACTCCGATTGTAACGCCCATAAGGAGGCTTGATAGACATATAAAAGCAAATATGTTCTTCATCAGTCCGTCGTCACGATTACAGCCGAATTTGAAAAGTATCTTAATGAATGTTAGAAAAAGAAAGGTTGAGACCGAATATGAGCCAAATCGAATGAAAATCACGCCTACTCCCCATTCAAAGTGACTATAGTTGAATGGGAAACTATGGGAGCTCTGATTTCAAATACAAATTCTTAGCATGAAATTGGGCAAAATTGGATGAAAGCCACGCCTACTTTTCATTCATAGTTATATATCAAAATGGTACAAACTCTAAAAATTAAACAAAAATTAATCCAAAACCTTAAAAATTTGCAGATATTGTTTGAAACTTTTCAGAATCGAATGAAAACCTTGCCTATCCTTACTAGATTTTTTAATAAATATACTTTATTTCGAACTACATGCCGTGCCAATAAAAACGCATCACTGGGTATATTTTATAATTTTCGAGTTTTTGGCATTTGTATTCCAAAAATTTTCGTAAATCTTATCAATTTTTACTTATTATTTATTTATTGAAGCTATTTGCATTCAATTTTTATTTAGTTTTTTTTTGTTAGTATGTCTATTTGTATAAAAAAGTAATTTTTTATTAGAATTGTTTTAAGTCAAAAAAATTCAGGTTGTATACTACCTTTAAGTGAACAATATTTTTCTGCCAGGCAAATTGCACAATAAAATGGATTTAACCAAAGCACGGTTTGTCGTTTTTTAAAGAAATTTTCTTCGACGGGCTCTACAAAGATGAGGAAAGGATACAAAAGGCCGAAAAAAAACAACGGCAAGGAAAGAAGATCGGTTTTTAGAAAGGACGAGTCTCCGAAATCGGTTCCGTACTGCTAGGGAATTGAGAAGGGACTGCGAGTAAGCACATTCAGTAAAAATAAGCACTCGCACTGTAGCCCGAATACTCACACAAATGGGTTTAAAAGTGTATAGACCTGCTAAAAAACTTCAATGAAGAAAAAAAGACTAATTTGGTCCAAAAATCACCAATCATGGACCGTTGATAATTGAAAAAAAATGATATTTTAAAATGAGTCAAAATAAAATTGAATTGGACCAGATGATAGGTCCGTAGTACGCAGGCGAACACACGAACGACAATCCGATCAAGGCATACTATCAATTGTGAAACATTCACCGTATGTAATGGTCTGGGGATGCCAACACATTCTAGGGTGTTGGATAAATTTCACTTTAATGTTGGTTTCAATTAAATTTAAATTTCAATTAAATGTTGGTTCTGTAAATGCAGAAAAATACTCAGAAATAATATCTGAACGTCTTATCCCAACCATTGAAAAATTATTGTGTCATATCCCAGATGCAGTGTTCCACGATGATTCTGATCCATGTCTTAACTTAAACATAATTGAAAACGTATGGTCAATGATGGGCCGTGAAATCAAGGAAAAATTACATAAAACTATAGCAGACCTAAGGAAAATAATAGAGGAAGTCTGGAAGTCACAGTCGATACGTATAAAATTCTCTAACCTCTATGAGTCTATGCCAAGAAGAATGCAAGCGGTCATAACAGCAAGAATAGGCACAACAAAATATTACTCTAAAAAATAACACTAAAATAATTTTTAACAATTAATTTAATTTCATGAGCTCCTTCCCCCACTCCAAGTTTTCGTAAAAGTTATATTTTCTATTCATTTGAGAGCTTATGAACGATTTAAAACAACTAGTATCACCTTTGGTCGAAATTCCACCTTTTAAAAATTGATTTTTATTATTTTTTTTTTATTATTTTTATTGAAAATATTTTTTTTTTCTGCACTCATGTGCAAACGAAACCGAACTCATTCCTCACCATATGCACTACCAGTAGGAAATCACAAAATGGTAACTCTATCCTGAGTATCCTTGTTCTGTGACTTTTACTTTCAAAGCTATTTTATATCAAAAATTTGGCTTATATATGCGGATTCACACCCCTTTGTCCAATGTCCGTCAGAAGGGAACTCACCAAGTGGGAACTCCTTGGATTTAATTTTTCTGTACGGCCGCCACCTCTCTGCAGACAATGGCAAACCTCAGAGAGTAATCAAAATGCCATATAAAGCTTCTTGAGAATAAGAACATTCCGTTCATCGCCGTTCGGACGGCGTTAAACCTGTAGGTCTGTTTCTCGGTCAGTTGTGTGCAAACTTAATAACACGCACAATACAATTGATCATAAGAAAGGATCTAGGTCAAAGTCCTTTCAAGGGCTGAAATGGCCAGTTATTTATTTATTTTATCCGGATAAGGGTGAGATTTCATATCAAATACTTAAAATTTACAACTTAAGCAACAGGACTTGGATAAATCAACTCAGGTTGTGTTGCTGATCAAGAATATATATGTAGGTAGTTTTCTGTATGTGTCACGCCTACTTATGGGCGTAACAAACCGTTTGATAAAGTTAATTAACCACTACCGCAGTACACTTGGGGTTATAAAGGTACCTGTATTTAAATAATTCTATATAATCGGTTCATGTTTATGTCGGCCAAAATATTTTTACATATTTCCCCAGTAAGGCGGAGAAGAATTTTCGATTTCATATGGACATTCATAGAGTATTCGTGCAGATGTTCAACGGATTTATATGAGACTTAAATAACTTTTGATGACTTCTGACTTCAAATGTGAAAATACCCGGAATTTCCCAATCAAAGATTCCGCTGCGATATTCTCAAAAAAAATTTTTATTCTTCTTGAACATCTGTTGTTCAAATATCTGTTTGAACTCCAATTATCGGTAATTTGTTCGTATAAGCTTTGTAAACAAGTCTGTGTTTGTTGTGTTTTGCAAATTTCGTAATGTCGAATTTAATTCAGTTTGTCTGAATTTTGTATTTCTAACAAAATATCGTGTGGAGAAATATCAAAATTGTGGAGAAGAAATAACTCGTGATTTCTTCACCACAGCAACGCACCGACTCACACATCTTGTACGCGGCTATTTGACCCAAAACAATTTTTATACCGTTCCGCAAACTTCGTACTCACCCTGTGGCTTTTTCGTACTCCCACGACTCAAGTTACTAAACACTTCGCGGAAAGCATTTTGAGATGATTAAGGCGATAAAGGAGAATTTGCAGAAGAAGCTATGAAAGGAGCTTATGAAAAGTGTTTTCAAGATTAGAGGAAGCGTTGGAATAAGTGTATTTCGTGCAATGGACATAATTTTGAAGGCAATAAAATCAATATCGATGAATAATTGAACCGTTTTCGTTTTATTTAAGAATTCCGGGTATTTTTTAATCAGAAAGTATAAAAATTATTATAAACTAATATTTATATTATAATAATAACATCACAATTGTGTTTTTCCTTGCTTTTAAAGCCAATAAAAATAATTTTTTAAGGTATAAGGACAATATGATTCCACTTTTATTTGAAAATATTGCCCTCAATAAATTTGCGGACTCAGTAGTTGAGTGGTAGCGCGCCTAACGTCCACCCCAGAGATCCCGGGTATGAATCCCTATGCTTCAACCTTTCTTAATTTCTTTCCTCATATCCTCTTTTCCTCTAATCAACTGCCTCTATCAGCTCTAATCAGCCTCTATAAAGCCTTCATAGCGCTGAGGAAAAAGTGCATTTTTGTACTAATATATATTTTGTTTTGAATAAATAAAATAAAAAAAAAAACTGAAATAAAAAATTCATCAATACTTACAATTTATAAGTTGAAGTTGATTGTAGAAAAGTTTGTGGAATGAATCTTTTAGTAACTTGAATTGACATATGTAGGTAAAGGTCTAATTACACTTATCTCAGATTCAAATTCACTTGTTTCCACAGCTTTCCGTCAAACTTATAACATCCTACGCATGTTACACTTGATCGCCACTTCATTCCCACTAATCTATCACCCCATTTCGAATCAAGTCACATTTGATTGAAGAGGTTTCTGAACCTGCAATACTTGGTTCAATTCTAAAATAATATAATGTATATAAAATCGATAAGATTACCTTTCTAAAATCAAGAGGACACTTTTTTAATCAATAAATAAACTACACTTCTCTTAAAATTATGTGTTTGTTCTTATAAAAAATAGCCGAAAATTGAGTTTGATTTTCTCAATGGTTTTTGATTTTCTTATTAAAATAAGACATTCATTCTTTTTTGGTGAAAACTGTAGAGAAATTATATTGTTTTTATCAGGTTTTTTTTTTTTTTTTGCTTTTTACTTTGTGTGTCAACCAATTAAAATTTATAAATAAAGAATTTAATGAGCCTGTTGCAAAAGGACCAGTGGAGTATCTAGGATTCACCAGAGGCGGGAGGGGGATTTTAGGGATAATTTTAATTTTTTTTCTATACAAACAATTCTCCAAAGAGGGAGCTAAATCTCTTTCCACCCAGTATGTAGATCCGCCACTGAAAAGGACACTTACAAAATTTTCATAATTTCCTTGACACTTTAGTTAGCTTTTCTTGTATAATTCCTTAAATTCCAAGAAAGAACATGGTACTCGTATAATGGACCGTGCTCCAAATAAACAAACATACAATTTTAACAATAATTATGTTGGTAACAAAAATTTAAACCGTAACTCTTCTCACACTATCTCGTTTATGTTATCCCTCGGAATTTCAGGATAATAGATTAATATATTTTTAACCAACGAACAAACAAGAAAAACAAAATGTCAACAACATTGAACCCTGGCACTGATTCTTGAACCCTGCAATTAAAGGCTGTTTATGCTTAAACCAGTTCAATATGTCGATTCTTAAGCAATTAATGCCTATTCGGGGTAAACCCTAATGACAAGTCGGGGTACATGACCTTTTAATCGCAATACACATATCGACAAATTCACTGAAGTGTAGATTTTCAAACCATTTTCACTTTCTAATGCAACAAAAATAGTTGAACTTGGGCTTTGGTTTGGCCTCATTTGCCAAGAGACAGTTTTTCCCCCCTTTTGCCATTAACTACAAAATAATCACAGAAAGTAATTTAATTAAAATCACGAAGGTGGTTAATAAAAGCAGCACCAACTACATTATATCTAAATGACTTCATATTGTCAATACCTTACAGGCCATAAACGACAACAAGAATAATAACAACAACAACAATAACCAACACACAAAGCACATGACATTAGCGCTAAAGGATGGGGCCCACATTATATTAAGTTATAGAAATTATTATTCGGAATGTAAATAAATACGAATGTATAAAATTACAGGGTCCGCATAGATGGTAGTTGTGGCGTGCCACAATGGCCAACTATCTACGTTGTGACGAAGCTAGCAGCAACTTGAGTGGAAAAATCGTCATTTATGATGAATTTGTTGTGGTCATTATTCCAAGCGTTACACAATGCAGCTCAGATTGGTTCACTCACTTCTTCACAGACGGGTTGTTGTTGTTGTTGTTGTTGTTGTTGTTGTTGTTGTTGTTGTTGTTGTTGTTGTTGTTGTTGTTGTTGTTGTTGAACTTAGTGTGGCTTGGAATAGTGTGGTATTGTAAAGGTTTTTGTCTTGGTACGGCTACAAAGGCTACAACAAATACAATTATTTAAATTACAGACAAAAACTGTGTGGCAGAAATTGTTACGGGAATATTTAGAAATTTCAACACATAGACAGATACACGTATATACGTAGCAGCAGACGAAACCCGCAACTTTATAACCTCAAGCTATGATTGAATGTAGAGAGGAAGGGAGAAAGAGAGGGATGAACTGCAAAGAACTACTACAGAGTCCATTGGTAGTTGTAAGTTTGTTTGTCTAAATCTAAAAAGTTACAACATTTCAACGGCAAGTACGGTAAAATGATTGCCAGATGAAAGATGAATGATGATGTCGAAGATGCTGAAGATGCTGAATATGATGAAGATGACGAAGAAGCCTCTTGGTATGCAATATAATTTGCTATCGTTTGGCGCGCGCTTTGCTTTAGGCACTCTTGCAAAAGAGTGGATCTCGAGCTAAGCCGCGAAGAAGTAGAAGCAATCAAAAGTAAAGTGCTGTTAGTAACAAAAAACAAAAAAAAAAGAACAAAAAGAAACAAGTAAAGAAAACTGAATTAAGGCTGATATTAAATTTTGACCAAAATAAAACAAAGTATATACTCCAAAAATTTTAAATTTTCTTTTTAATAGATGCCGATCGTCATGTTTATAACAGTCTGCTGCTGTACTCGTATTAGAGAAACTTCAATGTTTTCATCTTTGAGATTTTTAATACGTGGGTCTCAAAAGTTATATTTGTTCCGTTAAATTACTTGAACCATAGAGCATACCTAAAATAATGAATGGCTAGACAGTTTAATGATAATTATTGGGTGACCGAAATAAAAAATTCATGAGATAAAAGTTTCTTGGCTCATTTTGAGCCAGCTAAAGCAGTGTTTTAATATATTTTGAGAATTTTCTTTCTTGCCAGTATAATTACTAGCCATCATAATAACACTGAAAATTTAACAAGAAAAGTATAACTGTACGTATGTTTTTATACTTGTGAGTACATAGGAGCATGTACATTATTCAAAAACTTTCTCCAGTCTTAAAGCATTTCAATAAATGTGAATGAATTAGAGCGAATTCTTAAACAAATGCCTATTTTTCGTAATTCTAAAATAAAAAAAAGACTAGTAAGAAATAATCTTCGACTGGGCCTAAGTTAAAATACCCCCACGGGTTACGCTTAAAAATAAAAATGATTTGTCCAGTTTTATTTTTTTTTTCCTCAAACATTTTTCCTTTGGGAACCTCTTCCCTCCGACCACTTCTCAGGTGGGGCTATTTATTCCCTACATATCCGACCACTCCTTATGGGGCTCCTATACAAATTTTATGATTTCTGTGTATTTATTCTCCACATTTGAACAAGGAGGGCTTTAAGGGAGGACCGCATAGGGTTAATATGTATGACCGACCCCCATTACTTTTGCGAAAGGAACATTTTTCCCTTGGGGACCTATTCCCTCCGACCACTCCTTAGGGGGGCTCCCCTACAAATATTATGATTTTTTTGTATATTTATTCTCTACATCTGAACAGAGTGGCTTTAAGGGAGCAAACGTATCGGACGTAAACTGCATAACGAGTATTTTAAAAATACTGATTTCGACTTTGACGACAAGGAATGACCTGGATAGGCGAAGTTCTAAGATGAAGATTTGGAAGTATTTATCAATGAAAACCCATAAACAACTTTCAAGAGTTGTTCGAATCTTTAGTAGTTAGCTTGTCAACGGAAGGAAAACGCCTTAAAGCCGCAAGAATGATTCATAACCCAGAAAATTGGTTCCCAAAAATATATGATACGCAATTTTTTTTTATTTCGCCGATGAAACACTTCGCCGTGAAACGCTTCGACGTGTTTTTAACATAGTGTTACGCAAAATTAAATAATGATAATGTAGTATGGACACAGTAGCTTTTCAACTGCATGGTTGATACATTGAGAAATTATAATATTGCCATAAAAATTCGAAGCATTTGTAGCATGTCTTTATATCATGTCTGATTATATATTGAAAACATAAACCTTAAACAAAAAGGTATTGTTATAACCTTGAAGTTTAAGTGTGCAATTCCATTTTTCATGGAAATATTCATTTTTTAAAACTTAAAACTAGATTGTATCGTTTTTTATTGTATGGCATATCATGTTGAGCAGCTTAGATGCGTAAGTTGGAAAATTTACCTGAAATACTTGTAATTTTTTTTTTATAATTTTTCCTAAAAAACTAGGTATTATGGGCATCAAAAAAAAGGTTATGCTGATCAGAGAACGCAAATAAACTAAACGATATCCGAACCGATCACTCAGAGAGTGATACAAAAACGTTATTTTTCATTCGTTTCGTTCGTGAGGGCTAACGAAACACGAAACTCTTCAGTCGAAGAGAGAACTAACGTAATTTTTATAATTTTTGCTAGCGTGTCAATATAGAAAACGAAACCAAATCAAACGTTTCATTAATGATCACTGGCATGCAAAACGAATTGAACTCAAACTCCGTGGAAAGAGTCAGCATGCGAATGATGCTTACCTCTTCTATCACCTAATTTTTTTTTATTTTTACGAATTCGGTGCTGGGGCGAACACTAGGTAAAAATGGGTCAATGTATCCGAATTCGTTGTCAGAATTTCAAAATTGTGAAATCTTAAACCCTATAGGGTTGCCACCTAAAATTATGCTTTTTTAAGAGTTTTAAACATTATCCAACAGTTTAAGGGGGTCGCTGATTTCGAATCTGAAGTCAGAATTTTAAAATTCAAGATGGCTGATAGGGTTGCCACCTAATTTTTTTTTTTATTTTTACGAATTCGATGTTGGAGCAAACGCTAGGTAAAAATGGGTTGCTGAATCCGAATCCGTTGTCAGAATTTCAAAATTGTGAAATTTTTGACCCTATAGGGTTGCCACCTGATTTTTTAAGTGTTTTAAACATTTGAGTTTTAAACAACAAACTCAAGCAAATAAAATTTAAGGAAATTGATATGGACACTGTCAAATTGGACAGCAAACAAACCTCTTTATGGTTGAAATACTTTTTGACAAAAATAAACATTTTCCTTTTTTTAATGTCAAAAATTAGTTTCAAACCATGGTATAATAATACAAGGTAGTATTGACAGTTGCTTGGGAAACCAGCATCTGTCAAAAAAAAAGTCAAGAAAGAGAGCGTTCAATTATGCTTATGTTTTCGCCATTGTTTATATTTCAGAGCTTGCAAATAACCACACATTTGATAACAAAATATTGCATATTTTATTTTATTAATAGTGAGTTATTATTACTAGAACGAATTATTATTATTGCTAAAACGTTTAAGTGCAGCAACCTCAGCAGCTGCAGATGCATGTGGACGAAATTGAAGAAGTTTTCGATTAAAATTAAAACCACGGCTGGAAAACGTTAAACACATATCACACATTATTTTTTCATTATTATAATTGTTTATTTAATGCACATATTTTGCGGAATTTTTTTCATTTTTACAACTGTTTTTGACAGATGGTGGTTTCCTTGGTGCTGAGAAAATCTATACTTGTCCATGCTACCTGTATAATTGTATCATGGTTTCAAACAATAATAGCAAGAATTTTTTTAAATGTTACAATCTATGGAAATTCAAATTGATTTCTGTTTTAATTACCATTTTAACATTAACTTATTCATCTTCGTTCTCATTGATTAAATTCTAACATAAATCAGCTAGCAAAGTATCAAGTTTTTTTCCACAGTACCAGTATTCTAACGGTGCTATTTGATGAAACCTTTCACCATGTACGTCTGATTCAGTTGGAATTTGACGCTCAAACCAATCAATATGATTATGAAGAAATGCATCTTCAAAGACATATTCACATTTATATTCTCAAATGATGAGAGCAGTTCACCTATAAGTACACGCCAATCTTCCCGTCGAACTTTTCCCAAGCAGTGTTCAATTACGGCTTTCAAGTTGTCCCATGCAACTAACTCGAAATCAATCAGGCAACCTTCGAAGTCAGCGTTTCGCATTAATTTCCTGATGTCGGAAATTTCATGGGCGCCTGTAACGAATGAAACGTTTACAGTGAAACAAGATTTTAAAATATTAGGTTTGGTATCTAAACTATACTTTAGTTAATGATATTTAATATTTAAAGCCATTTCCTTAACATTTATTGGGCTTTTAAATATTGAAAAACCTAAAAATCCTCTTTTTTGTGATTTTGTGTAAGACCCACTCTATAAGACCCACTGTAAGCGATTTTTTTAAATTTATTTGTTAAGCAAAGTTGTTGGCAAGCATAATAGGAAGAACTTTTCTGAAGAAAAAAAATTAAAATCCTCATGGTTCAAGAGTTATCGATATAAAAACAAGTACTTATCTTGAGTAATTTTTCATTCTGTGCTATATATCTTAAAAAAATTTTTTATTCTAAAGTGTTCGGTAAAGTGGTAAAACAAATGTCACCACGAGATTCCTCATACTAAAATTAAGTGAAAAACGTTGAAATTATCAAATACAGAGAAAAAAGGTTAGAAAAAAGCGCACAGTGTAATCATTAAAATTCATGCATTACTTTAAATGATATAGCATTTTAAAAATTATGCACACGTGACAGTTCATCGCCGTATGAAATAACCAAAACGTAAGTGGGGGAGGATGCTTACCTGCTGAACAGATTTTCAGACATCGTGCAAGCATAAAATTGTCATTTATTATGATTGGAAATGGTGTTTACCATCATTTTAAAATGTTTCATTTACATTTAACTGATATTTTCGTGGTTCGTGATTCACGTTCAGAAAAAATTTCAGAATACCATCGCCGAAAAAAGTGAAAAGCAGAACGAATATATATTCTAATGCGATGGATGCAGCATGAGAGAAGTTAAAATCGAACATAAACCACTCTATTGTTTAAAGTAAAGCAAGTCATTGTGAACCATTGAAAGAATAAAATTTTCATACCGCTCAAAAACTAGTGTTTTTACTAAATTTCCTTATTTTTCAGAGATTTGTTTTAGGTGTTGCATCAAAACTCGAAAATAAGCAAAATGAAAATATGCTCCAAACTTAATTTTTGGGGCGATTTTTCATATTTAATTTGCGCCTTATTTCATTATGAAAAATTGCCCCACAGACAAATGAAATATGGCTGTGAATATGGAATTTCTTGTTTTTGTCAAATTAATAACAACTGTCGTCAATTTTAAAACATTTTTTTTTCAGTGTATGTATATTCTAAAAACTCCAGAATTCGATTACTGTTCTCAGGTATAACCAAAATTTTTTAAATACTTCGTTAAATATTCCATAATTTTTTCTGTGTACTTGGGGATATAAAACACGTCAGAAGAAATAAATAACCATTGCTTCAATCCCCAATTGACCCAGTTTAAGAAACCATTAAATAAGGCCTTGTTATGCCAGGATTTTAATACTGCTGAAGCAAAGCAATCATTGAACCTGACAGCAACAACACAGCAAAATGGGTGTTTTTTAACAGAACGTTGATGTCAAGCTGAGATGATGTATTAAAACGGAAAAGTTCGCCATATTAAGTTACAACTTCAGCATTCTGAGAGACGGGTGGCAGGTAAAGACCACAAGATGATGGATGAAAAGATGAAGACGAGACAAAAATGTAAAAAGAGCTAAATGTCAAGAGCGTCTACATTAAAAACAATAAAAATATATCAAAGCAGTGATGCAGTAGATCAACAAAAACAAAAAAAACAACAAAAACGAGGATTATGCAATCGAGGCAACCTTTCAAAATATCCAATTTAAAGAACCACAAAACCGAAACCACTACAAAGTATGCAAAAAAAAAAACAAATAAAAAAATTAAATAAAGGAAGACAGGTAAAGGATTATTTTTTTTTGACGTTGATGCACACGCATGGAAGTGCATGCCATTTTATCGTAAATACGCTATGTAAAGATATATATAGCACACATCCCATGCAATGTGTCCGAACTTATTTAATGGCAAGCACAACATAATAAAAAGAAATTTAAGTTAAGTTGTTCTATAATGCTGGCGACAGGGCCAAACGCGTTAGAGTGCGTGAATCCATTGAAGCCAATTAAACGAACCGCAATCTCTGAGTTCCCAGTTCACCCAGAAAATTTTTTCAATTAATAAATCGGCTGTCACTTCCCCACAGATAATGACAAGCCTCTGTGAGAGTAAATACACTGCCTTTTAAAGTTTTTTGAGAACATGCACATAAGCCGTTCGGAGTCGGTATAAAATTAGTATGTCTAGTTCCCGATCATATAAACATTAAATACTACAAACAAAACAATTTTATCATAAGAAACTCGGTCAATGTATCATGTCATATGTATTTCATGTCATATGCCATGGCATATGTCATGTCATATGTCAATGTATCATGTCATATGCCATGGCATATGTCATGGCACATGTCATGTCATATGGTATGTCATATGTCATGTCATATGTCATGTCATATGTCATGTCACATGTCATGTCATAAGTCATGTCATATGTCATGTCACATGTCATGTCATATGTCATGTCACATGTCATGTCATAAGTCATGTCATATGTCATGTCACATGTCATGTCATAAGTCATGTCATATGTCATCTCATGTCATTTCATATGTCATGTAAGACCTTATACTATTGAAACGGTGGAAAATGTAGGTACTAATTAAATTTTTTTCTGAAATGTTTAACTGCATTGTAGAACACAAGTCACATTTATATCATATTTGATTTCAATGACATTATTAGGTGAAAATATTAAAAAAAACTGTTAAAAAAACAATCTCATGAAGAAATATTGAGCTTTTATAGAGTGACCTTATGATCTGCTATGAACTATAAACTGCACACTTTGTAGAGCAAATTCGCTTCTTGTACCAAATGTGAATGCAAAATGTATTGAGGTTAAACCTGTTTTTCTGCATTTTGGTAGAAAGGCCAAAAAACTCATTACCTGCACTCAGGTCACACCAGGATGTGCTGTGATTAAATAAATGCTTGCATAAATGAAAAAAAAGCACAACAAACTATCTCTTAAGCCTGAAATTGACATTTCTGCATAACTACCTTAACATCCCCACCAATCTCCTCAACATCCCTTTCCGAGCTCGTTACAGCTTACTCTCTACGTCATTGCAGCGCAGCACTTAAGTGTTACCAATTTTTGAAGCCGCAATAAAGTTCATCCCATTAACTGCACCTTAAAAGCGTCCGATATTAAAAAAAAAAGTTCGCAAACCTGCTGCAAGTGAGCAAAAACTTTCGTTTTCATGTTCATGGCACATTCCACACTTTACTTTTTCGTCTCCTTCTGGTTCGTTTGCCTGGCGAATTAATTTAAATTTGACTCAAAAGCATTTTTCATGTTTATTTTTGCAAGATTTATGCACTGGCACTCAACAATCAAGCTGCCTACCCGCCCAATCGACCGGCTGACCGATCTGCGCATCACTGGTCACTGGTCGCTGTTCACTTTGGAATCTCGTTAAAAGGTTTTTGCACTCATTTTTGTCAAAGTAGGTGTCGTCATAAAGCACCTTCTGCTGCAACCTCTGCACGCACCTTTTTTTTTACAACGGTTTTAAATTACGTCAGGACAGGCAGTGGTTTATGGACTTCGCCTCTTGCAATCTGCCAAATTTATCTTCACACACATCTTTTTTCATTGGTTATTTTGACAACATGTTCCTTATGTGTCTTCATAAGTGTTTTCGTGCAGTAGCTCCTGGTACCAGGTACTCGCACTTATGTAGAGGCGCTTCTTTTGTCTTGGAAGCTTAAAGGTCCCCACTAATTATTTGTTAGTGTAAATTTTTCATGTTGGGAGTTAACGTGTCATTAAATATTATAAAAATACTTCTTTGCGTATATTTGCGTATTAGTGTGTTACGTAAAATATGGTGAAAAATATATTTTTCAGTTTTGGAAATTAAATAACTAACATTTATGACTTACTTTTTGAAAATGTAAAATTTATGATGCTATTTAAAAACTCATTTTTTTGGGGGCTGCCGTAAAAAGCCAAATGTTTCAAACAATAGCCATAAATATATTTTCACCTAGTAATGTACGCTTTGTGGAAAATATCTCTGCTGTATATGAAAGTGTTAATGAAGAACAAAATTTACTAATTCCCCGACATTTGCAGTAATTGGGCCTGTCTGTAGGTTTAAATTGATATACTTTGCACTAGGAATGTTACGAAGGTGCGTTTATTGAAACCGGAGTTATTCAATTTGATTTATCGGAGTCGGAGTCGGAGTCAAAGTCGGAAGCGGAGCTTAAACTTCCCCGTACTTTTTCTTTCTATACGGTCTAATGAACATGCTATAAACGTACTCACAATGTTTTGGTGTATGTGCGCTTATTGTGCTGTTTATAGTTGTTTGAAAATTGTATTTCGGCAAAAAATGGAATGAATACGTGAACATTTTCGGGATCGAATCGGATTTTTTTACGATTTTAGACTTGGATTGGGAAGTAAAGGATGCATCGATCAGCTTTGTTCGACTTTTGGTAAAGAAGCACCACATCAAGCGACTAAAACGCTGGTTCAATAAGTTCGAGCGTGATCATTGGAAGCAGAAACAAGAAAATGTACTTTGAAAAACAATGAAAGCTTTTTCACTGATAAACCACTGTTTTGTCAATATACTGTTTTTTTTCAAAACTGAAAACGTCTTCGTATATATAATAAAATATGTATTTTTTCTTTCTGAAATATCCCTGCAAACATTTTCTGAGTACATACCTCAAAAAAATGACTCTAAAAAGAGTATTTCTTAGGGGTGTTTTATGAGTACGCAATAAAAAGGCTCATACAGAAGTCTTTTATATGATTGTAAAATGATTGCTCAGAAATAAGACTCAAAAAATAGTATTTATTATGCGTGTTTTATGAGTACGCAATAAAAAGACTCATACAGAAGTCTTTTATATGATTGTAAAATGACTTCAAATATTTCTACTATTACTTTTTATTTGAAATGTTTAAAAAAAGATATTGTTGTCATTTTTTTTTTATTTTTCAACTATCAAATATTTTAAATAAATTTGAATCTAAAAATATATTTCAGTCTAAATGGATCATAATTACTTCTATGAGTTCTGAAAGAATCCTCAGTATGAGTCTTTAAAATTCCATTCCATTATTCTTAAATATGACTATCAAAAGTGTCTTAATTTTGAGTCCAAAAGACATTCTAAAAAAAAGAACAAAAGAGTTCTAAAAAAGTATTTATTTAGTCTTTATTATGAATCTTAAAAAAGTATTTAAAATGAGTCTATTTTAAGACTTAATTCTGAGTTCAAAAAGACTCATTTATATGAGTTATAAAAGAGTCTTTATTATGAGTCTTTAAAGAGTCCTTATTATGAGTCTTAAAAGAGTATTTAAAATGAGTCTTAAAGGAGTCTTAATTTTGAGTCCAAAATGACTAATTTATATGAGTTCTAAAAGAGTCATTATTATGAGTCTTAAAAGAGTATTTAAAATGAGTCTTAAAAGAGTATTATATATGAGTCTTAAAAGAGTCGTAATTTTGGGTATTAAATGAGGCAGAAAACAGTCATTTTTATGAATCATATTTTGAGGCCCACAACCTACGAAAATGTATTCATAAAAGAGTCTTTTTTGAGCGCATTATGACGATAAACGCTCATTTATATGAGTCTCAAAAGACTCTTTTAAGAGTCATAATGTTTGCTGGGAAGTATAATTCCTATGAAAATTTGGCTCTTGTATGAGAGCGTGAGCGTGAGAAAACATGAGCGGACCTTTCCATACCCTGATTAGAACACCAAACTGAAGAAAATTAATTAGAAAATGAAAAAAAAAATAAATTATCAGAATAATTCTTTTAAACTACTTTATAAAACTTGAGTACTTACAACTAGATTTTTAAAAGTGTCTACATGGTGCTTCAAATTTCTCAATCAACAGCTAGATTTCAAAGTTAGCTGTTGATTTTGAGTTTTTCTTATTGTTGTTGTTGCTTTTGTCTTTTGACGTTTGGTGCACTTACAACTTTGTTGTAAAATTTCACATTTTAAAATGAAGGCCATTTTAAAATGAGGCTACCTTGTTATTGTATCCATGGTATAATAATACAAGGTAGCATTGACAACTGCTTATTTTCTCTTCTGCAAGAAAACATCTCCTGTCAAAACCTGCTGTTTGTGAAAATACATCTGCAGCTGCGTTGTTGTTGTTTTTTTTGAAGCGAAGCTTTTTACGCCTCGTTCTGCGATTTGCTAGAGTGAAATCAGAAAAAACGACACTTTTTTCCGACACCTTTTTTCTTAGAATTGAACCAGAAAATGTTAAATTAAAAATAATTTCTTGCCCGCTGCAGGAATTGAACCCACAAATCACAGTTCTATCGTTTGTTGGTGCTTTCCTCTAACCATTACGCTAAAACATTTTCTTTAATAATTTTGTTGATTTAGTGATAAACATTAGCTAAAGCTATGTTTGAGCAGATCACTATAATCTATTACTTTAAGAAAGGGATTGTGTGTTGGCTATTCTAGGACTGTGTATTGGCTAGCCAACCGACAAAAGTAGCAAACAAAACGAACTAGAGCAAAGATAACTAAATTTACCGAGCTATGGTTTGAATCTTCGGTTTGTCCATGCGAACTAAAAGACCTAACGAACTAAAAGAACGAACGAACTAAAAGAAATATTCACTAAGGATTGTGTATTAGATGTTGTTTCTACTTCCTACTAAAGGTCGTTATAAATATCGTTAAAAATAAACAACCTGTAAGTTGATTAAATTGTAACAAAATTAATGATTTTTGTATATTTATTCCCTACAACTGAACAGATGGCTTTAAGGGAGGGCCGAAGAGGGTTAATATATATGATATATATACTTTGTTATTTTATAGTTTTGAATTTAAAAATTATTTTAATCGAAAAAACGATATTAAATTATCAAATCTATGAATTTGCGAAAATGCTTCGCTTCTCTCGTGTGTCCAGTGACGCACCTGTGTTTTTTCACTTCAACGCTTTCAACATGGCTTGTGTTTTCAATAGCGGATTGTGAGCGCTCTCTTTCTGAGTATATTTTTTGACAGGAGATGTTTTCCCTAGCAACTGTCAATGCAACCTTGTATTATTATACCATGATTGTATGGTGATAAAAGTAAGCTTCATTCCATCCATGGTATAATAATTACAAACCATGAACCAGAAACCATCTCCTGTCAAAAAATATACTCAAACAGAGAGCGGTCACAATCGGCCATTGAAAACACAAACAATATTGAAAACGTTGAAGTGAAAAAAAAAACAACCACTATAGCAGCTGCAGATACATTTTCAGAAACATCTGTTTTTGATAGTAGATGTTTTCTTGTAGAAGAGAAAATAAGCAGTTGTCAATGCTACCTTATATTATTATACCATGATTCCATCTTTCGCTACATCACCACTCCGTTTTTACGTTCTCAGTAAGAGGAAATTCACCACAAGATATTTTCTCCCAACAAACAAACAAAAAAATATGTGCATCGGATTTTCAACCGAAAAAAAAGAGTCGTTTCAGACCTCAGGTTTAGAATTGATAGCTGCATTCCCGTGGTCGTTGATCTAGAGAGCGGCTCTATTTTATTCACAAAGCAAAAACAAAAATTAGAACCATCTCTTTTCCTGGCTCTATTTCTGATCAGAAAATGCTGCCAAGTTTAATGCATTTTTGGTTAAAAACGAACATACTAAGTTGGCAAATCTAAAATATGCTGTTTTGTATTGATTTCTATTGTTATCAAACAGCTGTTTCCAGACAGTGGTGCCAAATTGTTATAAAGTTTAACTAAAGTTGTTCCACTGAGATTTAATCTGATCCAGTGCCACAGGAATGCAGCTGATATGTTTTTAAACTGAGATCCTGTATAAAAGTAATAGAATTAATAATAAAATGATAGAAATCGATCACATTTTTATTTGAGTTCGAAGGAAAGGATCTTTATACAATGGGTAACTTTTCATAAGGCTCCAATTTTAAACTAAAATAAAAAACTATCTGTCATGGAAATACAAATAATAACAATTTTATGAAATCATTCTCATCATTTAACTTGTTTCGAAGTTCAATTATTAGATTCAAGATCTCAAAAGATTAAAGTCTCATATTCTTCAAGATCCTTGAATAGTATTGCCTCTTCGAATAAATGATGTCGAACATTTGTATATCAGTGTTTGCTGGGCTATAGTAAGCTCGAGTGCATGGTAGAATAAATGTAAATAGGGTAGTATCGTAACTAAAATCATCTCATTCTCCCTGATTAAAATTGTCAAAATGAGTGTATCTTTTTGTGTTCGATGCTTTTTTGAGATTTCGGACTCACGGCGCTAAGCCATGCAGCTATCTTCTCTATTATAACTTGCTCCATGGTTGCCCATAAATGTCAAATCGAAGTTGACAGCTCATACATAATCTGAAAGCGAAAATTGATAACATGTAAAGCCGATGCAATTGTTGTTGCTTTGCATTGATTTTGACACTGGAAGAGAGTACGATCAGCCCAGAGACAACCTTATTAATTCAACCATGCTTTGTTCAAGAGCAAACAGAAAAATAAACAGAATATTTTAATTATGCTTAATGAGCATGATACAATTATACAAGGTAGGAGTGACAACTGGATATTTTCTCAACAGTGTCTTGCACCGATTGTCATTTGCCTGTATATTTTGTTTTCTATTTTCTTTTCTTCTTTTTTCGTTCTCTAATTAATACTATTTTTGACAGTTGGTGCAAGACGAAAAAACTGTCACTCCTACCTTGTATAATTGTATCATGGTACAATGAAAAAAGGTAGAAGCATTTCAGAGAGGCAGACTGCCGCAACTGTCTAAATGAAATTGACAGCCCATAGAAAATCTGAAAGCGATTATTTTTTTATTTATTTTGTTTTTTCATTTTCAAATTACTATTGAAAGACAATTTTGACTATGGGGAAGAGAGCGCAGTCCGAAATGCGTCTACCTCTCTTATTTTACCATGAATTGTATCATGCTTGATGAAAGTCATGGTATAATAATACATGGTAGCATTGACAACTGCTTATTTTCTCTTCAACAGGAAAACATAAACTGTCAAAAACAGCTTTTTGTGGAAATACATCAGCAGCTGCTGTGGTTGTTGTTTTTTTTCACTTCAACGTTTTCAACATTGCTTGTGTTTTCAATCGCGGATTGTGAGCGCTCTCTTTTTGAGTACATTTTTTGACAGTATATGATTTCCCAAGCAACTGTCAATGCTACCTTGTATTATTATGCCATGGATGAAAGTATCTTGTCGCTCTCATTGCTCATATGCTCTCATTGTTGATATGCTCTCATTGCTGATATGCTCAATTTGTATTTAAAAAAAAGAAAATAAAAAATACCTTAGTTTTGCTAAAAAATAGCAATATTTAATCATAACCTTTATTCCAACAAGTCTATACTATAATTTTTCGTTCGATAAACACCATAACAATCTTATCTCTTTGTAAATTCACTTAAAATTTGTTCAGCTATGATCATCATCTGAATATCTGAGACGCCACCATAAATTTCTGTCACCCGCGCATCTCTGAAGTAACGCTCTGCCGGCATATCATTGACGTATCCCATGCCACCCAGAATCTGTATACATTGATGAGCGCAAAAGTTTGCAGTTTCGCTGGCCGTTAGTTTGGCAATAGCGCTATTTTTGAGGAATGGTTCTCCACTATCACAAAGTGCTGCTGCCTTCCGCACCAGCAACCGAGACGACTCTATTTGAGCAGCCATGCGCGCCAGACGCAGCTTGACAGCCTGTATGTCCTTGAGATGTTTGCCGAATGCACGTCTTTCTATAGCATACTTCAAGGCGGTATCTAAGGCTGCCTGCGATATGCCCAGAGCTTGCGAAGCTATGCCAATGCGTGCTTTATTCAATTGTTCCATGGCTATTTTAAAGCCACCACCAATTTCACCAATAACATTTTCACAGGGCACCACAACATCACAGAGATTTATCTGGCAGGTTGATGTGCCACGTATGCCCAACTTTGCATCTTCCTTGCTTAGATGAACGCCTTCCGTGTGTAAGGGAACCAAAAAGGCTGTTATGCCACGATGTTTCAAGCTACGATCAATTGTAGCAAATATGACGGCCACATCGGCTTGCTTGGCTGAGGTAACCCAAGTTTTGCTACCATTGAGCACATAGCAATCGCCTTTCTTCACAGCCAATGTTGAAATATTAGCCACATCCGAACCGGCTTCAGACTCACTCAGCGCAAATGAACCCGGCTGACAGCTCGTATATGGCTTGAGGTAAAGTTCCTTCTGATGTTCACTACCACGCGTAGCCAGCAGGTCAACGTACAAGGCATTGTGTATGGAAACGATGCTACCAGTTGAGGCACAACAGCGCGATAGTTCTTCGACAGCAATCGATACTGAAGTCATGTCCAGACCAGCTCCACCGTACTCAGGCGGTGCAGTCATGCCCATCAAGCCATGTTCACCTAACTTGGCTATCTGCTCGCTCGGGTATTTGCCATCTCTGTCCACCTGCGCAGCAACAGGTTCTACAATAGTTAATGCCAAATTTCGACATAACGCTTGTATAGCGGCATGATCAACGCCTTTGGATCGAGTGCAGCATGTTCTTTGGAAGCGCTGTTGTGTTTGTTTTTGTTGTTGCAAGTTGTTCACAATGACCCTCCAACATTTAAGGCCCCTTGCAGCAGCACTAGCCATGACTAGAAAAAAAAGACAAGTTGCTGATTATAAGTTATTCGTCGAATTGAATTTGTATAAAATTACTTTTGTGAGAAAATGTTTTATCCAAAAAGTTCCAGCAGCAACTTATGAACCATTAGGTATTCAAAGTTGCCCGTGTTGTACTGGCGTAAACTCATCAGATGCTGAGTAGAGACAAACTTTTGTTTTGTCTTTACGTCTGTCTGCCTATATTACTTATGTATGTATTTCTTTACTGACAGACAGGTAGAAGAGATAAGACTACAAACTCAAAATCCATTTCAAGTTTTTTTTTTTGCTACTCAAATATAGAGAACTTTGAGTACACTTCATTAGTTTATTCTGGTTGTTGTTGTTTTAGTTCGAAGTATATATGTCAAACTTGTAGATAACTTTAACTTTAGCACATCAGCTGTTTTCATTGCACTCTTAGATACACACTCACAAATCTTTGTCAACAAATTAATCAGGCGTCATACGAAATTCTTGAAGAACTAACCTCAGGTATTCAGTATCTATATGAAATGAAATCCATGAAATGGCTGTTGCATTTCAGGTATCCATGAGAACAGGTATCAGGCGTTCTTGTCTTTAAAAACCACATATCAGACCACTTTTAAATTGTGCGTTGTCACTCTGCTTATTTGTTGCTTTATATTAAAGTTCTTTTAATGCAAATATTTCACCATAGTAGAATGTTTAATGTGTGGTGAGTTTCTTAGTAGTATGCATGTGCACAGGTTTATGTGAGCGTGTGAGCGAATAATGTGTGCGTACCGCTCAAAACACCCTCCATCAAATAAATTCTGTTCGCATTTCTCCTCTCCGTATTGTTATCAAGGCATAGTTAAGTGTGGTGAACAAATTTCTTGCATATTTTTCAATGGGCTTATTTGTGTTATATTGACATTGACTTGTATATATGTCACATCGAGCGCATTCAGCAAACTCAACTGTTGTCAACTGTTGAGTTCGTTGTTCTCTGTAGCCAACTGAGCATTATTCTCCCGTGCAAACTCAAAACATAGTAAGCGCCATTTTTTGGATTTTTACTTTATGATGAAATTTTAATTTGAATTTTATGTTTTATCTAAAACCGTCACCCTCTTGTCCTTACAATATATAGTTTTTGAGATATTGAACTACCTAAACATAGTATGTACACAATAATTTTGTTTTTACAACTTCAAAACATAGCATAGTATGTACAAAAACAATATCAGAACATAGTATTTGCTGGAGATACTATGTTTTTTTTTATTTTTGTACTCGCGTGATAGCAGCAATCGCATATTTCTTTGTCGAAAAAAACAAAAACACATAAAATCAACGCTCATTATTAAGCATTTCAGTGTTGAGTCGCAACATACATATAATAGTTTTATTAGTGTCTAATAATAAAGTTAAAAAAAAAAATTGCATAATGAGCGTAACACCAAACCCAAAGAGAAAGTAAGTAATTTTTAAGGTTTTCTAAAATTCCGTACGTAAATATATTCTAAATGTCTAGGAACCTAACGCCCATAAAATTTGACGAAACAGCGAAATGTTAGGAATCGCAGAAAGAAAATATACAACCGAACATCAAAGTGAGGAGTCGTGAACTGATTTCATCTGAAAATTATGAGATACTGATATAAGTTCGAATGAAGAATTTTCTGGAATAAGATGTATTGAAATTAATCAATCAAAGACATGTTTACTTTTTCCGGAGAGTAAAAACTGATTCCACTCGTTTATTATTATTTCTGGGAGTGATTCCAGAATTAAGAGCATTTTTGTTACTTATAAATTTTTTAAGTAAGTGGTTTTAGGCAAAAACAACAAAGGGAATGGTAAAAAACACAAAACCTGAGTTTTCTTAAAACTATGAAAATAGGGATACTATGTTTTGCCGTTGTATGGGAGACTATTACTCAACAGATGGCGTTGTCACGTAGCTTTTATAGCAAGTAACAAATATGATACCCAAGGTACCAGGAACAAGTTTGCCAGTTATGTGTAAAAAATCCCATTCGTGGTAATTTTTAATTGCTGTTGGGAACTTTTTTTGTTGGGAATTCCCATGGTATTTTTAATTCAGCGTAGTATTTTTTATTTAGCGTGGGAATTCAGTGTAAAAAAATAAAAAATAAATAACTGGCCATTTCAGCCCTTCAAAGGACTTTGACCTAGCTTCTTATGATCAATTGTGTTGTGCGTGTTATTAAGTTTGTACACAATTGACCGAGAACCGGACCTACATGTTTAACGCCGACTCCGAACGGCGATGAACAGAATGTTCTTGTTCTCAAGAAGCTTTACATGGCATTTTTATTACTCTCTGAGGTTTACCATTGTCTGCAGAGAGGTGGCGGCCGTACACAAAAATTATTTTAATTCAAATAATTTTCTATCGCTGCTGGGCAGTGTTGCCAGGTTAGGGGAATTCCCCCTATATTTAGGGGTTTTTTTACTGGTTTGAGGAATTTTAGGGGTAATAAATCTTTATGGGTTTTTTTAGGGTGACTTCAAATTTTCTAGGGGTTTTTTAGGGGTATTTGGAAAGTTTGCCTTTGGAAATAAAGATTTATTACTTTTTCTTAAAACTATGCAAAAAATTTAGGAAAAATACTTTTTCCTCCATTTTGTGTAAAAAGCGATTTCAGCAACACTTTATAAAAACAGCTGAATTGGCAACACTTCATATAAATTACCAATAATTCCCCACTTCACTTCAAACTCGCCTCGCGCTTAACTTACAACTCTGGGTAAATATTAAAAACAAAGCAAGTATGGGGAAAACTGACGAAGAGAAAAGGTATGCCCAAAAATATACAAACAAATGGGAGACGGAGCCTGCTTTTAAAGGTAAAACTAAATTTTAAGGCCAATTTCAGTTTGGACAATTGAAAAAGCAACTACAAAGCAACTTCCTGAGCTTGTTGAAGACGTCCAACAGCTCAGGCCTTTAAATACATAGAAGCACACTAGCAATTTCCATTGCAGTTGCGCTACTTTTCAGCTGCCCCTTGAAGCTGAAGTTTTAACTCAATAAATTTTAAGTTATTTACAACTGTATTTTTGTATGTTTTTCGAAAAAAAATTTTAGGGGGATTTGAAATCCAATCTAGGGGTAAATGATGAGAGGCATCTGGCAACACTGCTGCTGGGGTTCGAACCCGGGTCTCCAGGGTCGTTGACATAGTGGCCACGCACTTTAACCAACTACGCCACGGACGCCACAGTGTGGTAGTCTTAATTACCGTGAAATTTGGGAATTATTTACTTAAATTTTTTTTAATTAAATTTTTAATTTTTTAATTTTAATTTTTTTTTTAATTTTCCCTTAAATTTTTGTTGCATATGGGATTTATTGTGGTATTTTTTAATGCGTATGGGATTTTAGGTGGTATTTTTGTGGTAATTTTTAATGATTGTGGGATTTCTTGTGGTATTTTTTATTTGTGGTGGGAATTTTTTTGATGACTTTTGCCGTAGTAATTTTGGTGGTATTTAATTTATGGTACTGTGGGAAAAAGGTAATTTCCGTGGGAGTTTTTCCGAATTTTAACTGGCAACCTTGGTCTGTGATCACGATTACAGCCGTCATTTTCAAGCTATCAGCACGAAATTCGATATTTAGTCTTGTATCTAAAAAATAAAGATAAAGTTCGCAAATGAGCCAAATAAGATGAAAACCACGCCTACTTTGCATACAAAGTAACTTTATCAAAACGGTAAAATCTGTTTTAATTCCACAAAAATCAATATATGGACTTGAAATTTTGCAAATAAGCTTTACTATGCACTCTGAGTATATAATACAACCAAATCGAGTGGAAACCACGCCTATCTCCCATACAATGTGACTATCGTAAAACAAAAGGGAATATTTTCTGTTTAAACTATGACAAAAATGTTTTTACAAATAAACATTTTATTGACTGCTTAAGACTTTGAATAAACTTTGGTTCGGCCGTGGAGTATTTAAACTTTGGCCCAGTCGAAGATCATTTCTTACTAGTTTTAATATGTTATATATTCGAAATATGAAAAAAATGTTCCTAAAATTATAAAGTTATCTATATACTTAGTTATATAAAAAATAAAACAAAAAAAAAAATATCTTGTTCGAAAATGAACCAAATTGGACGAAAATAAAACCTCACTACCATAAAAACTGACGTCATCAAAATGGTAAAAACTCTACAAATTCCATAAAAATTAATCTAACGACTTGAAATTCCGCACATGAGTGTTGATTTCAAATAAGCACTCTTAGTTCGAAATTTTTCAAAATCGAATGAGAACCATCTCCCATATAAAGTGATGTTATCAAAATGGTAAACTAAAAGAGATTCCACAAAAGTTAATCATTTAAACATTCGAAATTGGCATGTAAACTTTGTTGTCAAATACGGTTGGTTCGAAATTAGTCAACATCGAATAAAGAGCACACAAACTTCACATAAGAGCATAAAGAGCACACTTAGCACGCAGTCAGCAAGCTCTGTCGCATATTGTGCGCCTGTGCGTAATGTGCTCCATTTGCCCAACTCTACTTTGCACCATTGAGCCAGTTAGAAAATGAATAGTAGAAAGCTAAAACGAGGAATGCCAACATTTTTGATTATGCAGGGTCTAAAAACAACAGCACAATTACATATGATTATTGTCAAAAACTATTATTGAGTATTATGCCATGTCTACACAGAAAGTTTAGTTTGAGTTTCCAGTACAAAGTTGAGTTTTACCACTGAACGCAACATAAACTGTTGAGTTCTCCAGTACAATTTTGAAGGATGAAACTCAACTAAACTCAACTTTGTTTCTGTGTTTATCAAAACTTAATTTGAGAAATCCCTAAAAATATGCTAATCCTCTTACAAAAAGGTACGTTCAAAGGCAACTTGTACAATTTTGTGGTGAGAAATGTCAAAAACAGCTGTTTGTATGTGCACTTTACTATTTGCAAAAAATGAACAAAAAAGCGAAGAAAAGAGCTTGGGCAAGTGTAGAAAATGAGGTCTTCATATTAGTATGGGCCGATAAAAATTCCAAATTGCGCATCGCAAGGAAGAATTCGCATGTGTACGCAGAGATGCATGCAGCCTTGTCCTCAAGTGGAATTGATGTCACGGTGGTGGATGTGCCGACAAAATATGAGAACACAAAAGTTGACAAAAAAATGTCACACTAAACACAATTCTGCCGACGCATCTCTATTTGAACACTTATGGTTAACTTAAAACTAAACTCAAGCTAAACTCTCTGTGTAGACATGGCATTAGATTCAAATACTTTAATGATAATAAGATGCTGTATTTACGTAGCTTCGCTATAACCAAGTAAAACGAATTCATTTCGAATATTTTAATGAACTTATTCTATTCGCTGGTTTGTTGAGTACCTAAACGAATTTGTTTCAAATTCGTTTCAAATTTCTTGGTTATTGAAGAGTTGAGTTATTATGCAACTTCACCAAAAAGCTTTCAAATATATTATTAAAACAATGAAAAATTGAAATGCAGCCATAAATAAAAAGAAGCCAACAGCTCATAAAAATTTTGTGAAAAGTCAAATAATTACATCCATCGTAGACGTGAGAAGATTACAAAAAAAAAAATAAACTCAATCCACTTCCTTTCATTACATTTACATTGAATTTTGAACGTGACGAATTTTGGCAGAAAATATGCTAAAATCAAGCCATTAGGTGCAATTATTTTCGAGTTACAGTTACAGTTACAGTTAGTCGTAAAATAAGTCAAGCAACAGAAAAAAATTAATAATTGCCCCTAATTGCATTTGTCGTGGGTAAAATCGAAACAAAGCCGAACCAGAGAAGATGATAAATGTTGAAAAAAAAAACATTTTAAGAAAATAAAACGAAAAAAATCGTCAAAATCCAGCTGATGCTGGAAATAAAAATTAAACAAGTGCGCTTCAAAATCTGAACTTAACAACTTAGCTTGAATTAGAAAATCAACTGTACAAGCACGCCAATGAAGAGCGAATGTAACCTTGTTCCAATGCTAACGGATTGAATGCCATTCGAACATATCTGGTTTGTATCATCTTATTGTTCATCACTTGCTTCATTCGGACGTTTTCCGCATTTAAATTGAAATTGTTTGGCCTGCAGCCAAAAAGGCAAAGAGCAGGAAATGTTTGGAGTACACATAACAAACATTGAGCCAAGATGTGGTTAAGACTTGGAGTTTGATGCTCATATTAAATAAAGTATCTGCTTGAGCTTGAAGAGGGCAGCTTGAAAAATACATTTTAGGAAAAGCAATATATTCAGAAGAAATTTTCTCCATCATTATAAAAGGTGAAGTGTGCATATTCAATTTTCTACTTATGTTATTAATGCTATGTTCAAAATTCTAACTTATGCCAGACTTTTTGACAAAGCTTTTAAATAGTTTTCAAGTTATCGTATTGAGGCTTTACTTCACACACTTTTACGTCAATTTTGGCTTTTTTGAACAACCCTCGTGTCCGTCGTATATGTAGCACCTTGAATTTTCATCTTAATTTTCCCTTAGATATCCCATAGCTCACGTAATTCTCTGCAATTCTAATAAATTTGATAGTTTATTTGTGCAAGCAATAGTTGAAGCATCATCTCGAATTTTAATGTATCACGTTACTTCTAATTTCATTTATTTTTTTTTTTTCATTTTCTTATTCTTTATGATACATTGAAGGAAAATCCTACGCCAAAATAAAACCAAGTAATTTTGTTGTGCATGTTTTTGCACTTTAATTGCTACGTGTAAAGCAGCAACGAGTTTAATTTTCAGCTTGTATCTAATTACTTGGAAGCATGAATCTGTGCATGTGCATTGTTTAAACTTGAAACTAAAGAAGTTCAAAGATGCTGTCTTGCAACATTTTCCATGTCGAAATTAGTGTACATACTCTAATGAAATGTGTTTAAACCCACGTAAATTTGTTAATCATTTCGACCTTAAGTTTCTTTTGCTATATTTAATGGAGCGATAGTAAATAATTGATTAAATTTGAGATATATTTGAAACAAGAGAGAATATCTTTGCAATACATAAAGGAGAAATAATAAAATGACTTAATATAGAGTTGTAAAAATTTCGAATGAAACACTTTTGTGCTCTAATGTCTCTCATTAGAGACAAACGTGTTAAATGATTTAACACGTTTCGATACTCGTTAAATCCCTGGTGTGTGTTCTTGCTAACGTCAGAAAAGTTTTTTTGCCTTTGGATCGCATCTTAGGCCCCTATTAGGTACGACAGCTCAACTTAAGTTGACGTGACTTAAGACAACTCAACTGAACTTTTTTGCCATATTACATATAACATACATTTTCAGTTGAGCTGTGGTGTAAAATTGCTTTTTCTATTGAATCACGATTACACCGAAATTTTGAAACTTTCATTAAAATGAATCAGCTGTTCGCATTAATTTCAATTTTTATGTATATGTATTTTGTTCACAAGTAATCAAGCAAGGAAATAGCAGAGCGGTAAGACATTTGACTGTAATGCCAGCAGTCCGAATTCAATCCTCGCCTGTGACAGAGAATAAAATTTTTTTGCATTGTTTTTATGTACAGTCCAAGGAGAACACAGCGCTCCTTGGACTAACACATAAAAGAGCTTTTTTAACTATTTGTTGAAGTACTTTTTAAACGATTTTTTTAGCTGCACTAAAGAAGCGCTTCCACCCTAGCAATCGCTTCTGTCATAGCGTTTCACACATCTGGACCGCTTTTTAAGTAAACCAAATTCATATTAAAATTTACATTGGATGTCCTAGGATGGAAGCGCTTCTTAAGTGCAGCTAAAAAATCCACAACTCTGAACTCTGAAAAGCGCATCCTCAAAATAAGCGCATAAAATGTGCTATTTCTAGGAGCGCTTTTTATTTTCCCGCTGGGTAATTATATAATATATACATGATATAGATAATTATATACTCAAATACATAATATATGTATTTATATTTTATTTTACTTGCGTATTTTTATCCATTTTCACTCAATTAACAAAAAACAATAAACAAATAAGAAGTTCGTATGAAAACGACGTTATACAACTAGCTCAAAGCAGATGTAAGTTTTTGACAGTCTTTACACTCGACACAGAGTTGCATTGTTAAACATAATACCACAAAAAATACATACACATCTCTGAGATACATACTTGTCAGACGACGGACACGTATGTACCTCAAATGTGTAATAGACAATACAAATTTACAAATTACACACTCAACTTAAGTTGAGTTGTCGTACCTAATAGGGGCCCGTGGTATAATAATACAAGGTCGCATTGACAGTTGCTTGGGAAACATCTCCTGTCAAAAAAAATACTCAAAAAAAGAGCGCTCACAATCCGCCATTGAAAACACAAACAATGCTGAAAACGTTGAAGTGAAAAAAAAACAGCAACCACAGCAGCTGCAGATGTATTTCCACAAAAAGCTGTTTTTGACAGGAGATGTTTTCTTGTAGAAGAGAAAATAAGCAGTTGTCAATGCTACCTTGTATTATTATACCATGATAGGGGAATAAATCTAAAAAGAGCTTTTTAATTTTAAGTTTTTAATGCAATGTCGGGCATTCTGCCGCTAGCGGGCAAAGAGCTTTCTCTGTCACCACACGTACATTAGTGTATAACAGAGCTGTAAAAGATTGAATCATTTTCAGTTTTCATTCTCTTGTTTAAAAATTCAAAGCTGAACTCTTTTTTTGTAGCATTCAAAGTGTGAACTCTTTAGGCTTAAGTCTTTAGGCTGATTAATATTGTTTTCAAGTCATGAATTGCAAAACGTAAAGAATGCACACTGAATTGAAATTTTAACGAGTGCAGCCACCGATGGCTTCAGCCACGATGGCTGCAACCATCGATAGTTGCATCTGAATTGAAATTTTAGTGAATGCAGACGGCGATGGCTTCAGCCGCAAGGATTTGTTGTTGTCTGAAGCGGTTTTGTGTGTATTTGTGTATGCATGTGTGACTGTTGCGCATGACTGTGATGGGTTGCCATTGGCTTGATATCATGTATAGAAAAAGTATTATATACAACAAATTGTAGAAGTTAATTTTTATACATTTCGTTAATAATATTTATTTATATTTATTATTCCAGAAAATGTCAAAGAAAAGACAAAAGCATGTCACTAAGATCGGCCGTCGAAAACAAATGACAACAAAAATGTAAAATTATGCTTTATATGTAGTAGTATTTCATGATAGTAAATAAAATTTCCAGTGTTTCAGAGTTGAGAAGAATGATAAAACTGAGTGCATTCATCGTATTTCTTAAGCCTACAAGAATGGGATTGATATTTTTCATAAGTGCCATTCCTTAAAAAGCATTGGGTGTGCATTCTTTTATCTTCAACGAATGATGAATTGTGCATTTGTAATTCATTTACTCTACAGAAGCATAAGATTGCAATCTGGTTGATGCAGCTTTTGAATGATTTAAGAGTGTGTGCATTCCGAAATGATTCAATCTTTTACAGCTCTGGTGTATAACATGCACTTTGTGTATAAAATTCAACCAAATCGAGTGAAAACCACACCCACCTCCCATACAAAGTGATTTTATAAAAAATTAAAGCGAATATTTTCTGTTAAAGCTATGTATAACGAAAATGTTTTTACAAATAAACATTTAATTGACGGCTTAAGACTTTGAATATACTTCGGTTCGGACGTGGGGGTATTTTAACTTCGGCCCAGTCGAAGATCATTTCTTACTCGTTTAATTTGCAATAACCCCATGAATACATACCAGATATAAATAGCAACACTGATCGCGTTTCTTTTCCAGAAATGAAGGCCAGAGATATTTCCGAAGTTGCTCATTTCTTTGGTTATTACGTCGAAAAAGTTCATAGCGAATTCAAGGCTTTAAAACGGATGCTCAAACATGATACAGAGCTCGACGTAACATTTTGGGTAAAAGTTCGCGATTTATCAAACAGTGATGGGTCTTTGCAATTTCAATTGAATTTAGACATTGTTGACAGAGTCATTGTTCTTCCCCACTCATCAGCAAACTGCGAACGAGTCTTAACTTCAACAAAACAAAATGAAGAAACGGTCTTAACACAGATACTTTAACTGGTATTCTACACTGTAAGGCTTTGAGTGCTAAGATATCACAGTTGGAGTTGGACAATTTGGCAAATAAAATGAACAGCGACATGTATCTGCAAATAATTTGCTATTTATAAAACTATTTTATTACATTTGATCTCATATATATATATACAAATATTCAGTTAATAAAAAACGTTATGATCATGCATTTTAACCTTAATCGGTCCCTTGTGTAAATTTCACACACACTTTTAAACTTCAAGCTTATATTTCTTTAATATAAGTTCATCAAATCGAACTAAGAGTTTGGTTGGTATTTTAAAAAAAAAATTTTTTTTTTCAAAAAAAAATCTTTTTTTTCAAAAAAAAAAATGAAATAATGAATAATAAATAATTTTTAACGACAAAATCGCATTAATTTCATTCATCTATGAAAATATGGCTCTCGAAAAAGTGTGTAAAATTTACACACAAGGAACTTATATACAGTGTCGTGCACATAATTAAGAACGATTTCATCGTATTCAGTTTTGATCTGAATTGCAATTTAATTTAAACTAAACCTAACTTTTTTTTTTTTAAACCTAACTCTTACAATGTACCCAAGAGATGAAGTTTGAGGAAAAATTATTTTGTTGTTGTCTAATGCACAAACAAATTCTCAGGAGATTTTTTTGATAACATGTTGCTAATTTGAAGCGTGCACATAATTAAGAACGATCAGTATATTCAGTTGATAAGGTCATTTCAGTAGATTTAAATGTATTGCACGGCTATTAAAATATTGTACACATTCAATTGATTTCAATAAAAGTTAAAAATAAGAAAAAAAATATGGGAAAAATAAGTCATGTGACCCTGTGACTCGCGAGTTGATTGTATTTAAAACTGTTTAATAAAAAAAAGTCGTATATTCAACTCAAAAGAATGTGCCCCGAAAGCGTAAACAACGTAAAACGACTAAAATGGAGGATAAACTGATTGTTTGTGAGTCAATAAACTTTCCGCACAAATTAGCTAAACAGATTTTAGTAGCTGTTTTTGTTGAAAATGCGTCTGGAACTTCCGTAGATACAGTTAAACGTCGTTTGAAAGAAGCTGGTTTATTTGGACGTGTTTGCAGGAAGACCCCTTTAATGTCCAAGCAGAATCGTAAAAAAAGAATTAATTTTGCTAAAAAATATGGGCACTGGACTGTTCAAGAGTGGAAAAAAGTATTATTTTCTGATGAAACGAAGATTGAGTATGGTCAGATAGAAGATCATATGTTAGACGCCCGGTACAAACTGAGTTTAGCCCACTCCCAACACTTAAGCACGGCGGAGGTAACATAATGGTATGGGGCGGTATGTCATGGCGCGGCGTTGGTCCACTAGCAAAAATTGAGGGTCGTATGGACAAGTTCCAATAGGTACACAGACATCTTGCAGAACAATTTGATACCATATGCAGATAAAAACTTATCCGTGTGTTGGATACTACAACAATATAATAACCCAAAACATACTGCTGGTCATACGTAGAAGTGGTTTACAGGCAATAAGGTAACAGTATTGGATTGGCCATCGTGTAGTCCGAGTGAAGGAGAGAGTTGGTGCTCTAAAAATGTCAAATTTCACACAACTTTATGCTGAAGTACAAAAGGCCTGGACAAGCATTCCCAAGCGAGTATGTGAAGATCTAGTGGGCTCAATGCCTCGGCGATGTGCAGCGGTTCTTAAAAGCAATGGATATCCAACCAAATATTAACTAAATAAAACTGAAATAAAATATTGTATAGCAAAAAATCAAGTTCTTGTATATCGTTCATAATTATGTGCACGTTTAATTCCTTTTTGATATCGTAAAAAGATGCCCTACTTTTTAACAGGTAAGCTATCGATAAAGATTTTACAAAGCATATAATAAGGGATTCTTCAACATTCGAATGGGTAAGGATTTGCTTGAATTTTTTACTTGTATTATACAAAAAGTTAATAGAAAAAGAAACAAAGCAATCGTTCTTAATTGTGTGCACGGAACTGTATATTACAAGGTTTCGCAAAATAAGGGACCGATGAGGGTTAAAATTAAAATTTTTATCAAAAATACCAAAGGAGGTAGTGAATATACATCTATGTGTTAATATTTCGTTTGCAACTATTGGGGGGAAAATCTGAGATGTTTTTAAATTTTTTATACAAACAGATAGCCTTATAATATTTTTTGACAATATTTTCGATAAAGCAATTAAAACAAAGAAAAGAAAGTGTACGGATTTATACGGATTTTTATTTTTTCTTAAATTCCAAAAAATACGGAAATTCACGAAAAATATCTGGCAGCACTGCTTGTGATACTTCGAGCGTTAAGGTTATCTTTTTTGTGCTTGATTTTTTATTTGATGCACTGAAAAAATTTTTGGATGCGTCATTATTTTCGATTATGAGTATAGCTGTAACCTCATTCAAAACTTTTGAGCACATGAATTTACTTTAAAATACATTTTTTGGAAACCTATACAAATATGTCTTTTATTAATTGGTAATTATAATATTTTATTATTAAAAAAGATGAAAATAAGCCTTAATGCTTAATATGTTACCGCATACTAGCAGCGAAAAAAAAATATATTCTAAAAATACATTATATCACAATTCATGAAGAATTTTAAATGCTTAATGAAGGGTACAGGCAAATCATTTTTATTCTGCACAACACACACTTTGCACTGCAAGCTTAAAAGCTCACAAATACATACGCATAAAGATAAAGTTTAAGATTGTGTTAGAATGCCCACCAATGTTTAAATGTAAACAAATAAATTCTTTGCCAAATTTTTGAATTTTTTTTTATTTTTATACCCCCACGTTTAAAAAACGTAAAAGGGGTGGATAAATTTTGTCACTCCGTTTGTAACGCCCATAAGTAGGCGTGGTAGGTATAGAAAAGTGTATATATTTTTGATCAGTATTACCACCCGAGTCGATTTAGAGATGTCTGTATGATTAAAGCCGAAATTTTCAAGCTATCATCACGAAATTCGATATTTTAGCTTTTATCTTAAAAATAAAGGTCAATTTCGAAAATGAGCCAAATCGGATGAAAACCACACCAACCTCCAATACATACTGAATTTATCAAAAAATAAAAAAGCGAATATTTTCTTTTAAAACTATAACGAAAATGTTTTTACAAATATATAGTACATTTCATTGATTGTAGTTTTTTTTTTTATAGATATATTTTAAATATGTGGCGTCCGAGGCGTAGTTGGTTAAAGTGCGTGGCCTCTATGTCAACGAACCTGGAGACTCAGGTTCGAACCACAGCAGCGACAGAAAATTATTTGAATTGAAAAAATTTTTCGTACGGCCGCCACCGGTTCCTCTCACCTTTCATGAAGGTCCGGTTCTCGGTCAATTGGGTACAAAATTAATAACACGCACGACACAATTGATCATAAGAAGCTAGGTCAAAGTCCTTCCAAGGGCTGAAATGGCCAGTTATTTATTTTATTTTATTATATTTTAAATAAGATTTTTTTTATTTCTTTAAAAATGTAAAGAATTAAAACTGACATTTTGAAACTAGTATAGGCAGTGTTAAAAAAAGCTTTTTTTTTGAGTGACTCGTTTAATTAAGTTGGATTGAACATGCTATAATCGTTTTAGAAAAAAGTGTTGAAAATTTTCGTTAACCGCAACTGAAAAATTCACCAACTACACTTCGTTTGCGAGTTGTATTTGCCGCAAACAAATATTCAGTTGTCATCAAGTTAAAAATATATCTTAACATACAATCTCTCGACTTCTCTAATAACACTGAACAACAAAATCAATTTTTTCCAAGATAATAAGGTTCTGACAATGGATTCTGATAGAGGGGCCAAAAACGCAATACACGTGTATCGGTATTTTGAAAGTTTACGTATGAGTCTTATTTTAAGGGGGGATTTAATTATCCCCCTTTTTGAACATTCTTATAGTGAATCATCACCATCAGTGGCATAGGAAATCATGTTATCCTTACATTTAGGGTATAGGATGTGTTCTGAGGATTTATGTAAAATACTACGAGGAATATATTTGTGGAACATTTTAACCCCCTAACTTCTCAATTTATGGGTCTTTTTTTAGGGTCTTTCTTGAAAAACTCATAAAACGAAAATATAATGGGTTAAAATGTTCCACAAAAAATTTATCATAAAATTCTACTATAATTTTCTGAATACACCTGTCTACATTGTGTAGAATACGTAGAATACACAAATACATTGTCTTTAACACATTATTTTATTGTACGACAACTTGCTACCATATACTTGTTGTTGTATTCACAACTTTTGGCGTTTTTAAAACGAAAGAATCACATCTTTTAAAACTATTGAAAATCAACCTTATTTATAGAATCATCATTTTACTTGTTCAAATGTAAATCTGGTAAAAAGGCAAATTCTTTTGACACTGCATATACAACTTGGTGTGGTAAAAAACTTTATTAAGTCTTTGGACATAAATGGATCGGCATTCAATTTTCTCAAAACATTGTTTCCGAAACTTAGCGAAGCAAAGATAAAAGATGTTATGTTATGTATCTAATTACAAACTCATTTGGATATGAGCAAGCGATTTACAAGTAATATTTAGCGCAATTCAAAATTTTAATAATTGTATTGAAGGTCACTCTGATCCGATCGCATAAATCAGTACAGTTCTTATACCGTTCTTATAAATCGAAATATTTAAACCCATATATTTCAGAAGATATTGATATCTTTGAATTGCTTTTGTTTGGATTCTAATTGAGTCCTTCGATAAAGTAAGTCAATAGAGCTACTGTTCAATACTTCATATATATTTTATATTCTTCTCGTTTTACTAGCTTTTTCAGTGAAATATGTTCCCCTTACCATGGCAAATCTATTTTATTTTCTCTAGAAATTGTTAACCCTGAGTGAATTTCTTCGTCTAGCAATAAATTCCAGCATAAAAAATGCAAAGTTAATAATATTCAGACTACCATTTGTTACGCTGCCAGCGCAGAGTAAAACAAGTATTGTGAACTGGGATCAAAGCCAGATTGAAATGAATGTTACTCATTGATTTTCAATCTCTCTTTTTTTTTTTGTTGTTTTAATTTATCATTGTTTTCAATGCACTTAAAGTTGTTCGTTTTCATACACTTTGATAAGGATATGGTCCCTTGAGTACCACGTACTGTGGCTATTCGTTCGTTCGTGCGTTTGTGTAACGATTTGAATATCGTGGCTTCATTTATTTTGTGTGCTGTTCGATTTTCGCTCTTTCTCTGCTTGATTTCGAATATTTCACAACATTAAATTTCTGCTACCCTGTATTTAAACTTGGCTTCAGCAAAAATATATGGTGCATACCCACCCACAACTGCCCCTCCTCGAAAGAAATCCATCTCTTAATCTACTAATGTTGCTTTGCGTTATACCTTCAACTGTAATTTCCTCTCGCAAATATTTTATTGCGATTAAGCTGCAGTAATTATTTACAGTTGCCCAATAAAGTCTACATGCAGCACAAAAATAACGACGTTATTTTAACCTTTAGTCTGTACTATGTTTCGCCACCATATTACATTCAAAAGTTGTCTGGGGCGCTAAGAGCCCATAGTACAGACTAAATAAACCAAAATTTGACTTCCCAAAAAAATCCCAATCAAGAGTACATGAATAAAATAAAAAAATCAATATTTTGTTAACATCTTTAACATCTTTAACATCCAACTTTAACATCTAATAATTAATACGTCTTGGCATCGAAGGAACTAACTTTTCAATTACATCTGCAGTGATTTTCTTCCATTCTTCAAGTAGAACTCTGTTAAGATCTTCCTTGTTCGATATTTTATTTTTTCGAATACGGCGGTCCAATTCATCCATTGATTTTCAATTCTATTCATATCCGGTTATTGGGGAGAAGAATGCAACTGCTTAGGGATATTGTAAAATAACCACTCATTTACAATGAGAGATTTGTGATTCGGATCGTTGTCCTGATGGAAGATCCATTTGCATGAAAGACCCATTTCAGTGGCAGAACTCTTCAGATTAGCTTTCAACAGATTCAAATAAACGTAACGATCCATTGTAGTGTCAATAAAAGCAAGCATTCCCACTCCAGCAGCTGACATGAATCCTCCACCGTGCTTTACAGTTTGCTTTTAGATTTGCACCATGCTTTTAGATTTGCACCATACTCTTTGCTTCCCATCGTGGCCGAATATACCACCTTGATCGAAAAGTTCCCGGAATCACCACCGTGTGGCGCTCTCAGTGACCCGATTTGATTTCTCTTTTTTTTTTTTTGAGGTGGCCACATCTGTCGTTGACATTCTATGAAATTTTCAGCAACAATGAGTTTGTATTAAATTTTACGTTAAAAACGGTTTCAACGGTGCGACGACATTACAAATGTTAGAAAAGTGTTTCAGCAACGATACTCTGAAAAAAACAGTCGTTTATCAGTGACACGAACGTTTCAGAAGTGACCGTGATTCCGTGAACGATGATGACCGCAGCCTTGACATCGAAAACCGACGAAAACATCAACAAAATCAAAGAATGGATGACCGTTGACCGCAAATTGACCATTAGAGAGATGGCAGAGGAATTGGGCATTGCTTTTGGATCCGTTCGAGACATTTTGGTTAATGATTTGGGTCTTAGACGTGTCGCTGCAAAGCTTGTGCCGAAAGACCTGAATTTCACGCAAAATAGGGACCGCATTGACGTCGCAAAAGACATGATTTCCAAAGCCGAATCCGACCCAACATTCATCAAACGGATCATTACTGGAGACGAGACGTGAATTAATGAGTATGACACGCAATCCAGACATCAAGCGAGTGAATGGCGTGCCCGAATTATCCGCGACCGAAAAAACCACGTCATTTTCAGTCGAAAATGAAGGCGATGCTCACAGTTTTCATGGATTATAAGGGTGTTGTGTATCATGAATTCCTTCCACAAGGTCAAACAGTCAACAAGGAGTATTATTTGGGTGTTATAAGACGTTTGCGGCAAGCGATTCGTCAATAAAGACCGGACTGTGGGCAAACAACTAGTGGATCTTGCACCATTATAACGCACCATCGCACAATGCCATCATTATCCGTCAACATCGGCTAAAAACGAAACGAATACCATTCAACAACCACCGAATCCAAGATGAGATCATGGAAAAATCGAAGATGGCTCTGATGGCCATACCACAAACCAAAGATAAAAAATTTTTTCGAGGATTGGATCAAGCGCTGGCATAAGTGCGTTTCAGTCGATGGGGACTACTTTGAAGTGGACAATATCGATTTTGATGTACTCTTGTATTTTTAATTTCCTGAATAAATTCCGGGAATTTTTTTATATCAAGGTGGTATTATATTTGGACTCGTCATTAAAACTTACGTTTTTCTAAATGTCAAAACCGTAATTTTTGTGGAGTTTTGCAAACTCCAACCGTTTCGAATTAATTTTGCTTACGAATGGTTCCTTCCTTGTGGAATTCGACTATGTAAATCGTTCGATCTCAAAATATTTCGAACTGTTTCAGGGTGAATACTAATTTGTTTAGATTTATAGAGTTCTTATGCGATATCAACAGCAATGGTTTTGGAGGCATCGGTGACAATTTTGATGACATTTTATGTTTCACGTTTTGAAAACTCGCTAGTTTTGCCAGATCGATGTTTATCTTCTGTAGTTTTCGTTAAATTAAAATTTTGAATACTAGTTTGAACATTAGCACAACTTTACCCAACAGTTTTTTCTATTTCTCTGTACGGTTCATCCTCATTTCTTAACTTTTTTATCAATTTTCTAATATCTTGTGTTAATGCTTTGCGTGTTGATAGTACTTGTGACATTTTAACAAAAAAAAAAAAAAAAAACCCGGAAATTGAATTTTATTTCTGCAGAAGGAACCACAAACTGACCGAAAAAATATAACACCGTTAGTTTGTATGGCTCTAAAAGACTACAAAAAAGAATTACGTAAAGCACAACGACAATCCTGGAGAACCTTCTGTGAAAAAATTTCACAAACCTCTGAGGCGTCGAAAATTCTGGCATCTAGAACTGCTAACCCGAGCTTCATGAAAAAAGAAGACGGAACCTGGACCACCAACAGTGAAGAATCTCTAAATATCTTGGTAGAAACTCACTTCCCGGTCTTTTCAAAGATAGGGGATGCTCCAACAAAACAAGTGCATCTACCCGCTATTGACAACTCCTTACATATAATCACACAATCGAAGCTAAAATGGGCAATAGAACGCTTCAAAGCGTTTAAGTCACCAGGACCAGACGGCATATCCACAATCGAAATTCAAAATTCTTATGACATCATAAACCAATGGCTTATGATAATCTATCAAAGCTGCCTTGACCTAAATCACATCCCAAAACGTTGGCGACACGTGAGGGTAGTTTTTTTACCTAAGGCAGGAAAAAGCTCACACGTAAACCCAAAAGACCTTCGCCCAATCAGTCTCTTATCTTTTCTTTTAAAAACTCTCGGGAGACTAATAGATATTCACTTGAGACAAAAAATAAAAGTAAATCTAATCTCACCAACATGCCTACGCCAAAGGCAAATCTGTGGAAACAGCTCTCCACTCCATAGTATCTATCATTGAAAAGATCCTTCATCAGAAGGAATACACAATTATAGCCTTCATTGATATAGAAGGTGCCTTTAACAATGCCAAGGCAGAGGTTATCACTTATGCGCTGACGGAGCTTGGAGTGGATTCTGCGCTTATAAGCACTTATAAATCAAATGCTAGCAGGCAGGATTATAAGCGCAACACTCGGAACAGCATCCATGCTAAGATCTGTACCAAGGGGAACTCCTTAGGGAGGAGTTCTCTCGCCTCTGCTTTGGAACCTAGTGGTGAATGAAATATTGGGTAAACTGGAACGAGAGGGGTGCAGAGTGATAGCCTACGCTGATGATGTTGCTATTTTCATCTCAGGAAAATATGTATCCACTCTTCGAGATATTATGAAAAATTGTCCAAACACTCTCGTAAGCTGGGTTCCCAGCTGTGGACTCAGCATTAATCCTAATAAAACTGAGGTAGTAGTCGTTACTAGACAACACAACTTACGCACAATCAGTCCTCCAAAACTGGGAAATACAAGACTAAATTTCTCGGAACAAGCAAAATACCTGCGACTCATCTTAGATAGGAAACTAAATTGGAAACTAAATTGGAAACCCAATTTGTTCGTGAGAGTCAAAAAAGCCAATATAGCCATTTATTCATGCAAGAAAGCAGGGGGTAGCAAATGGTGATTACAACCTAAGGTTACTCACTGGCTCTAAACAGCTGTTATAAGGCCAATATTGTTAGACGGTGGCCCGCAATAGTTTGTTGGCCCGCACTTAACAAACAAACACACCTCAATGTACTTCGCAAAGTTCCACGTTCAGCTGAGCTGTGCAACAGCGGAGCGCTGAGAACCACTCCAACGGATGCCTTCGACATTATGCTCCACCTGACACCACTAGATATCCTAAAAAAACAGATGGCTGCAAACACAGCAATCCGTCTAGAAGCCACATCCCAATGGAAGGGAGGTACAATAGGACACAATATATCAAACTTTTATTTTCGACAAAAAGTTTGATGTATCAATTCCCTCTACACTAAGAGAAAAAAAAAATATTAAATTTATCCAAGAAATTTTTAAATTTATCCAAAAAGCGAGTTCATTTTGCACCAATAATGCATTTGCATAAATCGACTACGTAAATATTTAAACTTTATTTAAATACTTTTTTAATTAAATAAAATATTTAAATATTTAAACAGAATTAATAAAAAATATATTAAAATTATGCAAGAATTTTTTTAAAATATCTTTCAAATATTTAATATTTGAAAATAAAACTATCGCATTTAAACAAAATTTATATAAAAATACTGAGTTTAAAAAACAACATATTTAAATTCAATAAGAATTAAAATTTATAAGAAGCAAATATGCAGGTAAATGACAACCAGAAAATATCAAGTTGTCACTCAACCCTAAATCATTTTATATAGCGACCACCGATCGCACTCACAAATCATCTTGGCCAAATATCCACCCTATATTACCCTCGCAACATTAACTAAATGAGAACTATAAGAAACCTGCAACTGCAAGAAATAAACTGCAGGAACAGAGTGCGATGCTGTTGCTGCTTGTCGGAATATGTGTGTACGTGTGCGATGCTGTTGCTGCTTGCTTGTATGGAATATGTGCGTGTGTGGTATAAATAAAATTTAAATACGGGAATAAACGAGCTATAAGGAAAATATTTGATTTATCCACGTAAATATATAAATAAAATTTATTCTTAGGCGTGGATAATGTTAAGATACGTTATTTCCCTTAGTGTAGAAATGAATGGGAGCTTGGAAGTCCTCCACCAAACAATACCATTGAAATCTACACTGATGGATCAAAATTAGATGACAAAGTAGGGGGAGGAGTCTACTCTGAATCATTAAACATCAACCTTGCCTTTAGGCTCCCCGACCACTGCAGTGTCTTCCAAGCGGAAGTTACTGCGATTCACGAAGACGTTACTTAGCTTCAGATGATTGATATATCAAGTAGAGATATTTTGTATTCTATCTGACAGTCAAGTCGCTTTGAAAACCCTGGAATCTGTTGTAACAACATCTAAAACAGTCCTAAGCTGCCGCAGCTCCGTATATTTCTATGTTGGACCCCCGGACATAGAGACTTCCCAGAAAACTGCAAAATAACGGTTCTACCAAACCCCTATCGACAGATAAGGAAAAAATTTGAATTCCTCTCGCCACATGTAAATTACGCACACATGAACAATCCCTTGAAAGTATCAACATTAGGTGGTCTACGGGTAGCACATGTCATACGGCGCGTCAAGTTTTGCCAACCTTGAACTTAAAACGCTCAAAGGAACTAATTTCCCTTAGAAGGGACCAAATAAATATTGTCATAGGCGTTCTAACAGGACACTGCCTTATTGGGAATCATGCCCGAAGACTAAAAATCCTCCATAACGACCTCTGCAGAAGCTGCAGAGACGAGGAGGAGGTAGAATCGACAACATATTTTCTCTGCACATGCCCAGCACTGGCCAGAAAACGCCACCTTTTCCTAGGTAACTGATTTCACAGTGACCTACACGAGCTCTCAAAATCTTCGGTATACCGCATTCGCAGCTTTATAAATAGCTCCAATTGGTTTAGATAGAGCGGAAAATAACTAACCCCTGGTACTACGAGGGGCTTGATTGGCCTGTGTGTCTTATAAGACAGCCGCGTCAACCTAGCCTAACCTAGTTAGTAATGTTTTTTTTTTTTTAATTCTAGTGATGTGTATTTCCTGTTTGTACACTTTTTTATGTACTTTAAACCAAATTTTACTGCACAAAAGAAATCTTACATTTCTTGCTTATTTTTTAGTACGCGTACTTATCGAAATGCTATTACCTAAGGAATAAATGTTTTGAAACTGCGTTAGTTTTAATAAAAGTTCGTTTTATATAACTGTATCTAGACTTTATTGGGAAACTGTAAAATAGCCCTGGTTTTAATGTTATTCTAGTTATAAATGTTGTTTGGTATTTCTTAATAGATTTCAGTTACTCACTGGATTTATGCATTTTTGTGGTAGATGTTGAGTTTCTTTCCTCTCTGCATGTATTGTATATAAACTTTTAACGTATTGGCTTGTACTCGTATCTGCCAGATGCAATATTTGCAAAGTATTTCTCCCTAGTTGTGGGAGAAAGTTTCAAAGTTTTCTCCACATTTTCCCATGGACACCAATGAAACAATGCAATTTTTCCGTTTTACTTTTTTACATTCGTGCAACCGTCACATTGAATTCATTTCGCACATCGTAACGTAGTTTTTTTTTGGTATTTTTTCTTAACTTTGCACATTTTTGTAGCATACGCTAATTGGAGGCTTGTTGGTTGGATGGTGTATGCATTGGGTGATGATGAATGTTTGTGTGTATTGTGAACTATATTTATTCAGATGCATGCATTTGTTAATATGTCGTGAACACAACATAAACATCTTCAGCCTTAATGAGCTTGTGCGGCCTTCCGTGTATTTTACGAGGTCGCAATCGCATAATGAAGAAATTTAAAAAGCATAAGGAATTCAAGCCTTGCATTTTCCCTCCTTACACAGTCTTATAGTTTTGAAATAGTTTTTGCAGAAAATATGAGCTTGTAGCAATCCGACGTTTGAGTTTTAAGTGTCAACTTCAAATGTTAAATAATAAATATTAAGGTCATTCACATAATCAAAAATTTAAGTTCATAAAATCCAGTGCATTTTCAATGGTAAGGCTTAAATGATGCCACCAAAGCACTGAGTGAACATCAAAAATGAAGAAATAAAAATTTTTGAAGAATTACACCTTCGTCAGCTTGAATGATGCCACCAAAGCACTGAGTGAACATCAAAAGTGAAGAAATAAAAATTTTTGAAGAATTACACCTTCGTCAGCTTGAATTACACACCCATTTAACGACGATAAAATAATTATACAAAAAAAAAAAAATAAAACGTTTAAAGTACAAGAGCTAGAAAAATTATGACAATTAAAAATAAACATTACTTAGCGATGACTAAAACAACAACAACAACATCACCAACAAAGTCAACAGCGACAACTTCTTATATTAGTTAATTTAACGCAATCCGAAAACATCAGCAGCAACGTGTAAAAATTCATAATATAAATAATTAGGTGGCAACACTCGTGAATGCAAAAACATTAGCCTAATTAACTTTTGTCCATGGGCAGTGTGAGTGAATGTGTTTTTATTGCTTTGATATGCGTTCAAACGCGTACTTTGCCCATTAACCTATTTTTTGTGTGATCATTCCGAGCACATCAGCACTTAATAAACAAGCAAAAACAACAACTTAGTGAAACAGTTAATGTGGTCAACAAGGAAATTTTCTGTACAATGCAAACAAAATGAAAATTCTATGTTTTATATCATAAGATTTTTTTAACAGAATATATGTAGTTTGCGGGTTTTGATTTAAGGATTAAAGATAATAATGATAGATAGAGTAAGATTGCTGCATTATGAACTGCAAAGGTCAACTCACAATCTCTAAGTTAATTTGTCATAAAATGTCATCAGTTGATGTCCTTCAGATACTCAAATACGTACTTTTGACATTTAAAAAATATTTTTTTTTTCTTTGCTTCTTACCTAGGTGTTCCATACTATTTTAAGCTTAATGGCCTCTTTAATTTTATTATTCTTCACAGCAGGTTATGCCATTTTTTGATGTGGCATGATATTTTCTTGTCTTGTTATTTCAATACACTCCGTCTTATAATTATAGCACACCACGGTGCCCTTGGACGAAATTAAATAAAGAGATTTTTCACCTGGAATTTTCTTTCAGATTCTTAAAATATATTGATTCTAGATCATATAAAACTAAAAATTAAAATCCTGTATATATGGCTTTCTAAGAAAATTTAGTTTTTAATGTAAGAAACATTTTGATTTCTTTTTTAAATTTCAGAAAAAAAATGAGGTGAGAAGTAGATGAGAGTAGCAAAGTTTAAGTGAGAAAGAATTAAGTGAATTTTTAAAAGCAGTTCAAAAATATTTTAAAGTTTGAATAAAGTTTATCTTTTCACTATTTTTAACTAGCCACTTTTATAATACGTACTTTAGAATAGCACCACACTGTTTAAAGTTGACCTTTGTTAGATACCTTGAACTTTAATTTTAGATCTTTTGGAAAAACAAAACAAATGTTAATGGTGGAACACTGGTGTGGAGAATATTTATGCCCTTATAGTATATTTTGCAAGCATTTACCACCTGCCAAAACACGCAAACTTAATTATATTCAAAATAACATTTAAGTAAAACAAAAATAACTTTGCTATATGTTCATGGATATAAGTTTTTGTTCCTCAAAGTTCAAAATAAATTTTAAGAAGATAAAAAAATATGTACATAGAATAGCTTTCCAAGCACGCCAACAATGAACAGGGTGGCTAAATCAGAATTCAGAGGAGAATAAGCAATTATCTTATTAAATATATACTAATACCCATATAATATATAAATAAATGAATATTTATAATAATATTATATATTACTAGTACCTACTATATTTCTTTAAATAAATGTATTGGACCCGGCACTGCTCGGGCTTGATATATAAAACTATTATTAACTTATTTGGGGAAAAATATTATCATTTCACTTATGTTTTCAAATCTTTGACGTATATTAAACCCTTCTATGCATAATGATGGATATCATAATATTAAATGACATAGAAATCATTAAAAAACAAGTGTATAATAAATTAATTGATACTGATAACTCTCTACATGAATATTGTATAAAACCGAAAGCACAATTAAAGAAAACAGAAAAGTTAACGGGTTATTATCAAGTTTGAACTTGAAAATACGCCGTTTGTAGCGATTTGAAAAAACGTGCAATTCCGTTCCGATTGTTTTTTAAATAGTCTTAAAAAATATTTATGAGTGAAAAACAGGTGGGACGTAACACCATGTTACGTATATTTACATCATCATGCAGTAACTCCACTTGTATTATATGGCGAAAATGTGAACCAAATAAATGTTCATTATATGTTGTTTTTTTTAGAGAAATCTGAGCGATAGATTTGGCTTTCGCTTGGCTCAATTAGAAGATGGTTGGCTATCAGAAGATGACCTTGATGCAGAAATTTCTGATGGTGAAGAGTATCACGATGCCGATGAAATTATGAAAGTATTGCAGGAGGAATATGATGATGAAAATATTGAGAACGAAACTGTTAATGCTGATCCTCTTCTTGAAGAAGACATCACAAAAGTACAGGAACATTCCACTTCTTCAAGCAATTTGACCAGTTTTTCATTTGACAAAAGAAAATTAGTATGGAAAAGAAGAAATATGGTGTATGCTGAAGATCAAATTGCTTTTTTTGGGTAATTCTACTGCAACAGCTAGAAACCCCATACCAGTGTTTCAATTACTTCTTCACCTCTGAATTTATCTGTGGAATAGTTGAACAAACGAATGCAAAGCAATCCCAGTGCATCTACAGTGATTACTGAAGTAGATTTTAAACAGTTTTTTGGTATCCTGCTATACATTCAGTACAAAAATTTCCCAACACTATATCATACTGGTCACCAATGTTTGGGTATGACCCAATTTCATCAACAATGTCTGTTAATAAATTTGAGAAGATAAATTTATCGTTGCATTTCAGCAATAATGAACATCATAAGTTGATGATAAGTAATGAACAAATTCGTCCAGTAATTCAACATCTCCATGAAACGTTTGCTGCAGTGCCAATAGATCAAAGACTTTCTGTGGATGAGCAAATGTGTGCAACGAAGATAGGACATTTTCTGAAACAATACCTTCCTAATAAGCCTTACAAATGGGGGTTTCAAATTGTATGCTTATCGGGATACGCCTATAAATTCGAGATTTATTCTGGCCAAGAGTATACAAAAAGACTTGTAGGTGAACCTGACCTGGGAGCCACAGGAAATGTTCTGAGCTTGCTTCGGGGAGTATCAAAAATGCTTTGTCACATTGTCTATTTTGAGAATTTTTCATACTTCATTACCACTGGTGCATTTAGCAAAACAAAGTATTCATACCGTTTGCACTGTGCAACAAAACAGAATTCCAGATTCTAAATGACCAGACAAAAAAAATTTCATGAAGAAGTCGATACCGAGAAGCAGTTATGAAGAAAGAGTTTCTACGCTTGATGGCATTGACATGGCTTGTGTTGCTTGGAAGGACAATAGGGACGTAACTCTTTTATCTACATATGTTGGAGCACTGCCTGTGACTAAAGTCAATAGATATGATAAGACAAAAAAAGAAAAAATTTAAATAACTTGCCCATTTATTGTCCAAGAATACAATAAACACATGGGGGGAGTAGACCTCATGGACAGTTTTTTGGGACGAAACCACATCACATTGAGGTCTAAAAAGTGGTACCTACGTTTTTTTTATCATCTGTTTGATCTTGCAGTTTTTAATTCTTGGATTGTATACAAAAAGCATGCTCAGATAAGGAATGTACCAACATTGGCCCATTCAGAAATGCATTAGCCTTTGTGCTTTACAACATAGGAATCAATAAAGATCACAAAAGAGAGCGTCCAAGTAGTAATTTATTAGATCTAAAATTAAATTCCAAGACAGGAAGGGTTCTCCAGCTCCTCCACCTTCTAAAGACATCAGAAAAGATGGACATAAACACTTTCCAATAGTAGGTGGTTCACTAAGGTGCAAAGGTTACTCCACAATCTCATGCAGTAAATGTGGCTGTAATCTATGTCTAAATAAGAATAAAAACTGTTTTATTAATTATCATAACGAATAAAAATTATAAAATCGATCTTTTTGTTTAGTTTATTAAGTACTGTGCTCAACTTGTTAGTTTGCATGATGATGGATATTTCTATCATACTCTTTTTTAACTGTTTTATACTATTTATTTTTACTAGGATTTTTTTGAATACTTTTCCTTTAATCTAGAGAGCAAATTACAACACGGTGATTTATTTAAGAAAAAAAAAATCATGCAAAGAAGGGTTAAAGGAACTCATACTATATTTTCGTCTCCTCGAAATCTTGGCATTTTGTGAGATTTCGTACAATCTACATTGAAATCTAATGAGATTTTCATACAAGTCCGAAATTTCAAAATCTTGAGAAATCAGCAAAATATAATACAAAATCCCATAAAATGCAATGTGGCATCCCTGAAAAGTTATTCATCACTATTTAGCTTGAGTCAAAATTGTCATATGGCCATATGGCAATGAAAACTGTGCCGAAACTGATCAATGATTAAAAAAAAAAACAAAAAGCAAAACCAAATGAAGTCTTGATTGTCAAAAGAAATCGAGTTGTCATGACATGCCTGATGGTAACGCTTTGAAGTCACTTGTTCAAAATCACAAGATTTCGAGCAGATGGAAACATAGTATCAGAGCATAACAACTCAGACTATAATTTATTTAAAAACAAATAAAATTATTCATAAACAACATTTTTATTCATAAAAAACAACAAAGTCTTTCATTACAAAAAAATGGTCTCCACGCCATCTTAGGTGTACCATCAGTTAAACTAACTGAACCCTAAAATGAAAGTGTGGAAAAATGGAGGAGCTAAACAGCAAAAATAACAACAACTTCAATATGCTCTGATAGCAGTAAACCGCTGTGATCGAATTTCGAAGATGCACATGAATTAAGGCTATGCCTAAAAGTATGTTACGATCTAGGTTGTTAACCTTAGTACAGTATGCATCAAAAAGTAGATAAGAACTCAGTTACAAAAATTCCAGCGTTCTCTGCCAAAAACAAATTCCGGGTAACTTTCTCGGCATATTGGCAGTATATGTAGAACCTAAGTAGCTTGAGTGGATCACAGTGTAAAGTCATACAAAGGCTACTGATGAGTTGGTGTAGCGGCCAATGAAACAGTCTGTATAGTCAAGCTGTGTGATTTGCTCTATACAGAGCCGTTGTTGTTGTTGTTGGTTGTTGCCTTCTTTGTTCTTCATGTTGTCTTGTTGACAACATGCTTGGCCTAGAGCTCGAAAAAATTGTTTTCAATATAAATAATTAGAGGCCGTATACAAAATATTAATATTATTCATAAAATTTATAACTTAAAATTTGGTTAAATTAAAAATATTATTCATTCAGACCAAGAATTTTATTTCAAGCTCTTAAAATTAAAAAAAAAAAAAATAATGAAACTTAAATCATGGTACAATAAGAAGGTAGATGCAGAAGAGAGAGCGTGGATTCAGAACTGTCAAATCGAAATTATTTCAATTTGAATTATATGTTTTTTATCTCTTACTTTTTTTCGCTATTTTGACATTTATGGATGACTAAAAAAGACCACAAGCAGCCCAGCATCTACCTTGTGAATTCTACCATGACTTCTATAAAAATTCCATAAAAATAAAGAAAAATCTGGAAATTATTTAGAAAGTCTGTAAAAATATTTTAATTTGGAACCATGTTACAAGAAACAAAACAAATCTATAAATGTAAGGCTACAAAAATGATATTCCTTTAATTTTCAACAGACTGAAATCTTAAAGCATTAAAGTTAACGACTGTTATGACTTAGGTCATAATTAACTGTTTCAGCTACAGGCTCTCGAGTAATCTAGCCTGTGGGTTACATTGGGGCTTAAGTTGCCAAAAGCACACAAGACTTTCGAAAGGCTGGCATGAAGGTTGTTGCTATTATATAACTGTTGCTAACATCTGTCAGATTGATTTGTGTATCCATCCAGTGGGTACAATTGTGTCCAACGCTAAGAGCAACAACCTGTTAACCCAAACACAAAGCTTCTTTTTTTCTTATCTGTGCACAACTGAAATGAAATGAAGCAATAAAACGAAAGAAGGAAAAAAACCAAAAACAGTTCTTCCTCATATCTATATCTGGCCCTAGTGCCAGAGCAAAGCTCTTCCTTGACTGCAGCTTAATTCGGATGCATCGCATAAATCAACGTGTTGATGACGTTCAAATGCTATAGAAAATTTATTATGTGATCGAAACTGTTATGCTCCATGTTCAAATGCCGTGTGAGATCTGAATCAAAAGATTTCCTTTTTCTTCGCTTAAAGCTTGCTACAGGCTCATCCGTTAGTGTTTGAGTCTTGACTTATTCATGCTGCCTGATAGTTTATGGAGTGTTAGTTTTCATGTGCTTCACTTGTTTAATCAGGTTTAATAGATTTCTCATACATAAAATAACTTATGTGCTTACATAAATGGAGAAAACTGAGCAAGGATACACAAATGAGTTAACCTGCTGTGACAGCAGTGACAAGAATGAGAAATTTTTTCCCATTTGATTGACTTTGTGTGGGAAAATTAATTTTAGTGGTAGCAAGTATTCAACTTAAAGCAACTTCAAAGGATTTTATAAGGATCTTGTTTATCGGAATGCTTGTTGACTTCTTAACCAAGGATAATAAGAATCAATATAGGCAGATAATTTAATTATTTTGCATTGCCATGCATAAAACATGAGCAAAACTCAAGAATCTAAGAATTAACAAAAGGAAAAATGTGCGGTTCGAATAGATGTGATGTTGTAGGAGCAGCTAGTTGTTGAGTTGGAAAATCTTGCAAAAAATTCCACTTGAATTTAATTTGTTCAAACTTCTGCCAAGATACGTCAATTGTAACTCAACACATGAACAATAGCCACAATTCTGAAAAGCACTACATAGATGATGATGATGATGATGATGATGATGATGATGATGATGATGATGATGATGATGATGATTATGATAATGATGATGATGATGATAATGATGATTGAAGTCAGTTGAATTGCTGTCGATGAGGATAATAATGGCAGAGGCGGATCAAGAACTCTGCTTAGGGGATACATTTGTGGAATTTTTAAAAAGTTATTTTCTTCCAATAAATTCGTTCGTAAAACCTATAAAGCTTGGTAAGAAAACATTCTTCTAAAAAATATTGAAGATTGCTTTATTGCTGGTTCTCTATCCAACATTTCAGCTTCCACTGAGCCTTCCATTGAAGAGATTTATAGAAGATTTTGCAACCTAATTTCTTCAAGTACACTTTGCGTTTTCAAATGCAGTATCTTGCATGGAAAATTATTACATTTCTCAGTATTTATATAGGGAAAACTACATTTTCATTAATACCGCCACCCCAACTCCACCTATCGGGTGCAAATTTTCCTAATGACTAATTTTATTTAAATATTATATGTATGCATATGAAAAACACGGTTGGTTTGTGTCTAAGAAAAATATAACAGACTAATGTAGTACAAATTCCGAAGTCATTTCATTTTATTGCAAATTCTATCAGGAAATTATTGCAATACATCCTTATTTGTGTAAAAGTACTATCGATAGCTAATACGGCTCAACCGTTAGTCTTGATGCCATGACGCCGTAAGCTGGAAGTCCATTCACTGCATTTGCATATGCGTCCGTCTACTCGCTGGCGCAATTTACGCAAGAAAATGATGACAGAGTTCAATGATTACGTTTTACGTTCAGAGTTAGCAGGGCTACAAAATTGTAATATATATGATGTTTTTAATGTGAAATTTTTACCGTATTTACACACAAAAACTTAAAATATCTTCATTTATAATTATTAAAAAATCTTAAATCCTGAGTATAAAAAAGTTATTTTAACAATCGAACTTAACAATCAAAAAGTTATAGATATTTTTAATTTTTAAGATTTTTTTACAAGAGCCATCCCTAAAAGTAATGACCTTCTGACTCATTTCTTTTATTTCTTCTCTCTGTTCGTTATAACTACGCAAGAAAAGTTGAAATATTTTCTAATTATCTGGCATAAATTGCATTTGACCAACGTTGCATTCGTTGGCTTTAACCTCTCATAAGCTTTCACACATTTATATAGCATTGCGTTCAGCGAGTAGACGGACACATATGCAAATGCAGTGAATGAATTTCCAGCTTTACGTTTAGAGTAAGCAGGGCTACAAAGCTATAAAATATTTGGTATGTTCTTAATGTTGAGTTTTTATCGTATTAACACAAGTGGCGTCCGTGGCGTAGTTGGTTAAAGTGCGTGGCCGCTATGTCAAAGAACCTTGGAGACCCAGGTTCGAACCCCAGCAGCGACAGAAAATTATTTGAATTAAAATAATTTTTCTGTACGGCCGCCACCTCTCTGCAGACAATGGCAAACCTCAGAGAGTAATAAAAATGCCATGTAAAGCTTCTTGAGAATAAGAACATTCCGTTCATCGCCGTTCGGAGTCGGCGTTAAGCCTGTAGGTTCATTTCTCGGTCAATTGTGAACAAACTTAATAACACGCACAACACAATTGATCATAAGAAGCTAGGTCAAAGTCCTTTCAAGGGCTGAAATGGCCAGTTATTTATTTTTTTTTTATTTTTTATTTAACACAAAAATACAAATGTCTTCATATAAAATTTATTATAATTGCAAAAATCTTACATCCTAAGTATAAAAAAAGTTATTTTAATAAATGAACAATAAAAAAATTATAGAAATTTAAAATTTTTGAGGTTTATGTACAAGAGCCATCCCTGAAACTAATGAGCTTCTGACTCGTTTCTTTTAATTCTTCTCGATGTTCGCTATAAGTAACAAACGAGCTGTCAAAAAAACGTAAATTGCATATTTTCTACTTTTCTTACGAAAATTGCATTTTTCCAACGTTACGCACGTAGACATACGTAGTCATTAAAGTCTCTCTCAGAAGCTTTCATACATTTCTATTCCATTGCGTTCAGCGAGTAGACGGACGCATATGCAAATGCAGTGAATGAACTTCCCGCTTTAGAATCGATCCTCACAATGAGCGAACAAATATTTTTTTTATTTGTATGTTTCATTATTGAAATAAAAAAAATGTTTGTTGAAAAAAATTTAGGTTTTTGATTATAAAGACCCATTTATTTAATTGAGAAAAATTTAATCTTTCAGCTCTCATCACTTTTATTTTAGAGACCACGCACTTTAACCAACTACGCCAAGGACGCCAAAAAGAAATAAGAAATTTTTATTAATTTAGAAGATAGCTATTACACGGTTCGACAGAGGTTTGCACCCAGGAGAAATTCCAATATATTCTGAAAATAGACATTAAAAAAACAAATACGTATCTCGTAATTTACCTCCAGCACGTCAGAATTTTTTTTAATCGATTTTCGAAGTTTTCTGTGATGGAATGATCACATCTGACGCTTTTATATAATGAAATAAGGCTATAAAATATAAAAGAGTAGACTGATTTTCATGAATGAAGGCATTTAGGAAACGTTATTAAGTTTTTGAAATTGAAAATCAGTACCATACCTTACTTTATTTTCAGTTAAACAGTAAAACAAAAAAAAAAACAAAATTTAATAAAAGCTTTAAAATAAAAATAGATTTTGTTAGGATTTTGTTTTAATTCCGACTTGTTAAAAATTTTGGACGACTGTTTTTTCGTTTATTTTCTGCAGGAATTGTGTCTCGACAAGTATACAAGCAATATTCAGCTAGCATGTGTCTCGAGTCTTTTCCTTGAAAACAATTTTCCATAGTTGATATATCTTTGTGAAAACGTTCACCATGCTCGTCACTGAAGTCTCCTAGGTTTGACGGGAAAAAGTCCAAATGGTTGTGTAAAAAATGAATTTTTAACGACATGCTTATTTTCATGTCACCACACGCAGAAATCATTTCCTTCACGATTTCTTCAAAATTTGCAGATCACGTCGAGCGGCGAAATTATATATTTTTTAATGGCCTTACTTTATTATTTAAAAGCGTCGGCTGTGATCATAAAAAAAAACCCGAATCATAAAAAACTTTAAAAATCGATTTAAAAAAAAACTGACGTGCTGAAGGAAAATGTCGAGACACGTGTACTTTTTTTAAACGTCTATTTTCAGAATATATTCGAATTTGTCATGGGTGCAACAACCGAACCGTTGGCGAACCGTGTTATCAAAGGCCAGAAAAAAATTGATTTTTTTCCTAAATCGGCAAATTTTGAAGGTCCAAATAAAGATTTCCATCACTCAAAATAATTTTTTTGTTTTTTTCAAAAATAAAATTGGATGATTAACTTTGCGCCACCTTGCATAAATTGTTACCTTCTGTAAAAAATTTTGATCCTGTTCGAAGCATAGTTACAAAATAAATTCGAATTATGATATTATTTTGTAGAACTCGTCTCAGCTCTGAAAATTATATAACATTATTTAGTAAGGTCCAATAGTTATTAGACGACTTTTCAGTGACGGCATCAAATTTAAAATTTTAGAAAAAAATTTAATAAAAAAATTTTGTATTACTAAAAACATGTCTGCGAAGTTAAAAAAATAAGTTTACTGTATTGTGAAAACATCCGTAGGTTTTGACGTGACAGCGTTGTCCTAATTCTTGTCCCAATCCTTGTCATAGTCCTTTTCGAATCCTTATCTGAATTCTGTTCCTAAACCTTGTCCAATTACATGCTCCAAACGTTTTCTAAATCTCTTTTCTACTCCATATCTTATTTCAGGTCCAAAACTTTATCCAAATCTTTGCGTTCATTCTTTACTCCTATTCTTATACAAATCCATGTCCTAATACTTGTCATTCTTTAATTTATTTTTTTTTTTTTTTTTATTATTACTTTTCTTTAATTTTGGCATTTGCTACATTTACGTAATTTGAAGGGGTTCCTTGAGAGGTCTCATGACGCCTCAATTCATGAAAAACTTTGCCGCATATGGAGCATGTTTTTGATATTCATATCAAAAGCATCAACCTTAAACGAAAAAACAAACACTGACTGCTGCTTAGTAACAGAGTTTTACTGTACAACATTTTAAAGTATATTTCAAACTTTTGTGCAGTCATTTCAAATCAAACCTGAAATCGAAACGAGTACTGTACAAAATTCGGATGGCTTTCAATAGAGTGTGTCCAGAATTTTCTGATCATGCACACTCTTTGTATATCCGCAAAAGGGCAGATTGCAGTACTGCCTGTTTAAAATACAGTGTGTTCATCAATAAATAAAGAGTACACAGAGTTCATTTCTGTATAGCATTTATTTTCCTTATATCTTTATGTTTTTGATATAAAATTCTACGTATCAAATAATTTTATGATACAGTATGACGGCATAGTATGGTATGGTGGTATGATAATAATGGAATGATGGTATGGTATGGTATAGTATGGTGGTATGATGGGGTTGGTGTGATTGTGTTACTCTGAGGTTGTTCTTATTTTTTTTGATAACATTAAACTTTTCGAAATTGTAGTAAAAGAGATTTATTTTACTCTTGCTATTATATGAAATGGGACTTTCTAAGAATGACTATATTAAAGAGTAAATCAATTATCCACTACCGTGCGTGGCGGCCAAACAAAAATCTTTTTATTGTGTTATGCGGTTAAATAACTATTTGTTGCTGTCAAATAAATAAAATTATTCGTGGCACTTCTATTTAGCGAGTTATATTTCCATGCAAGGCTTTTGTATTTTTGTTGCATCATTTATTTTTTATTTTTGTCGTAAGGCCAACTATAAATCCTTTATTACTGTTTTAAAATATTTACCGTTCAACGCAGTTGCATGAGTGATGCATTTTTGTAATAACTCTCTGTGCAACCTGATGACGTAATGAGTTTTTTGTGTATTTTTGTCATGAGGGCTAAGAACTTGCCTTTACTGTTCTTTTATTTTTGTCATAAAATCAAAAAATTCACAACGTCATGAGGCAGTGGAGAGACCCGGTACAAAATCAAAAATTTATCAGTCATGCAACGTCGTTGCATTAAATTCTTACTTGATCAGTATATGCGCTACGGTAAATACTATAAAAGAAAAATTAAGGATTTATAGTTGACCATACGACAAAAATAAAACATAAATTATGGTCGCAGAGATAGCAGTTTATGCAACAAAAATGTAATATTGTTGCATGGAATTTTTACTCGCTGAGTAGACTTGCAACCAAAAATTTTATTTTAAGACAGCAAAAAATAACCTCATAACGCAAATGAAAAAAATTTTTTGGAGAAACTACACCGCGGAGGCAACTGCTTAATGCGCTAAAAATGCAACAACAATGAAAAAACGTTGCATGGAATTATAACTCCGTGACTAAAGGCGCTAGGGTAAATTTCATTGAACGACAATAAAGCTGAGATTTTCGGCCACATGATAAAAATAAAACATAAATTGATGGTGCATTGAAGCCTTGCAGAGAAACGTTTGAAGTAACTTAAATGCACCATCGTTGCATGAATATATTGCATGACGCTAAACGTAAATTTATTACAGAAAAACAATAACAAAAACATAAAATAAAAATACTTAAAATTAAAATTGGGACAATTATTAGGACAAGAATTGGGATATGGATAAGGATAAAGATTAGAAAAAGGATGAGGGTAAGGATTTGGACAAAGATAAAGACCAAGAATAACATAAGAAGAAAAAGACTTGGACATAAATTAGAACATGGAATTGGACAAAGATAAGGAGAAGAAGTCAGAAAACGACTTGGACAATAATTAGGACAACGATTTTGGCACACTTAAATCCATATTTCGGACAAGATTGTAAAAAGGATGAGGACAAGGATTGGAATTAGGTATAGAATGAGGATTTGGGCACGCTAAGGAGAAAATTTACGACAAAGTTTTCGCAAATATGTAGGACAGGCAAAGAATGGGTCGGGAATTGGGTTAATACAAAAATTTTGACTATTAGTTATTAAGACAAATATTTTTTTTTTAAGCTTTGAACCAAGGATTTCAGGTGGAATGCCTATTCAGTCAAGTCTGCCTTGGTTCGAAAATGGGTGAAAGATTAGTGGGAAGGAAAGGGCAATCAAGTGAAACACGTGTAGGATGTTCTAAGCGTGGTGGAAATCCAAAGAAACATGTGAATTTGAATCAGAGGCAAGTGTTATGCCTTTACCTCAGTCAATTCAAGTTATAAGGCAATCTCATCCACAAACTTCTCTACCATCAACTACAACTTCAAGTTGTAAATATTGATGAATTTTTAATTTCAGTTGATTAGAAATGAGGAAAGAAAATTTAGAAAGGTTTTTAAAGCGAAGGACCATGGCCTGGCCGGGAATCGAACCCGTGACCTCTGGGGTGGCAGTCGAGCACGCTACCAACTCGACTACCGAGGCCGCCAATTACTTACTCAGCTAACTCTTTTTATTTTTAATATTTTTTGTTTTCTTCTGAGTGTTTTTAAGATACTGTTTCGTATTATTTAAAAACACATAAATTTAATAAAAAATAATGGACGCGCAAACCTATTTTTGCCATCTTATATAAAAGTTTATAAACTTTTTCAGCGTTGTATATCATTAGTTTTTCCATGCTAAAACAAATGTTCTTTATTTATTTTCTAACTGATTCTACATATCATTCCGACGTCATGGAAACAACTGAACAAAAAATTTGCTTAGCATCATCGATTTAACTATAAATAACTTTTAGAACTCTTGAGCTTTTTAAAAAGCCGATTATGTTGTTCTGTATAATAGTCTATGACTTTTTCGTTTCAGAATCTTCTACAGCTTCTATATACAAATTCCTTTTATCCTTTTTGATAATGTTCACTTTGTTTGCTTCAGTCACCAAAGTATGGTGAAAAAAATCTCAGTGGGAAATCCAAGCAATAGATACACTTTCACAGACATTTCTGCGGCTGTTCTAAGAATGACGTGAATAAGAAATGACATTAAGATAAAATGAAAAGAAAATATTGAATACAGATTTTTATAATGTCCTTGAAAAAATCTTAAATTATTATTTCGTTTCCGTCTCCTATTGTTTCCAAATAAAACCGAAAACAACAAACAAAATTAATTCCAGGTAACTCACTCCCAATTCGATAGAATATCTGATTTTTTTGAAGCAATAGATAACTGGAATACGAAGAAATAATTCGTGATTTTATTAAAAATAATGTAAAAATTGCAGCCTTTCTAATGCATGTCTCACATTTCTTAGAAAAGGTGCCACTATATCATAAAAAATACAGTTCTCATATGACAAACAAATCTGTTTACAATAAATACGTCAATGGATAAAAAACTCGAAATATTTTTAATACGCTCGTTTGTGAAAAAACATTTTAATACGGAAATAAAAATAAACTTCAGATGATTACAAAATAAATTCAGCGTAAAAAAAAGAGAAAATAAAACTTAAATGTCGAGTTTTGTAAATACTTAGGGGTTGATACTTTTTGCAATGCAAAAGGATGTTTTGTAAGCCGGTACTAACTTTGGTTTCCAACAAAAAACATGAAATTTTATTAAATATCCATTTTATCATAGTCAATCGATAGCACACATACATTAGATGCAATTAGTTTCTAAACGAAATTTCGGGAATATATCCAGATACACAACGGTTGAATCTGATTAATGTCATTAGAGAGACAAAGTTCATGGTTGACCGTAACTCGCTGATTACAGTCATTATTTTTTAAAATATATAGTTCGATGACTCCACCAAACCCCACCAAACTGTACATTTGACGAAATGACACGGCCTTTCGATAGTTCCAAAATCGGCATTCTCAGTTAAACCAAAATGATCCTCATCACTTAATAAAATTTTTCGATAAAACAGTGGATCCAATACCAGTTGATTTTGGGCCTATTCACTGAAATTTTAATTCTTAAATTTGATTACATTACAATGTGCGATAAAAATTGGTTTGACAGATATAACTGTCTTGTATAAGTACTCGATTGGACAACATAGAAGTTTTTCAAGGTTAAGCAATACGCTTAAAAATGTGTCTTACCAAAAAAGAAGTGTCGCTTAAATATTCTAAACGATAAAAATGCTGAAATAAGTCAGTTAAACAAAGTTAAATTTCGGTTAAATTAAACTGAAGTAGCCAATGTTCCAATTTTGAAACTGGATCTGTAATGCTATCTGCCAATGTCCCCCCCCCCATGCGCATTATATGAAGCGTCCCTCCATTTTCAACGCTCGTAGGAGATATGGCAGGTATGAAGCACTTTATCCATGTTCGTGGTCAACATAACCAACTGAGTCGATTAAGACGTCTTTCTGTCGTAAGTGTCGCATTTTGAAGCTATCGAAACAAAATTTAATAAATAAGCTTCTTACTTTAAAACAAAGATAAAGTTGGAAATTAATCCACCTATCTCCGCTACAAAATTACTTTATCAAAACGGAAGAAACCTCTAAAAATTCCACAAAACCAAAAAAAAAAAAAAATAAAAAACAAGCGATACGCGGCTCGCGTTTATTTATTTGAATACTAGCTTTTGTCCCGGCGCGCGAGTTATGTAAAATAAAGAATACAATTCGTGACTTTCACGTTTGCTTTATTGAACATGAATCTTAAGACTAAATGAATAATAAAATTTATAACAAAGGAGAGCTTAATAACTAAATAAGAGCTTATTAATAACATGAGAGCTTATTAACTAAATGAGAGATTATTAACTAAATGAGAAATAGCATTGTTTTTAACATAATGTAACTTCCCCCTCGTTAAAATGAAGGCCATTCAAATTAAAATTTAATAACTAAAACAAAATCAAATAAAAAGTTAAAAATTAAACAATTGAGTCGTAAATAAGGATAAATATTTAAGTATATTGAGGCACATTTTAAGTTTATTTTTCTTTAAATATTTACAAGTTTATTAAAAATAAGTACTGTCTTTTATTAAGTATGCAAATCTATGTTGTTTTTTTTTTTTATATCTTAGTTATTTACATAGAATTAATACCTTCAACATCAAGCTTATTAGCATATTTATATTGTCTTTTAATATTATTAACATGTACATTATTTAGTCCACTTTTTATAAATTTAGGTTGTTCTTTATGTCGAACATTTTTATAATTTTTAATATACCCTTCTTTTCTCAATTCTTTATAATTTTCTCTATTTAAATTTCTTTTATTTATATACCTTATCTTTTCATTAGTTATATTTGTATGTATATTAATTTTATTACAATTGCCAGATTCTACATTTATTGGTTTTTCTTTTATAATTGAATGATATGAGTTGTTATAATATTCAATCGATTTATTTATTTTTTCCTTAATGCTCAAAAATTTATTTTCTATGTTTAACATCCTTATTTTTTCAGTCAATGTATTATGTAACCTCTCTATATCAGCACTTCCTGTATGATTATTAGATTTGGTTAAGTGTAAAGTTATATTCTCTGATTTTAGATAGTCTTTAATATTAACGCTCTTAAATTCATTATCTGCTATTAAAATTTCGAAGTATCCCTTCTGTGATTTGTACTGCCTCAATTTCTCAATTATCGTTTGATTGTTTCTATCCTCAAGATAAAAAGCTGTAGCAAATTTCGAAAATCGGTCTATAAAAGTTAAAAAGTTAGATTTTGAATTTGTATATACGTCCATGTTTATAATTTTATTTCTATCGTTTGGAGTTTCTGTCAGAACAAATATAGGTTTTATTGGATTTCGATCATATTTCACTCGATTGCAAATGTCGCAATTATTAATGTATTTCTGAATTAACGTTTTTAAATTTGGGTAATAAATACACCTTTTAAGTCCTGCGTAATTTTCATTGATTCCAGTATGTCCTGTTTCATTTCTATGATACATGTGAATTTGTTTAAAAGCTTCTTCTTCAGAATTCATGTCTTTAGCATGGTATGAACATTTATAAAATTTAACATTTGTCTCATTTTCATAAATTTCCATTATTTTTTTTTGTAAAATATTATAATTCTGATCATCAAAATCTGTATAGATTCCCACTCTGCCACTTTTAATGTGTTTTCGTAAAATATCTTCTAAATTATTACTAAGATCTTCTGGACATATATAAATTTTCTTTTTGTCATTATATATTTCAAATTCGATTGTCTTTGTATTTGTGAAGAAAATCTGAATCGGAAATCTATTGACCACTGTGTCTAAAATGCCGATTTGATTATGGAAATCTTCCTCTTGAGAATGCATTGTCATGGCATCATCGTCTGCATTATTATATAAAGAATTTGAACTATCGTAACTACCTAAGTTTATTTCATGAGTATCAGAGTTGATTCTACTCAAAAAATCAGCTACGTGATTATCTCTTCCTCTAATATAATCAATTTTCATATTATAGTCGCTTAACTTTATTAACCACCGATAAAGCCTTGGATTTGCATCTTTTCCTTGCGTTTTTGTGTATAGCCATTTAAGTGGTTGATGATCGGACGTAATGTTAAACTTAACACCATACAAGTACGGACGAAAGTATCCAACAGCCCAAACAATGGCCAAAAGCTCTTTTTCTGTGACAGAATAATTGCGCTCATGGTCGCTCAGAGTTCGGCTAGCAAAACAAACAGGATGTTTGTCCTGCTGCAATACTGCCCCGATTGCAAAAGAGCTAGCGTCAGTTGCCAACTCAAAAGGCTTACTAAAGTCTGGGTATTTAAGAACTGGAACTTCCGTAATTATTCGCTTAAGCTTTTCAAATGAATTGATAAAATTAGGATCGTTAATATTAATTTTTGCGCCTTTCTTAAGAAAATTAACCATTGGGTAAGCTACGTTTGCAAAATCCCTAATAAATTTTCTGTAATATCCGCACATGCTTAGGAAAGATTTAATTTGTTTAACGGTTTTTGGTATCTTTAGATCCAATATTTGTCTAATTTTGTCAGGATTGGGATTAACGCCTTCAGGTGTTAATACGTGGCCTAAATATAACGTTTCTTTCGAAAAAAACTTGCATTTATTAATTTGTATTTTTAATTGAGCTTCTCTTAATTTAGACATAATTATTTTTATACTTGTAATATGCTCGTCAAAACTTGTGGAAAATATAAGTATATCATCTAAATAGACAACGCACAATTTGTTTATAAAATCTTTCAAAACCCTATTAATTAACCTTTGGAACGTTGCAGGAGCGTTTTTTAAGCCAAAAGGCATCCGAACGTACTCATAATGTCCATACGGAGTGGAAAAGGCAGTTTTCAACCTGTCTTCTTGTTTAACAAGAATTTGGTGAAATCCTTTTGCCAAATCCAAAGTCGAAAAATATTGTGCCCGTCCAAGTTTGTCTAGTAAGCTATCGATATTTGGTATGGGATATTTATCGTCGGTTGTAATTTCGTTCAGTCGCCGATAATCCACAACAATTCTCCACTTTTTTTCTCCGGCAAGATTTGTCTTTTTGGGTACGACCCACAGAGGACTATTGTAAGGGGAATTGCTCTCTTTTATAATGCCTTGCTTCAGCATATCTGCTATTTGTGAACTAACTTCATTCTCATGGATTATAGGATATCTATAAATTTTACTATAAATAGGCTTATCTGTTATTGTTTTTATTTCATGTTGTATTATATTTGTATGTGTTAGATGTTGACCCTCAGTGTATATTAAATCTTGAAATTCATTTAAAATTTTGCTTAACGCATTTTTTTCTTCTAAATTTAAACTATGAAAAAGGTGATCGGTAGTTTTTTTTTCTAAATTAACAATATCAAGTTGATTAATTTCTTCCAAACTATAAGGGTATTTTTTCAAAAACTCTATTCTACAATTATTTATAGTAATTATTTCGTTTTTTAAGTCTACAATTGCTTTTAGTGGTTTTAAAATATTTTGTCCGATTATTGCGTCGAAATTTTTTCCCTCGAACTTAATCAATTTCCAAGACATAGTTGCATTTCTTTTAAATTCGTTTGGTAGATCAGTTATTATTTCAAAATTAATTTTAGTTTCACTATTAAGAGATTTAAATTTCAAGGGGGTTTTTAGTGGAATTCTTCTATAATGTGGTAAAACATTTTCATTTAAAAGTGAAGTCGTTGAGCCAGTATCTATTAAACATTCAACTTTTTCATTTTTTATTGTTAATTCTATCAACGGAAGTGTTCCCTTGAGGCTGTTACATGAAAATTTGATACCTCATTGTTTTCATCCTCATCTACTTGAACATGATCTGTATCCATAAACTCTACTTCATTTCTTCTAGAATTTATGCTATTATTGTGTCTATTTTCAGTAAAATGTTGAGGCCTAAATTGGTTAATTTGTCGTGAATTATTGTTATTGTTTTCTCCTGACCAGTTACCGTTTGAATATTGTTGAAAATTTTTGCTAGCAGATTTTGTATATTGTTGTTGTCCTCTAAAATTTTGTTTATATTTGTCATTTTGAAAATATTGTTCATTAGTTTTATTTTTGTCATTATAATTTGAATATGATTGTTTATTTTGTTTTATAGAATTAAAATTATTATTTGAAGAAAAATTATTATCATATCTCTTATTATTACGAATCAAACCCTCACTCTCCAATAAATTATAACCTTCTCTTAAACTAGTTATATTTCTGTTAATTATTACAGCAGCTAAGTTTGCATTTATGTTATTTAAAAATGTACGTAAAATAATTTTTTCTGTATATAAAGGGCTAAACTCTAATGGCTTGCTACCATCATATTCATATTTCTCGTTTAACTTAGATAATATATTTAAAAGTAATGTAAAATAGTCGGTAATGTTATAATTAAGAGCTGCAAACGCCTCTTGGTAAAGTTGATGATAAGTCTCTTTTATTCCAAAATTTTGAATGAGAATATTTTTCATTGCACTCCAATTTGCATCTGCAGGCAATGTTCTTATTGTGTGTAAAGCTTTACCTTGTATTTTATTAACAATTACTCTGCGGAGTATATATTCGCATGCCATTGGGTTTGTGTGTAACATTGCTAAAATAGTATCCACTTCTCTTAAGAACGACGAGAGAGCGTATGCTCCATCACCCCTGAACTCATTGTCTCTGTGAGCATCTTTGATGATATCGTTCATTGAGAGTTGAAAGGTTGATAGTGGAGTCCCCTCTGCTTGCGCCATAGTTCGTTAATTGGGGAAATGAATGTTCAGCAAAAGGTATTAAACTTGCTTGACGAGTTTTTAACTATTATTCAGCACTTCATATATGTATATATATATATATATATGCATGGAAAGACTTTCCAATATGAAAGCACTATATATATTATATGTATTTTTTTTCAATGAAAATTAAATTTATAGCCGCGAAGTGTTACGTAATTTTATAAAAAATTTTCTTTAAAGTCACTTTAGTTTTAAATTTCTTCAGTTAAAAGTACTTTTTCTTTATTTTAATCACACTTTTATATAAATTTATTTAGGAATGAAAATTTTTTTTTTTTTTTTTTTTAAAAGTTTATATTTTTATGAATATGCAAATTTTTCTTATAATTGCTTAAAATGCAAAATTTTACAAAAATCCCGTGGTAATAATGTTTTTCTTTGTTTTTTTTTTTTTTTTTTTTTTTAAAAATCGGTTCGTTCTTTTCAAGACTGCGCCAGTTATGTAAAATAAAGAATACAATTCGTGACTTTCACGTTTGCTTTATTGAACATGAATCTTAAGACTAAATGAATAATAAAATTTATAACAAAGGAGAGCTTAATAACTAAATAAGAGCTTATTAATAACATGAGAGCTTATTAACTAAATGAGAGATTATTAACTAAATGAGAAATAGCATTGTTTTTAACATAATGTAACTCGCGTTGTTGCACCCTGCAACTATATGGATGCATAATAAGTATATTCAAAGCTTTTCTTAGACCCATAGTTTGACACCACTGTCAATTTTTAATGCCCGTTACAGTTTCCCAGTAGCAGGACATCACCAAATAGTAACTCCATTTTGAGTTTGTATGTAAGTACTGTTACTTTTACTTCCAAACCTATGTGATATTACAAATTTTAATTGTATGGGCGGATCCACACCCCCTTATAAAATGCTCATCCCAATTTTCTAGTAGATGAACATTATCCAGTTTTAGTACAGTTGCCGACAGTGAGCATAATCTAAATTACCAAATTTTAGTCTAATACCACCAAAACCTTCCGATATATAGAATTTTTATTGATTTGTGGGCGGTAAAAGGGGTGTGGCAACCTATATTTAGTACAGTTTCCGATAGCTAGCAAACAAAACGAATTACCAAATTTTGGTATAATACCACCAAAATCTTCTGATATATAGAATTTTTATTGATTTTTGGGCGGTAAAAAGGGGGTGTGGTAACCCAGTTTTAGTACAGTTGCCAACAGTGAGCAAATAACAAACTAAATTACAAAATAAATTACCAAATTGTAGTCTAATACGACCAAAACCGTCGGAAATATAGAATTTTTATTGATTTGTGGGCGAAAAAGGAGGTGTGGTAAAAATACGAATCTATCAAGCTCAAAATTTTAAAAATTGCGGACATCACCCAATAGTAATTCCATTCTGAGTTTTATTGCTATGCGACATTTATTTCCAAAGCTATTCGATGTCATATTTTTGAATTATATGGGTGGTGCCGCACCCCTTTGTCCAATTTTTGCTCAATTTTGCTTGTCGAAGGACGCGACTAAATAGTACGCTCTTACCAAGTTTCATTGATGTGTGACTTATAGTTTGAAAGTTATATCGAAAATTTGGTTTGCTGAAAAAGTGCCACGCCCCTCGTCAAACGCCCACAAGATTTTACCTGTGGAACGGCACTTGTAAATTGCGGTAGAACACTGAATTCCGATACTATGCGACCTATAATTTCAAAGCTATTCGCTATCGTAGATTTGGGTTGTATGGGAGGTGCCACGCCCCCTTGTCTAATGTTCCATGAATTTTTTCCAAAACCTTCGCGTAACAATTACGAACAAACTCACAGAAGGAAGTATCCAATTTGGTCCAGTCGTTTTCACGTTTTTATCATCCGAACAAACCACGATGCATATACTCACAAACACATGTTCAAATGCCTATAACTCATGAAACAAAATTTGTTCACGCATTGCAGAGAACATCACTTTCATACACAATGCAACTTATTTTTATATATATAGATAGATAATAAGTAATAAGTACACGCTAAGTCTGAGACCACGGTCATGGTCCTCTGCCCGTTACATTTTCCAACTTGTTTGGGACTTTATAGTTCGAAAGATATACCGAAAATTTGGCACCTGAAAAAGTGCCACGCCCTTATTAAACCACCATAAGATGTTACCAGTGGTGCGGCACGTGTTAATTGAAGTCCCACACCAAATTCCAAGGCTGTGCGACCTATAATTCCAAATCTATTCGATATCGCAAATTGGGGTTATATACGAAGTGACACGCCCCTTGTTCAGTGCAAGTTAGAAGTTGACGAAGTTTAATCGCAACAAACATTAATTTTTACATATAAGATTTTAAAATTTTAGTCATATACTTTGATCCACAGCGCACTCTGAGTTTAAAATTTGGCAAACTCGTATGACAAATACGCGGCCTCCCTACCATACAAAGTGAATAACAACAGGAAAATATCTAAATACTCTAAAAAATGCATCTTGACTTTTGAAATATTAAAAAAAAAAATTTTAATTTTGCGCAGTGGCATGATTTACGTAGGTTAATTTTTACGTTTGTGGGATATGGCAACACCAATGTGAATATATTAAATTTGACATTGTCATCGTAAAGTTTAACATTTTTAATGGTCATACGAGTGGCGTCCGTGGCGTAGTTGGTTAAAGTGCGTGGCCTCTATGTCAATGAACTTGGAGACCCAGGCTCGAACCCCAGCAGCGACAGAAAATTATTTGAATTAAAAACATTTTTCTGTACGGCCGCCACCTCTCTGCAGACAATGGCAAACTTCAGAGAGTAATCAAAATGCCATGTAAAGTTTCTTGAGAACAAGAACATTCCGTTCATCGCCGATCGGAGTCGGCGTTAAACATGTAGGTCCGGTTCTCGGTCAATTGTGTACAAACTTAATAACACTCACAACACAATTGATCATAAGAAGCTAGGTCAAAGTCAAGGGCTAAATTGGCCAGTTATTTATTTATTTTACGAGTGATATTTGTGCTGTTTACAGATACTTGGAACATTCATTTTGGTAAAAAAACTGAATTAAATCGTAATCATTTTCGTGTAAAGTGTATTGATCAGCATGTGATTCAAAAACTTTCAACATGTGATATCTCAACGGAAAAAAGAAAGTTTTTTTTTTTTAATTAATAGATGTCATTACGACATAACCTCAAGTATGACGAAAAACAGTGTTTTTTGCACTTTTAGGCTAGGATATCTCAAAAACCTGACGTGATAGAGCAATTCTGCTGCCAGATTCGGATTCAGCGCACCTAAATCCTTCGGAAATATATATTTAAGTTTCTGCTTCCAAACGAAAAACTTAAATTTTGTTGATCTGCGTTATAATTAAAATGTAATTTTTATATAGACTCAGCGGGGAGACATAGCCCCTGTTTATTTCTCCTTGCATACGTGCTTAGATGATGATGATACCAAAGATGCGGCTCCTATGTTGACGTTTTAATGAATTTCAACTGAAAGTAAAATTAAACTGATAGATTCATAAAATAATAAATATTCTGCCGCATCTGCTTGATTCACTCAAGCATTGATAGAATCACTGCGTTAGACGCTTAGTTATACAAATAATAAACTGACAACGAAGATTCATTCTGTTGGTATTCGATGATACGATACGATACCAACCAGTTTCGAAAAAAAGTGAAAGGAAATATTTATTAGATACGTTGAAGCATCAGATGCTCAATGAGCTGCTATTAAGTGAGGGCCTCAATTGTGCGTCTTATTCTTAGAATGAAGGCAAACGTGGTTCACTTTAATATGTGACCGTAAATGCGCAAAAATGCGAATGAGAGAAGGCCATCGAATAGAGGTCATGTCAAACGCATAAAATAACGTGATTGACAATGCGTTTGTGTGAGTGTGTGTGTGTGTTGATGTGTGTTTCATGGGTATGTGTGTGTGCTTGTGCTTTTTGCCATCAATTGGCTACCCGGGTTTTCTCTCTTCCGTCCTTTTAACTTCAAATAAATTTGAAATATGTACCTACATGTTGTAAATGTTAATCAAGGCTCTTTAGTAAAAAAAAAAAAACAAAATAGAAGAACATCGAAATTGAACTTTATACCAGTTGAAGGCATGCATTTGAAGAATGTGAAATTTATGTGTGTTAATCTAACCGCAGTTATGGGTAGGAATTCAATCAGTCGTAAGAAATGGCTGCAAGAACCTGTCAAATTAAAAATCCCTAAGTGATCTGAAGTACGAACCCATATAGTTCGTGCACATGAGGAAGACGTTTAGGTTATTAATTTTATGGTTTATTAACTTCCGAATTATTCCTTTGATATTTTTACTTTTAATAAAAAACAATTATTTTTTTTTTTAAGCATCGTTAAAAATTTCAATGTTACTCAAACGTCATTCCCATCTCAATGCATTTCTGCTCCACAATTACAAATCCTTTCTTACTATCCATTCTTTTGATAAATGACTTTTTAATGTAATTAATTTCATGTTTCTGTCTCAGTTCGAGGCTGACTACTCATTATTCTTTTCTTTATCTTTCCAAGCTTTAGTTTTGTTTGCACGCAATCACGAATCTTAGTTCAAGACATATGCAAAATCATAAAAATTTCAGAGCTACCAACCTTTTGCATTTGCAGTTATTTATAAGTTATAGTAAGATAGCAATTTAAGCAGATTTTTTTATTTTACATTCCTGTCATCAATCATGTGGTCCTCTGATGGACATGCATGTGACGTCAGACAACATGTGAGCCATGAATAACGTAATTTTTTTTTTGTCATGTCTGCACGCACTCTCAATCTAAATCTCACTCCCATTTCATTCAAAGTATGAGATATCAATCATATGACTGAGTAAATAACTGCTATGACCTTGTCGTATTTGTGTTTTCCCATTAAAACACAAGGGAAGGTCAGGTGAAAAGTGATAGTTTTGCAAATGTTTTAGGCTGATACTGTTTTCTTTACAAGCATATACATATGCGTAGCCAGAGGGCGACTTTGTGGGTTTCGGCTCCTCATTAAATACTTGATCCTTTTTTTTTTGTAATATCTTTGTTTTGTGTTTATGTGATTTACTAAGGCATTTCATTAAAAGAAAAGAGGCAGAAAAGCGTGAGTGCGAGAAAATTGAAATGCATGGCGACAATAATAAGATCCGGACATTTTTCGAAAAAAGAAGTCGTCTGGCCAATGGTTTCAAGACCGGGATCTCTTCCTAAAATATCTTCGCCGCATATTTGGTATCATCATCATCCAAGCACGTATACAAGGTGAAATAAGCAGGGGCTATTGCTCCCCGCTGAGTCTATATAAAAATTACATTTTTAATTATAACACAGACCAACAAAATTTAAGTTTTTTTTTGGAAGCAGAAACTTAAATATATATTTCCGAAGGATTTAGGTGCGCTGAATCCGAATCTGGCAGCAATTGCTCTATCACGTCAGGTTTTTGAGATATCCTAGCCTAAAAGTGCAAAAAACACTGTTTTTCGTCATACTTGAGGTTATGTCGTAATGACATCTATTAATTAAAAAAAAAATTTTCTTTTTTCCGTTGATCACATGCTGATCAATACACTTTACACGAAAATGGTCACGATTTAATTCAGTTTTTTTACCAAAATGAATGTTCCAAGTATCTGTAAACAGCACAAATATCACTCGTAAAATAAGTAAATAACTGGCCATTTCAGCCCTTCAAAGGACTTTGACCTAGCTTCTTATGATCAATTGTGTTGTGAGTGTTATTAAGTTTGTACACAATTGACCGAGAACCGGACCTACATGCTTAACGCCGACTCCGAACGGCGATGAACGGAAAGTTCTCGCTCTCAAGAAACTTTACATGGCATTTTGATTACTCTCTGAAGTTTGCCATTGTCTGCAGAGAGGTGGCGGCCGTACAGAAAAATGTTTTTAATTCAAATAATTTTCTGTCGCTGCTGGGGTTCGAGCCTGGGTCTCCAAGTTCATTGACATAGCGGCCACGCACTTTAACCAACTACGCCACGGACGCCACGGAAGAAATGCCCTTCCTACAAGGAAGAAAACGGGCATCTAGTGACAGATATCCAGGGTACACTGATGATCTGGACGGAACACTTCTCTAAGCTTCTGAATGGCGACGCTGACAACAATCCCGCCAATAGAGATTATATCCCAGAAACCCCAATTGCGGATGACGGCTTTGAAGTTCCATTTTCCGATAGCTAGAGCTCGTCTTAAAAAAAAAAAGCCGCAGGAGCCAACTTGCTTACTTGCTGTGCTCTTCACACCCATCTCTTTGTTGATTACAATGTCGCCATCTACAGTCCAATACAGTCCATCTATACTCCTTCACGTATGAATTTGCTATTCATAAAAAACTCATCCGTCTTTGTGTGATTCTGAGCAACACCTGTGATTCTGAGCACAGTTAAAATTGGGTCAGATCTCACACCTCCATTTGATATCAAATTATGTGTCAGACAAGGTGATTTCTTATAAGGTAACAACACTGTTGAACTTTTTTTCCTGATCAAAGTTCCTTAGTGATTAAAACTTGAGAATGGGTGAAGTTTTGGATATTTCTTTTTTTTTTTACCCATACTGGACTTTTACCATACATACATGTAAATTAAAAAAATCGATTTTTTGCTATTTTTGATACTATTGAAGTGACGTCATTGTAATGTATTAAAAAATTGCAGATAATTTGAATATCAAAAATTATCGCAAAAAATCGAGTTTTTGCGTTTACAAAAGGTCAGAGAGGTGGGCTAATATGGGTTAAAAAAAACAACTTTCGTTCTTCATTACCCTTGTATTTATTTATTTATTTATTAACTATCAACAATATTTTTTAACAGTCAGTATATACACAAAAAATGTAAATTAAATAAGATTGCAACAAACATAATAATGATTTTTAAACAATTTTTATTACAGATTGCTTGAACGCCATTCTGTTCTGAGTGAAATCAATTTCAGCTCTTACAGAATTTAATGCAGAGCAGAGTAGTCACGTATGTTCGGCTGCTAAAAGCTTGAGAATGGCAGGCGCTTTTTCAAAAATTATTTTTCTCTAGGATAGCTATGGTGCCCAGTTGAGACATAGGCTATATAAATTTGATAACCATTAAATTAATAATTAATTAAAATTCAAAGAGAATAACCATACAATTTCTTTATTCTTATTCTCAGAGAGGAAAACTTTTCTCTTTAAAGCTATGTGCAACTCAAAAAAGGGTGTGCCCAAAGCCAATAAGGTAGAACATATGTAAATGTAATACTTCTGTAATCCAACTCCTAAATCGAAGAGAGACAGCCATAACAACATAAGATGTTGTTGTTTGTATTAGTATATTTGAATATATGAAAAGAACTACACACAAAAGAAAATGTCACATCGTCACAGGGGCGGTTGTTATGAAAACATTTGCCCCAAACATATAAAAAAAAATCATATTTGTTTTGCATAAATCACAGGTACGCACCATTACAAAACAATTAAACAACGCCTGAAATATGATTGAATTTAAACAAACAAAATTTTAACCATAAAAATTCAAACAAAAATTTGAACTACAATTTTTTGACAATGAAAGCACCGCTACTGAGTTTTTTATTTTGAAATTTAATTTCCTTTATATGTATATTTTCTCGCTCATATAACAATATATCTGCACTCTAATGTTGGCGAATATATGAGATAGAACAGTATATCAAAATCGCTGTGAGGCAAAAGCTCTATTTTCAAACTCTTTTTGAGCAGCATAAATAAAAGTCAATAACCCACCAGGAAAATGAGAATTGATTCTAAAAAAATCGTAAATGGAATGGATTCTTTTGCTTACATTTTAGAACGTATTCCAAAGAATATATAAATTCTAAGAAAACCCTATGAATATGAATCTATCAACTAAAATTTTACTGATTCGTTTTTATTCCAGCCAGAATCGATTAAGACCTATAAAATAATTTCTACTATAGACAATGTTTTTAGATTCCTTGCTTGCTTTTTTGGGAAGTGAACAACGAATTGATACCAAAACAAATTCTGATATAAGCGACAAAAGCATCAGTCTGTTTTGATTTGTTTTCTTAATTTCGAAAATTAATACTTTTTATTTAAAAGAATCCATTTAAAAAGTGAGTAAAAGAATAAATATTTCTGTGGCGTATGGAAGCGAAAATCATGGAACCGAGAAAAAAAGTACTACTTTTTGTAGGACATTAGCGTGTTGAAAATAATCAATTCTAAAATCTATACGGAGAAGAGAATTGATTATTTTTTCATACACAATTGCTTCTTTTTTCCCGGTGGGAAGGTCCACAAAAAAAAGTGACAGCAACATGTATTTTGTGCAGTACCAATGCTGCCACCTTTTTGAATATAAAAATACTACCATGTTTATAAAATCATCGACAACAATTCCGTGTCGATATTTTGTTGAAATGTTTTGCTGAAATTTTTCAGCTCAAAGGAAAGATATATTTAATTTTAAAACAAAAATTATATTTAACTTTATAACAACAATTATAACGCCGTCATATATTTGTCTAACCTCAGAGCTGATATTTGTATGTATAAAAGAGATTTTTATGTAGTCACAGTGCTAGAAAAGTGTACCAATGCATGAAAAAAAATGGTAGGGTCAGGAAGATATCGTCGTTGCGCATACAAAAAAGGTTATTTGTTTTTGAACAATTTTTCAGGAGACGAAAAAAACATTTTTGTTTTTTAACAATTTCAATACTATTTTCACATAGCTGGCTAACTTTCACATTTGCCCTCTTCTGAACCAATAAGAATATTAAGAAACCATTTGGTGAATAGATGGGGCAAACATATGGCTATCAAATGGTAAAATAAAAAAAAAAAATCGAAATTTTACACGTAGCCGTTTTTGTATGCGCAACGACGATATATAAAATTTATTAATTTAGTTATTTTTTTTATTACTTTTGTTAGCTGGTTACTTTATTCTGATGGAACTACTAAGTCGCTCCAACACAAATATACAATTTTACCAAAATTCTAAAGACTGTATTCATAAAAAATTATGAAACTCTTATAAAGCCAAATCGAAAAAATGTCAAAAAGTGTTTGAAAAAGTTTGTTTATAAATTAGAGGATTTTTAAAAATGGCTGAAACGTGCTATAAACCTCTCATAAAGCAGTTTTTATATAATAAAATTACATGCTCTCATTTGAGCACAAATATTATCAAAAATTATTCAAAATATTTCAAACATTTGAAAATTATGTCAAAAAAATTCAAAATATATAAAAAATGTCCAAAAAAGAAATTAAAAACAAGCAAATTTTTTAAAGATTTAAAAATATTTACAAAAAAAAAAAAAAACTTATAAAATGACAATTATTTCAGTGCAGAGGGTAGCTAAGAAAAACTTTTGATTTTTAAATATCAAAATGTAGCCGAAATTGTGACAAATAAATAACAAGTCACTGAATTTATCTAATACACAAACCATTATTTATACACTTCCCACTTCAATATGAATACGGCTGTTAAATTTTAAGACTTAAAGTTTTTAATGATATTTAATATTTTTATCGCCGGCGAAGCAGCGGGTATTTGCTAGTATATTATAAATTGGGTCACTTTGGCCATAATTAGTTCTATGTACGGTACATGAAAGAAATCCCTTTGCCTAAAATGTCTTCCAGGCGCATATCGGTGATTCCATGTCAAATCGGACGCTTTTCGAAACTCACATATTTGTAAGAATTTGGTACTTTGCACGTCGATAGTACTTTAAAAAATAAAAATATTTGCATATTTATTTTATAATTTTTTTTTTTTTTTGCAAGATATGCACAGTGGAAAATTAAAAAATTATCAAAAATTGTGAATAGGACATGTAGTCAAATAACAATATCTTCAAAACCGTTAGTCCTACAAAAAAATTATAGCCCAAACTGCTAGTGCTTTTAATATTCATTGTAAATTTAATTTACAACTAGTAAGAATGGTCAATTCTTAAGATTGAATTTCACAATGGTCGCTTAAAACGCAATTTTTAATAAGAAATAAAAGTATTTTGTATGTAAAAATTGTGTAGACAGTTTTTGAAAAGTTCGTTAAAAATAGAAAGCATTGATTCTCCAACATAAAATTTTGGGAGTGCATTAAGAATGAGTGCTTCAGTACGACAATGTATTCAAAATGCCAAAAAAATAGTGGTGCTGACCATGAAGAATGTGAATGAAATTTTTAGTAGCCAAAAAAATTAAATTTTTTTATGAAAGTGTAATTTTCCACTGAGTATAACTTCAAAAAAAAAAAAATTTAAAAAAGAAATATGTAAATATTTTTATTTTTTTAAGTACTATCGACGTGCAATATTTTCAAATATTGCACATCGATAGTACTTAAAAAAATTGGCGTCATCAAAATCCATTTTTGGAGAAAAGCGTCCGATTTGACATGGAATCACCGATATATATTAAAAATTTGTAGAAGTGGAGCACAGTTAATATGGAACATTAATCACGTCCGTTTATGAACAAAAATTAAAAAAAAAGTTAGTGAGAAAAAGATCATGGCACAACTTAAAAGAAAACACTGACTTTTAGAGTTCTTATGGCACTTTCCAAAGATGTGAAACTACTGTAGATAGACTCAAATAATTTGAAGAGCACATTTTATTAATTTTGCAGAGACCAATTATATCGCATGAAAGGTTTGTCCCTGTGTTATAATTTCTTATATTATTTATTTTCAAATTATTATAAAACAGACAAAAATTTGAAATTTACTAGAAAGCAAAAACTACGAGGGTAATTTGATAAGTCAGTGACTTTTTTAACTCTTTGCGACCGTATGTCTGCTCTCAGCCACCAAAGTGTTTTTACCGTTCCAGCCGTATGTATGTCTGCTCTCAGTCACCAAACCCATTTTTACCACTGCAGTCGTATGTTTCATATTAGAGACTGCTTTGAAAGATACCACACGATGAAGAAATATAAAATATTAATATAAAAAAAATTTTAACATAAAATTAAACATATTATTATTTTATATGTATCTAAAAATTTGAATATGACCTTTCATTATTTATATTGAAAACAAATTTGAGCTTTAGGACACGAATGTTGACAACAAGCAAACATGAAGACAATGAAGGCAACAATCACCAACAACAACAACAACAACAACAACAACAACAACAACAACAACAACAACAACAACAACAACAACAACAACGGCTCCGTATAGAGCAAATCACACAGCAGACTAGGCAGACTGTTTCCTTTGCCGCTACACCAACTCATCAGTAGTTTTGCATGACTTTTCACTGTGATCCACTCAAGCTACTAAGGTCCTACTTATACTGCCAATATACGGACAAAGTTACCCGGAAATAAACTAAGCGGGTACATCACATTTGCATGAATATTTGTAAAACTAGCAAATACCCGCTGCTTCGCCGGCGATAAAAATATTAAATATCATTAAAAACTTTAAGTCTTAAAATTTAACAGCCGTATTCATATTGAAGTGGGAAGTGTATAAATAATGGTTTGTGTATTAGATAAATTCAGTGACTTGTTATTTATTTGTCACAATTTCGGCTACATTTTGATATTTAAAAATCAAAAGTTTTTCTTAGCTACCCTCTGCACTGAAATAATTGTCATTTTATAAGTTTTTTCTTTTTTTGTAAATATTTTTAAATCTTTAAAAAATTTGCTTGTTTTTAATTTCTTTTTTGGACATTTTTTATATATTTTGAATTTTTTTGACATAATTTTCAAATGTTTGAAATATTTTGAATAATTTTTGATAATATTTGTGCTCAAATGAGAGCATGTAATTTTATTATATAAAAACTGCTTTATGAGAGGTTTATAGCACGTTTCAGCCATTTTTAAAAATCCTCTAATTTATAAACAAACTTTTTCAAACACTTTTTGACATTTTTTCGATTTGGCTTTATAAGAGTTTCATAATTTTTTATGAATACAGTCTTTAGAATTTTGGTAAAATTGTATATTTGTGTTGGAGCGACTTAGTAGTTCCATCAGAATAAAGTAACCAGCTAACAAAAGTAATAAAAAAAATAACTAAATTAATAAATTTTATATATCGTCGTTGCGCATACAAAAACGGCTACGTGTAAAATTTCGATTTTTTTTTTTTATTTTACCATTTGATAGCCATATGTTTGCCCCATCTATTCACCAAATGGTTTCTTAATATTCTTATTGGTTCAGAAGAGGGCAAATGTGAAAGTTAGCCAGCTATGTGAAAATAGTATTGAAATTGTTAAAAAACAAAAATGTTTTTTTCGTCTCCTGAAAAATTGTTCAAAAACAAATAACCTTTTTTGTATGCGCAACGACGATATCTTCCTGACCCTACCATTTTTTTTCATGCATTGGTACACTTTTCTAGCACTGTGACTACATAAAAATCTCTTTTATACATACAAATATCAGCTCTGAGGTTAGACAAATATATGACGGCGTTATAATTGTTGTTATAAAGTTAAATATAATTTTTGTTTTAAAATTAAATATATCTTTCCTTTGAGCTGAAAAATTTCAGCAAAACATTTCAACAAAATATCGACACGGAATTGTTGTCGATGATTTTATAAACATGGTAGTATTTTTATATTCAAAAAGGTGGCAGCATTGGTACTGCACAAAATACATGTTGCTGTCACTTTTTTTTGTGGACCTTCCCACCGGGAAAAAAGAAGCAATTGTGTATGAAAAAATAATCAATTCTCTTCTCCGTATAGATTTTAGAATTGATTATTTTCAACACGCTAATGTCCTACAAAAAGTAGTACTTTTTTTCTCGGTTCCATGATTTTCGCTTCCATACGCCACAGAAATATTTATTCTTTTACTCACTTTTTAAATGGATTCTTTTAAATAAAAAGTATTAATTTTCGAAATTAAGAAAACAAATCAAAACAGACTGATGCTTTTGTCGCTTATATCAGAATTTGTTTTGGTATCAATTCGTTGTTCACTTCCCAAAAAAGCAAGCAAGGAATCTAAAAACATTGTCTATAGTAGAAATTATTTTATAGGTCTTAATCGATTCTGGCTGGAATAAAAACGAATCAGTAAAATTTTAGTTGATAGATTCATATTCATAGGGTTTTCTTAGAATTTATATATTCTTTGGAATACGTTCTAAAATGTAAGCAAAAGAATCCATTCCATTTACGATTTTTTTAGAATCAATTCTCATTTTCCTGGTGGGTTATTGACTTTTATTTATGCTGCTCAAAAAGAGTTTGAAAATAGAGCTTTTGCCTCACAGCGATTTTGATATACTGTTCTATCTCATATATTCGCCAACATTAGAGTGCAGATATATTGTTATATGAGCGAGAAAATATACATATAAAGGAAATTAAATTTCAAAATAAAAAACTCAGTAGCGGTGCTTTCATTGTCAAAAAATTGTAGTTCAAATTTTTGTTTGAATTTTTATGGTTAAAATTTTGTTTGTTTAAATTCAATCATATTTCAGGCGTTGTTTAATTGTTTTGTAATGGTGCGTACCTGTGATTTATGCAAAACAAATATGATTTTTTTTTATATGTTTGGGGCAAATGTTTTCATAACAACCGCCCCTGTGACGATGTGACATTTTCTTTTGTGTGTAGTTCTTTTCATATATTCAAATATACTAATACAAACAACAACATCTTATGTTGTTATGGCTGTCTCTCTTCGATTTAGGAGTTGGATTACAGAAGTATTACATTTACATATGTTCTACCTTATTGGCTTTGGGCACACCCTTTTTTGAGTTGCACATAGCTTTAAAGAGAAAAGTTTTCCTCTCTGAGAATAAGAATAAAGAAATTGTATGGTTATTCTCTTTGAATTTTAATTAATTATTAATTTAATGGTTATCAAATTTATATAGCCTATGTCTCAACTGGGCACCATAGCTATCCTAGAGAAAAATAATTTTTGAAAAAGCGCCTGCCATTCTCAAGCTTTTAGCAGCCGAACATACGTGACTACTCTTTTATATAATAGTATAGATATACGAAACATGGATAGATCACAACACACCAGAGACCCAGGAATAGTCAAAGCAATGGACTTCTCCGGGTGAACATGCATCAAAGAAGGCCAAAATGGGCCTATCGGACAAATAGGTCATTAACATCGTTATTAACATCGATTACCTTGAAATGGGTAAAACGATCACCGCTGAATATTATTTATAAGATTTTAACTACAAATCTATATTATTATTACGCAAGCGCTTTTTTTGTGATGACCATCTATACCGTAAATGCAATTTTCATAAATAAGGTACACCGAGAAAAAAAGCAATAGTAAAATCACCAAAGCCGGCTTGGGTAGAAAAAATTGTGTTTAAATTAGAAACTTATGGTTATTTAAACTTATATTGTTTAATACATTGCTTTGAAAGCACATACTTCAATCAGTGTCGCCAGATGAAATTACCACTAAAATTCTCTTTTTCTCACACTTAATTCTCACATATTACCATTCTTGGAAAATACCACAAAATCCCTCAAATTATCTTTTGAGGTATTTTGAGGCATTGTGGTATTTTGTGGTAATTTGAGGTATTTTGTGGTATTTTGAGATATTTTGTGGTGTTTTGGGGAATTTTTTTCCCACGCGTGGTAAATATCGCAAATGTGGTGTTTTTCCCCCACGCGAGAGATTTTTACCACAAAATACCATGGGAATTACAACATACCACAATCGTTGAAAAATACCATTAGTACTATTTATCGTGCTTTTCTGGCAACATAGACTTCGATACCCTACCAATAAAAAAATTATTGATTCACCCAAGCCAAGTATATAACATTTTAACCAATAGTGTAGGTAAAATACCGAAAACTTTGACACTTTATCAAAATGGTAAGAGCAAAATTTATTGCTGAATACTCCCGGTTTGTTATAGTTCTCGTTTAGTTTTTGTAATGAAAATGATATAGTCTAGATGTTTAGCCAAGGTGCAATGCTTCATGATCGCATTTTGTTGGCATTAAATTAGATATATTTATAAGCGATCTAAATGCATAATTTTTTTAATTTGTAAATCTATGTTGTAAACTTCATAATTGTATGTCCATTTACATTAAATAGAACAGGTTTTCCTTAAAAAAAAATGAAAATTTTTGGTTCATTTTGTTTAGAAGTTTCACCTAAGTGCTTGGGTAATTTTGCACAACAGCAATATACAAAATTTTACCTAAGCATATGTACATTTCATTTTTTACAAATAAAAAATATACAGTAATTTACCTAAGTAGTTGTATATTTTATACTTCCCCCTGTATATTTATTTATCTATTTAACTTTGATAGTTCAACAAAGTTTTGTGCTGAAAATTTGAACACTATGTTCGGCCGAATAAGCAAACACGCTTCATATAAATTGTCGAAGCTAGTGTGTAAATTCCAAAATACTTCGCTAATTTATTATCCAAATCAATATCGGTAAGTTAACATGTTAAACTTAGGTGTTTGGACCAAAAACTTAAGAGGCTGAAAACTGCCAAAGCCATAAGTATAAATTATACTAGGTTTTTTATTAATTTTGCATAAGTTTTTTACTCCGTGTATAAATTGAAAGGTTTTGCTCTGCAGATGTGCAATAAGATGTACTTACTTTTCTTTTAGTACTGTGTATTTAAACAAAAAGAAGCAAAACAATCTTCTGCAAAGAAAGTATGTTTTCTATGTGATGCCTAAAAATATGTGATATTGTTTTTTTCTGAAATTTTCCAAAATCATACTTCTGGAATTAAAGCAGTCGAGAAAAGCTAAAAAGCCAAATTCTAATAGCTTTTACTGGCATCGCAGCTATCTTGGTTGAACGAGGACGAATCTTGCACAGCCAATTCAAACTTCCTAGACCTCTTCTTGAGATACATCAGGCGTTAAGACCAATTTTTCGCACGGAAGGAACTTTGATTATGCTCATCTTATCATTTTTGATGAAGCAAGTATGATTCCTGCAGTAGCACTGACAGTAATTGATCGTATGTTTCGCGATATGAACAGACTGTGTACTCGTAAACTGGTTTTTGAGAAGTTGTTGTATTTTCTGGTGATTTTAAGGAAACAGTTCCAGAAATCCCTTATTCTGGACGCGTTGTAACAATAGAAAATTGCATTACAAGTCATGAGTTGTGATCTTACGTAAAAACAATAAAACTTGAAAAAAACATGCCATTAGACAAAGGCGAAAAGGAATTTTCAAGTTATTTGCGACAAGTTGGCTGTGACACACTCCGTAGTACCGCTAGTAGATAGTACTGGACAATTCATTTTTGATCAGCTCCTTTTAGATCACGGATTGTGGATTGATTTTAATTATGATGATCTACAAAACAACATAAATAGTAGTGCCATACAAGAAAAATGTATTCTTGCACCAACAGACGAAGAATGGTTTGTTAGTAATTGAACTTATCTAGAAGTTTTGTATAAAAGCATTGTCACAACGGTTTCTGATGAAGTGGACGCACAAATATACTTCCCAACGGAGTTCCTTAATGGCACTGAAAAAGATAAGATGTAATACATCTAATACATCTAATTTAATATAAATCTATACTCATTCTCATCGAAATTTATTATTTGAGAGAGACTGTTGCACAAATCGATGCACCTAGCAATTGGTTCATTATCAGCATAATTTGTCCTACGAAAGGAATCTTTGACTAATCTATTATTTCTTAAATCTCTAGGTGGGTTGTAAATACGAAATAAACTAGATAGTTCTGTACACACAATTTTACCAGAGACAATATTATATGCAAACATTAAAGAAAACAACTTACGCCTATCCTGAAGGGAAGTAAACCAAGAAATTTACGTCTAGCAATTTATGAAGGGAGACTATCCTGCCATCACATTTTACTTAAGGCATATTTAGTGAAACGTTTCTGGACACTTTCAATTTTATTAGAGTAAACCTCAAAATATTTCTTTTAGATATAGTTTTACTAACTGAACCAGCTGCTCATAACGAAAGTTGCATTTTTTAACAAGACTTAAACTTTGTACATAGCTTGTTAACATCTTCTCTTCATAAGTTAATGTCATCAATACAAAGGTCCACTAGCAAACAAAGTTTTCGTCTGAACTTGATTGGTAAAATTTAAAATTTCCCAGATGGTATGATAAAATTTTTCATTTTAAAATCACACGTTGAATGCAATTTGTAAGTTTCCTATACTTAAATATTTGCATTCATTACCTCAATGATACAATCGCAATATTGTGGAATTTAAGAAAAAAAAAATTACTAATTTGAATTACTTTGTAAGCAGCACTTGTCTGAAAGGCGTTACTTGCCACATTTGCGCATTAGACACTGTACACATAGCCGTTAACGTCATTACGAAGCAGATACTCCACAGACAGACAGATAGACAGTAAAAGCAAAGTGGAACAGATGCACCAACGCATCCATCGCATTCATCGTATTCAGCGACCTGCTGCTGAGCGGCATGCCATGTCAAGCTATGAATTACCGACTACTTGCATCTGTTAGGCAAACAACCGCAGTAAAAACCTCAACAGCAACAACAATGCTAATCCAAGCCCAATATTTTGGAACAGACCAAGTCAGACTTAGCTATGCTAAGCCCGGACTTACGATGGCACAACGCTCAACCAAGACGAATTGTGTTATAATGTTAATGCGATTATGTAAGCGGTGCAATGGCAGTTAAAAAAAGTGAGAGGATTCCCAGCAACTGAAGCTTACAGCTAACCAGTCGTTGTAACTTGCTTGCAAAGTCATTACATCTTCATGTAATGATAGTCAGAATGCTTCCAAATGGCATTCCTTAGCTAAAAAGCTACAGAGATACTAATGCTGATAAAGATAAATATACGGATGCAAATACGGATACAGATGTAAAATAAGAAATTAATGACACAGACCTACAGGAAAAAAAAGAGGAAGCAACAAATAGTCATTAGAAAGCGGAATAGCTTTCCAACCGAAAAGTTGAAAAGACCCGGGTTTTCGTTATTTTTTTATGTATAACATAAGACTCACCCATAAGACCCAAAATATCCATAAGGTATGATAAATGAAAAGTTGTAGTCTTTCCCTGCAAAACCCAGTCTGTGTTGTAGGGTGGGCCATCACACATGTTTGCATTATAGGGTGAACCGGTCGCATGTTATTTTGATACCGACAGCAATTTCGCACTGAAAAAATTGGCAGAAATTCAGTATCTATCTCTGCAGTACAAAACAGATCATCGACAATTCACCATTAACTTTTTATCGCTTCTTTGTATGTGCCTTGGAGCAGTTAAAAAATGAGGGTTATTGAACTTAAAAGACATCTCTCTTCTCGGATAAGACATTCTTTCATCTCAGCGGCTATTTGACACCGTTTTTGTTTACCGTTGGTGCTGATTTACACACTTAAACACAGTATTTTCAGCACCACACACTTTAACACGGGCTTTTGTTGAAATAGTGGTTGACAGAATGAGCTGCTTCAGGGCCAGCCGAGGCAGACATTTGAATAAAGTTATGCCGAGTATTCCACAAGTAATCAGAAAGTTTACTCTTTCTAATAAAGCACAAGTCTTTGCTTGGAGAGTCATTGGAGAGTGTTTTTACATACGAAGCTGTTGGTTCACCTAGGAATGTGAAAGTTGATAATTTTCGACTTTAGGCAATCGACTTTCAATATATAACATAGTCGATAGTCGACTTTTACTAACGGCTTTTCTTATTTTAGGCGAAACAAAATCCTTACGTAACTAGGGGATTCAGAGGATACTACATGTTGTCAAGCCTAGTGTGAGGGCTGAATAACTCTAAATTAAGCTTTGAGACCAAATGATCCCACATGTTGTCAAACCTCTTTAAGCTAAAAAATTTTCGTATATACAAAAAGTCGAACGTTTTGGCAGCAGCTATCTATATATAAATAGGCGTAAGGAGAACAGTTAAGAACCATTTTCTATCGTGTTTCTCAACCGATTTTGATAATTTTTTTTAAATCAATAAGAGTAGGAATAAGGAGTGCATCGAATATCTATAGTGGGCGTGACATATCTCATACAACCCAAATTTGCGATATCGAAAACCTTTAAAGATATAGATCACACAACCTCGAAAATCGGTATTAAAATCACACGTACTAATCACTGGCTACATTTTATGAGAGTTGAAAGAGGGGCGTGGCACTTTTCAGCAGCCCAAATTTTCGGTATAACTTTCGAACTATACACAAACCAATGAAACTCGGTAGGAACTTCTTATTTAGTCGTGTTCTTCGAATGGAAAAATTGAAGGAGCATTAGACAAGGGGGCGTGGCGCCACTCATATAATTCAAAATGGTTGAACTTCGACCAAAGGCGATACAAGTAATAATAAATGAATTATTAGAAGATGGAGAGGATTTTTATAGGTAACGAAAAAGGAAGCTAAGTTAAGGAAGTTAACGAAAGTTAAGTTTGAAATATAATAATGGATTTTTTTTGCTCACAATTTTAAATGTCGAGGCGGAGAGGTACTTCACGATTATAACTGCGCTGCTGCACGTATAGAAATTTTTCGTTCACCGCAACTGAAAAATTAGCCAACTACACTTCGTTTGCGAGTTGTATTTGCCACAAACGAATATTCAGTTGTCAAGTTTAAAATATATCTTATATATATACCGCAAGCTATTTCGGTCTAAGTCGTCCGTCTTCTTATGGATTGTACTCATCTCCGTCCGCGTATTAAGCAAATTACCAATAGAACTTATATAGAACAGTTTGTCTATAAAGTAACTCTGAATTATAAGCGTTGTGTGTATACAACAAAGGGAAAAACAAAGGAAATTTTCAGTTGGGAAAAACAAATTTTTCAATTGCTGCAACTTAAAAATCATTCGCATATATGACAAACGAAATTAATTACCTGCAACTAAATGACGCGTTTCTCGCAACTGAACTATTATTATGACAACTGTTGAAACGTTTGCAAATAACAATCCCAAGCACGACAAACGAAGTTCGTTTGCGGCAAACGAGTGGTGTTTTTTCTTTGCGTGTGGTGTTGGACAGTGTCATCCTACAGAGACGGATAAGCTTTACATATACACCACTTTCAGAAATAGTAGAGTATAGATGGGCAAATCCCGAAAATGGTCCACCAAGTGTGAGAAACTAAAGATGCTACTTTTTTAAGAGCATTTTTGTTTATAAAAAGCTTAATATATCTACATTCAAGTTCCGTATTATTTTTTTTTCTTGTCTTTTTATGTAATAAAACAATAAGTGATTCACCGAGTTAATATTCGAATAGTTTATTTTTCTCAGATTGTATTACTGATGTAAGAAAGCTATTTATATAAAAGCTTTACGTATTAAAGTTTTTGTACTTCCCTTCGCACTTTTTTCTTCGCAAATTTGTGCCATAATAGGTTTGACAAAATGTTGGCATAACGGTGTATTTTGCAAAATTAATATGATTAACTCTGTTCTGACGTCCGACGCATAAAAAGGGTTTTATTAAGATAAAATTATTAAATCAAATTAAAAACAAAAATTGAAACCTGTTACGAAGCAAGTTTTTGCACAATTTCCAGAATATCACTGCTGATTTAAAATATAAATCATTTTCAGCTCATATCAACTGGGCATACTTAGTGAAGTCCGTGTGAAGTCCGAAGTGGTAGGCGACATTTTCAAATACAATTTACGTAGAAATAACTTTTGTATATTATTTTTGAAGATGATAAGCCCAATATTAAAAAAAAAGTGCGGAAAGATTAATTCGGAAAATAATTAAAAAAAAACTTGACGACGAATTTTGTATGGCAAGATTAGATTAAATCTGTTTTAATACAATTTCGAAAAGTTGAATGTTATACCATACCATCATACCATACTATCATCCTATACCGTCATACTGTATCATAAAACTATACCATGCCATCATTTCATGCTCATCTTACCGCCACCAGACAATACTATCATACCATACCATCATATTCTACCACCAAACCATTCCTAAAATCATACGATATATCTAACCATCATATGCCATCAACTGATCAACTATATCCATCATACCATACCATCATATGACAATAATCATACCATACCATTAACTTTTATTGCTTGTAAAGACCTGTATCCAAAAATTTTAAATAGAAAAACTTCCTTCACACTGATCATACAAAAACAAAAGGCTCTTTGTCGAGCACTGAATTCTCGAACTCTTTCTATAGATGTTTTTCATTGAGGTTTCAGGAACTTGTTTCTTTTAAGCAACTTTTAAATTTAATTTACGCTGACACCTTTTAAATTGGCCATGACTTGAAAGCAATTTGGACAGTTTGCTGGCAATTTGCGGCGAATTGGTGGTAATAAAAGGAAAAGAAAATTGAAGATACACATGTTTTTTTTTACCGCCAGTTTTTTGTGAAGAAAATACAAGGTACAGTACACTCTCACAAATTCGAACTGTCTAGAAATTAGAACCTGCTATTGCTTATTGAACGCCCTGAAATTAAAAACTGAATTTCTAATTTCTGGATGTTTCTTTATTTATTAAATTCATAAACGATCTTTTGCTTATTGATATAAATATAAAAACGGGAAATATATGAGTTTTACATTAAAAAAAAACATTAAATATGAATAAATAAAAATTCTTTTGTGTTAACATACATTTTTTTTAAACAGTTCCATACTTTTCTTTTAAATTTCTGTAAAAAAAAATTCAGAAATTAGAACATTTCAGAAATTAGAACCACCCGTGAAACAAAATGGTTCTAATTTGTAAGAGTATACTGTATATAATTCTTAAATTAAGGTAATGGTATAAAAAATTGAAAACTGCATAACATCGCTCCACAATAGATGGCAACATATTAAAAATATATCTTCAAGGACTACAAACATCTCATAATTTTTGTTATATCAATGAAACCTCCATTGATAATGCTCGAACAACCTATTTTTTGAAACGTAACGTTAATGTTAAAAATAATTGAAAAAAAAACTCTATAATTAAAATACTGTAATGGTGGAAAAATTAATGAAGTCTGACACATGACGTCCGAACAATAATAAATATTACAAAAATTAAAACAATAAAAAAAAATTAACGATATTTTTTCCTAAACAAAACATTTTCAGCATATAAATTGGAAAAAAATGCGTCCGAATGTGACATCCGACCTGCAGGATTTTCCCAGATGCTTTCTTTTAGGATTGTCGAAGGTGGATTTGTAATCGACAAAAATTTTGTGTGTGTCGATGTGGTTTTCAAAAGTCTTCTCAGCTCAGGTCCAATCAGTGAGTTTACGATGGGTTTCAGTATTTCACCTTACATACTCGACAGGGCCTATTATGCGATATTAACCCTAGAATACTAAACATAGCCTGTGAGGCGAAGATAAAAAGACTTCTGTTTACCTCAGATCCAAATATGTGGCCTGCAAAAAAGCCTTTAGTATATGTAAAAAAAAAAAATAAATAACTGGCCATTTCAGCCCTTGAAAGGACTTTGACCTAGCTTCTTATGATCAATTGTGTTGTGCGTGTTATTAAGTTTGTACACAATTGACCGAGAAAAGGACCTACATGCTTAACGCCGACTCCGAACGGCGATGAACGGAATGTTCTTATTCTCAAGAAGCTTTACATGGCATTTTGATTACTCTCTGAGGTTTGCCATTGTCTGCAGAGAGGTGGCGGCCGTACAGAAAAATTATTTTAATTCAAATAATTTTCTGTCTGGCTGGGGTTCGAACCTGGGTCTCCAAGGTTCTTTGACATAGCGGCCACGCACTTTAACCAACTACGCCACGGACGCCACAATATATTTATTTAGTATATGTAATGTATTTTAAAAAATGAATTGTTTTTGTTAATTTTTTTTACTTAATATGTAATAAACATGTTTTTGTCTTTGTTTTAATATATTTTTATTTTTTTTAAAGTAAAATATGGATTTTATATAAAAATCGCCTCCCAGGCGAAGTTTAGCATTAGAGGACTAAAAAATATGTTTAGTATTCTAGGGTTAAGAAAATGTATCCCAAGCTAGTTGGAGCAAATGATAGTATCGCATTTCTTGTGGATTGGACAGAGCACACTGAGGTTCCAGCAGTTTGGATTATATTAGTTCGACCATATTCTCCATAGAATCTCATAAATATATTAAAATTGAGCTTAGCCTTACACAGAAAAAAAAGAGTAGAATTTTTACCTAAAAATGTAGTCAATTCAGCTAAAGTAATCCGGTGATTTTCAGTCAACGAATTTGATTAGGTGCGCTACCAATTTCTAAATGTTAATTATATGCAATTATATTGGGTAGTTTAACTGCGAGAGTAGCTAAAAAAACCTAAATATTTAGGTGTACCTTCAACCATAAAATAGATAAGACACATAATTTATTAGAAGAATTAGCTAATTTTTTTTAAACTATGACCACTTCAGATTAGGCAAGCCACCTACTAAGTGTAGAAAAATCATCTAATTATTTAGATAGCATTCCCACTTAAGAGTGGGAATGCCGTGCAAAAAATATGCAAAAAATATGTTTTTTTGTTTTGCAATTTCTATTTTGAAGTGAAACTTTCGCTCCTTAGGTGACTTTACTTCATTTCGTCACATGATAGAGAAGAAAGATTTGTTTTATAGTAGATAGAATGAGAGAGATATATACATTGTATAAATGACTGAAAAATTTCTTTGCCACCGCTGAGATTCGAACCTGTGATCTTAAGATTTCAACAACCAACGCCTTATCTATTGAGCTAAATTTCCAATACAAGAATTTACGCTACATACCAATTAATCAAATTGCTGTAGATGCCCATAATTTCAGAGTTGTGGACCTCATATTTTTATATACATTTTGTTCACAAGTTATCAAACGGCGTAACAGCACAGCGGTAAAGCGTTTGACTATGACGCCAGCGGCCCGAGTTCAAATCTCGCAATGAGGCTTTACATTTTGTAAAATTTTCTCACTTTGTTTTTATTTATGTTTTTTATAGGAGAGCGCTGTGCTCTCCTTGGGCTGCACAGAAATAAAAAATTCAAATACGGGAAAAAAACAAGTTGTAAGGAAAGCATTTGATTTATCCACGTAAATATTTATATAAAATTTATACTGAGGCGTAGATAATGCTAATATGCGTTATTTCCCTAGTGTACGAACAAATCGACAACTTGCATTAGGTAAAATAACTAGAAGAATTAGATGATTTAATAAGCAAAATTTTAGTTGAATTAACTAATTTTAATTAGGTGAATTACCTAATGCATGATTGTTAAATTAACTGTGTAAGTAGAAAAGTTGTTGAAAAGATTAGGTGAAATAGAAACTTTCACATTAGCTAAACTAGTTTAGGTAATAAATCAATTCTTTTATTTTCTGTGTAGTTCTTGATAGTTGCTCAGGTATACTTGATGAGGCTATGATTTTTTTTTTAAGCCAAGCTGTATACACTAGAGCTCTGCACAAGCATAAGAAAAATGTCTTGCTAGCCCTTAACCATTATTCAAGTACTTCGTCTCTATTGTCCTCACATTTCAAAACATGTAGTTTTAACTAGGATTTTTTGATATGCACTTAAAATCAGTATCTAAGAAAACTTAAGTATAATCCTAACTGAAGTAGAATGCAGAAATTAATATGCACTACACCTATGCATATTTTATGTCTTACATTTTTTTTTTTTTTTATTGGTTTAATAGCGGCCGACACCATTACATGTACGTCGCAAAAACCGATATTTTTGGCCCATCTTGCTTCGCTTTCAAGATATAGCGTTCTTCATATTTTTTTAAGCTTATCATATAGTCGGATCCCTCTACCTGTACATCCCGTGTTCGGGACTCCCTATAGGTAACCGAAATCTGGTATTATTTTTGGCCTATATTGCATCGTTTTCGAGATTTGGAGTTTATTTTTAATATTTTAAGTTCAAATTATGTTATCGACCATCTATACTTGTGAGTGAATGGTGCACTCGGTGTGCTCGCTATGATTTCCTCTTACTTTTACTTCAGTGTAGTTTTATGATTTGATATATTATTTGATACCAAAATTTTCAAAACACAATCATACTTACGAAGAGATTTCAAGACATGACAGTCAAGTGCTTAATTTGGGTTTGCTTCATACAAAACATTTTTGCACGATGTCATGGCTACACTGAAATACACTGCACCTTCATAGTGTACACTATTTAATTACTATGAATCGTGCATGTTGACCAAACTGGTAGAAAACTCAAAAATTTTTGATTTTACCCGACCTTCTAATTTGCTTTGGAATGATCATACATGATATCAAACAAGTCCATGTCAGACGATTTTTGATTCAGGTGATTATTGATTATATACGTATGTATAAAATGAATTGTTGTTTTTGTGGTTTTTGTTAAAACGTTTTTGTTTTTGTGGTCGAATGAAATAAAAAAACCAATTTACGCTAAATATTTTCTGTCAGATTTCAGTCAGTTTTGAATTACTGTAGCTTTTCTCGACTAGTTCGAAAACCGATTTAAGTCTTTTCTACGTTATCCTTACGTTACTAAGTCAATTACAGAAATATTAGAATTCAGCAAAATCACATAAATGGAATTTAATAAATTTTATATCGAGTCGAAAGATCTATAGAAATGCAATGCTGACAGAAATCAGGCAGAAAAACTCTTGCTTTTAACTCGAACTTAATATTTGGCGCTTTTTTTTACTGAAATGAATAAGTAACAAAACCTGGCTTCTACCAAATTTTACATTCGGTCGGACACTAGTATATTTATATACATATCACGACTTCATTATACTCATGCAGAGAACCTCAATGTTGTCATCCGAAATATACGACAAGACATCTCTATTAGCGAAGCTCTTGTCAGCATCAACATTCTAAAGAAGTGTTCCCTCTGCAACGTCAATTTTAACTAAACGTGTATATTAACACCATAAAAAAACGCATTTTTGAGCCCTTCTTATGCTCCTCTTATCTAACAGCATTTAGCTGGCTCAGAACAAGCAAAATAATTACATAGTTCAAATCGTACTGATCAGGAAAAATATCAGTTAAAGATCTAGTGAGAAATAGGATATTGAATATACTAGCTCAAATCTTATCCAGAATGGGACAATTGTCTTATTCTATGTCATCAGCATGGGAAATATCCAATTTGCACAATAAAAAAGGATTAAGACTGAAACAGCCATGGTATTTACTAAGCCAATAATCAAACTAGTAATTTAAAAAGTTTGCTAGAATTCAGGAAATTTTAAGAAAATTGAATGGAAATAGATTAAATAGCTATATCTACTTTGCAATAAAAATGCTAAGGCAACAAATTAGCTAACCATATAAATTATTATTTATATTTTATTTTGTTTAGAAAGCTGTCTTTAGCAAAACCAAAAAAAAAGAAAAAAATGAATATTTAATAATTCGAAAGGAAAACATGACTCCTTTTGACAAAACCAAAAGTGCAACTACGTAAATACAATAATTAACTGCTTACACAACCAACAACCACCGACGACAACAATATTTAAGCATAACATATGGACAGCAACAACTTCTGAAACGTTCATCCATCCATGTGCTGCTGCATAACTGTTCAAAAATAACTGATCATGGTCAGACATAGTGAGGGAGATGTTCGCACATCGTTTTGGCTGCAATTAGTTTAACTTGCAAACCAACAGCTTAAATGTCCATCGACAAAATGCAAGGAATAATCTATTCATTCGGAGGAAGATAAATAAAACAACATAATGCGATTTGTTGACCATAAGCAGCAACAAGTGGTGCACAATAATAAATTTGAAAGTGAATGTAACTGAAGATGTAACCACATGCAAGGAAAAATTAAAAAAAAAAATTACAAATAAAAAGATGTACAAGCTAGACATTATGTTTAAAAAAAACTGGTCAATTGGTCTTTACTTTATGGAGTCGCTTAAATTTTATCCGTCTCCGCATCAGTAGCCACGACGTTGAACTGTTATCCCTAGGATGATATGGCTAGACACTGTCAACTGGAAATTAAAAAATGGTGTTTTGTAATTTATTGAATGAGGAAACGGGTTGAATTAAAATTGTTTGTTTGAGCAGCATAGTTTCAAAGGTACAGTGGGACAAATGACACAAGTATCTGCAGATGATCTTGACAGCGATTTAGATATTGTGGAGAAATATATATGACATGACAGATGACATGACATGACATATGACATGACATGTGACATGACATATGACATGACATGTGACATGACACATGACATAACATATGACATGACATATGACATGACACATGACATAAAATATGACATGACATATGACATGACATATGACATGACATATGACATGACATATGACATGACATATGACATGACATATGACATGACATATGACATGACATATGACATGACATATGACATGACATATGACATGACATATGACATGACATATGACATGACATATGACATGACATATGACATGACATATGACATGACATATGACATGACATATGACATGACATATGACATGACATATGACATGACATATGACATGACATATGACATGACATATGACATGACATATGACATGACATATGACATGACATATGACATGACATATGATATGACATATGACATGACATATGACATGACCTATGACATGACATATGACATGACATATGACATGACATATGACATGACATATGACATGACATATGACATGACATATGACATGACATGTGACATGACATGTAAAATAATATATACCATGATGTTTTTTACCCTTAAAAAATCGACATAATATTTGAACATAATATCTTAACATACCCTGAAAATTTCAGGACGGAGAAGTTACGTTTATTATTTTTAACGAATTTTCAAAAAACTGTCCAACAAAAGTATTTCATTATTTTGCAGAGAATATTTTTTTATATTTTTATTTAAAATATAATTTTCTTGCATTTTTCCTTCTTCTTACTGTACTATAGTACATTGTATATAATTTCTAATGGAAAATAAAAAAATATTATTCCATTTACAACCAAACGTCCGGGATATCGAGGTTCTCTTAGAATCGTAACGGAAGGACGATGTTAAGAAGGTTCAAATCGTTAAAAACATATCATTGTATTTCCAAGAATACTGGTTTTAACATTCCGTCGAAGGATTGACAGAATTGAATTTAAAACATAATTTGTGATGTTTTACAGAAAAAGGGACCTTATCTTCCTAGACCAAATTTTTCAGATTTTCAAATAGACGTTTGGGTAAATTTTAGCGGTTTTCATGTGAATGTTGATAATACTACCCATACATGTTCTGAGCATTTTACAATCGAGTTTAAGTCGATTATTATATCAGAAATAACAATATATATATCACATGTTTTTTAAAGGTTTTTTTTCAATATGGCTCAACTGTCTTGACATTGGGTGCCTGGCAATTTTTAACTTGAGGTAACATTTTTGTAGGAGTCAAAGGGGTGATGAAGAATCCTCAGTAAAAGACAGAAGGCGGTGATGATGCATTCCGCGAGCTAATGCTGATGATGAAGTTGCAGTAGATGTGACTGCCGTACCAAGTGAATCGTTGGCACCGCGCTTAACTTAACGGCGATTCAATTGGCAACAATAGCAACAACACAACAAAAAAAAAAATAGCAAAGCGATGATAATAAGAAAATAATTTCTCCAGTTTGGCAACTTGTTACATAGTTCGTTAACGTAGTTAGTACACCTGGTAGTGTACAACGTGAGGGAATCGGCTAAGCTTTTGACATTTTTTTTTTATTTTGTTGTTCCTTTTTGTTTAACTTTATCCTGTACTCTTTTTGTTAAAGCAAATATATTAGTTAATGTTACCAGTTTAGCTATCGTTGTGTTTTATGTTTTTTTTTTTTTTTTGTTATTAGTTTTTTTCCCATGAAGAGCCCGTACTTAGTGGCGCATCTGCAAATAATTGTCTATGACATGATTTCCCAAACTTAAGTTAATGTGCCATAGATAAGGAATCGATGCAATATGTGTTTAAAATCATTTGGCTTGTCTGAAGATCAAACACCAACATGTCACATTTAAGTAAATCTCAAAACATTGTTTGAGTTTTTATGACATTTTTTAATGTTTTATTATTTTTATGACGTCACGTTGTATGGGGGTTAGGCGTGGTTTTCATTAAATGTTACCATATTAAATACAAACACATATTCACTTTCACATCTTAAAGCTTATATGTTAAAAATTTAGTCAATACATAAATTTTTATGAATTTTATTAAGTTTTTACTATTTAGATGACATCACGTTGTGTGGGAATTATGCGTCGTTTTTATTAATTTCGTACTATTTCATATGCAGTTTGTATCTATATAAAAATTCTCAACTTATTTGAAGGAGTTCAAATCATTTCATCAATTTTTGTAGAATTCGAAAAGATTTTAACGTTTTGACAGTCTGTTTTGAACCGTTTTGCCGTTTTAATACAACGGCTATTATCCTGATCATACACAAACAGACTTATTTGACTGAGTCGATGTTGCTGATCAAGAATAACGTTTGCTATACCTGTCTTGCCTCCTAATGGGCGTTATAAGTGATGTGACAAAGGACCCCGCACGTTCCTTATGGGAAGTGGCCCTTGGGGAAATTTTCTGAAATTGATACATGTTATTCTATTCGAGCTCTTGATCAAAAGCCTACATGGACACAAAGTCGAATAGAGGTACGGTAGAACGTGAGGTATGAGGCGAATTTACCAGAGGAGATCCACAATGTCAACTGAAACCAAGCAGCCAGGATGATCAAAGAAGAAAAAAGAATACGATCTATGGACCTATGGCAATCTCGATGGAATAATACATCCAAGGGTGTCGTGGCAGTGAGCTGGATTGCAAATCCTCAAAAAAAACAAAAAAAAAAAAAACTACGATGGCGACGAAAAAATAAAAAAACAAAAAGAAAATGTGTACACTGAGCTAATATAGTCCTTAAAAAATAAAAAAAAAGTAAAATTGAAAATGTCACAACTAAAAACTAGCCACTGCTTGAGTATGCGCTATTAGAAAATACCAACAAAATATACACAGCAATACCTACCTTGATATCTTACGACGCGAGTAAACAACAATACTATGCACACTTTTTTTCTTGCTGTCGCAGCGCGATGCGCCGACAGTAATTTCTTCGAATTACAACAAACACTAAAATATTGAAGTTATTGTAAGTGAGCTAAAAGAGCCAATTGAGCTATGGGATTCACAACTCTGGGTAGATGGACTCACACCCTTATTCCATCAATTGAAGTATGGATAAGCTGTGCACAAGGAAGCTGTAATTACCACCTAACGCAGTTCCTCTCTAGCCACAGTGAATATCGTAGATAACTTTTTCGATTTGGAAACGATACATCTCCTTATTGCCCGGAGTGTCCAAAGCAGGAGAAAAACGTGAAGTATGCAATATTTGACTGCAGTCGTTTCACGGAGCTGCGAGTAACTCTACCAAGTCTAGAATTGCTTAAAGAACAGATGGTGGATTCAGAACAATATTGGATGAATAGAAAGGAATGCGAATCGTGCATTCCAATGGCGGTGGGATGACATAACGTCCACGGACATAAGGTCCACGGATATTATGTCCACTCTAAACTGTCATTATATCCGTGGACTTTATATCTCTTTTGAAATAGACATAATGTCCATGCCCCTTATCTCTTTTTCGGGATGGACATTATGTCCGTTCTGTTCGGTCATCAATCACCCAACGTTCATTTTTGGGCGATTGCTCATTTCACAATTTTAACAGGTTTCCATGAAGTTGTTTTTGTAGCGATTTTGCTTTGATTAACTTGCGATCAAAATAATTGTTAAGAAAGTTAACGGTTAATGTAGTATTTTTTTTTTGCTCTAGGAATTTAAGTCCGATGAACTTAAAATGACAAAATATTTGCCCTTATACAGAATGTTGTTTTTTTACCTTCCGTACAAGGGCAAATCATTTTATCATAGCGAGTTTGAAATTTGTTTCTGATGTTATTCCATGAACATAGGGTCCATAGACATCACCATATCTCCGGTAAAATGGTGTTTTTTTATGATAAAATGATTTGCCCTTATACGGAATGTTATTCTCTTACCTTCCGTACAAGGGCAAACAATTTTATCATAACGAGGTTGAAATTTCTTAACTTTTTGGCTATAAACAAAAATTCGGGCGTTTTTCTCCAAGGCGTAATTTGGATCCTTATATCTTCTTTCTTTCGTTTGGGCAATTGTTCATCGTATTTCTGGACAATTATTCATTATGAATAAATACCCAATATTTTGGGCTATTGGTCATTTCACTTTTGGGCGATAATCGCAGTTTTGGGCGATTTTTCATCTGTTTTTTGAGCGATTTTTCATTATGAATAAAAGCCCAAATTTTGGGAGTATTGTCTCAACAAGCCTCAAAACCAATAGTTTTTTGTATCTCGCATTTGGACATTATGTCCGTTTCAAACAGACATAATGTCCATGGACCTTCTGTCCGTTTTGCTTTGGACATTACGTCTGTTTCGAAATGGACATAATGTCCATGGACCTTATGTCGGTGGACGTTATGTCATCCCACCGCCAATGTCACGGGCCACTGGGATCGGTGAAGATTCCACATACCTTTGGTACATCAAAAACAAAAAAAAAAAAAACATACGCTCACACACACACACACAACAAGAGAAGAGAGAGATTTTTTGACAAATCCGAAAACTACCAGTACTTTTAAGTGATTTTGGTGAGTTTAAAAAGTCGGATGTCACTTATGAAGTGACAATTGTCATTTTCGACATTGGATTAGAATTTGGAAATCACGAAAGCATTCTTTTTGTCAAAAACATAAAGCCAGGATTCATTCTAGAGCCAACGATTTCTACAGTGGAGGTTCGGCATACCTCACGTTCTGCCTCCGATATCTCGAAATCTATTCATTATTCGACTTTGTGCGCATAGAGGCTTTTGGTCAGAAGCTCGAACAGAATAACATATATCAATTTCAGATAATTTCACCAAGGGCCACTTATCATAAGGAACGTGCGGGGTCCTTAAACCACGCTTAAGGATGTCTAATGTGTCAAATTGTGAAACATTATTCTTACGTATTTGTATGTGACTTTTGTGAGTGATGTAAAAGAAATTGATTTTCTGAAGATGCATAAAGAAGGGTACGATTTGTCAATAATTGAGCCAAATGTTTATGATATTTGCGGTTTTTATGAGTGTAAAAATATCTTCGTATCTTTTGCTCTTTCTTACTCGAGAGCAAAACAACAGCAAAATACATAGCGATCCATCTCTGTTAAACATCATTGCTGTAGCGTACACGAGGAAGTGTAGAACGCGAAATTGACTCAGACACTTTAACATAGCTGTGTAGCATTGTTGGTGTTGCTTTTTCTTAATTTCTCTCTGTTCGATAGCCTAGACCATGATACAATTATACAAAGTAGGATTGACAGTTTTATCGTCTTGCACTAACTGTCAAAAATAGTATAAACTAGAGAACGAAAGAAGTAGGAATGAAAATAGAAAGCAAAATATACATGCAAAGACAGTCGGTGCAAGACACTGGTGAGAAAATAGCCAGTTGTCACTCCTACCTTGTATAATTGTATAATGGCCTAGACGAAAATAGACAAAATATGCATGCCGTCATGAGACCGCAGAGAGAGAGCCAAAATTCATTATTAATTCAACGGAGTGGCATTGAATTATTATTTGGGGTGTATATGAGGCACGATAAATGTGAAAAAAGAAAAATTATAGAGCTACGATCATTAACAATAATAAAAAGTGGTTCTACGTCCTTATTACGAAAAAATTTTTTTTAATTATCCGCATCACATTCTCTCTTCTGCATCAACTCTTTAAAGTAACCAGAATGCACCAAATGCAAAAGAAAAAACAAAAGTAAAAATATACAAAAAAAAAAAAAAAAATAAAAACTAAATTAAAATTGAAATAAAAATAAGGATAGAACAAATATACACTAAGGTAAAAAAATATTAAATTTATCCAAAAACTTTTGTAATTTATCCAAAAAGCCAGTCATTTTTGCACCAATAACACATTTACTTAAATTGACTACGTAAATATTTAAAATTTATTTAAATACTTTTTTAATTAAATAAAATATAATAATATTTAAAATAAAATTAATAAAAAATATATTAAAATTATGCACGAATATATTTAAATTTCTTTCAAATATTTACTATTTGAAAATAAAACTATCGTATTTAAGGAAAATTTATATAAAAATATTGAAACTGAAAAACGATTTATTTGAATATTTCCCACAAGCTGCGTCCATCAAATGCCATTTGGTGGTATATTTTATTTTATTTTTTACTTTTTTCGTTCTCTAATTTATGCTATTTTTGACAGTTGGTTCATTATTATGCCATGCAGGTAAATGACAACCGGTTCAAGATATTCTTGAGAAAATACCGAGTTATCACTCCACCCTACATAATTGCAACATGCATCGCACTCACCATCGCACTCGCAAATCATATTTGCCAAACAACCAGGCTATATTACCCTTGCAACATTAACTAAATGAGAACTATAAGAAACCTGCAACTGCAAGAAATAAACTGCAGGAACAGAGTGCGATGCTGTTGCTGCTTGTCGGAATATGTGTGTACGTGTGGGGTGCTGTTGCTGCTTGCTTGTGTGGAATATGTGTGTACGTGTGTGGTATAAATAAAATTTAAATACGGGAAAAAAACGAGTTGTAAGGAAAACATTCGATTTATCCACGTAAATATTTAAATAAAATTTATACTGAGGCGTGGATAATGCTCATATGCGTTATTTCCCTTAGTGTAAGAATAAGAATATGAATGACGACAAGGTTTAGAACTAGTAAAGGGATAGGGACAAGAATAAAGATACGAATAGAGATATACTGTCACTTCAAAACCTGCCGATGTGTTCACGATACAGCCAACTTCTTTTTAACTTTACCAAGCGTCTTTCAATAAAAATAAAAAAGCAACAAAAAAATCGATATTGGCATGGTCGAATTTCGACCACAGACGATACTAGTTCACATAAATTGGATAACTTTTAGCTGAAAAAGTTTGTGAAGCACTAGCACAGAAATATCAAAAGAAAAAAAAAGAAGACCATTTAGAGTTTTTGTCGGGCGTGCGTGGCGTATGAGTTACGATTTAAGCATTTTAAGTGACAACAACAAAGATCTTTTGACTGCTGGGGCATGAAAAACTAGTTTATGTTTATAACACCAGCATGACACAGGCGCACATGCCGCCAAACAAACATGCAGATAGATAGACAAACAGCAAATAAGTCAGACAGACAGCAAGTATGACAGACTACTTGCGAGTGCATCAAGTGTTTTTCAAGCAAATACAGCCAGTGTTGCATTTTATTGGCAATCAATAAGCGCAACATGCCAACCAATAAGCAGCGCAATATTTGAATTGCTTCCTGAGCATCCTCTCATGATGGCATCGCATCTTCTTCTTCTTCTCTGCCTCCGCATTTCTTACCGATCAACAGCATTCTACCTCCCCTTTCCATCTTTCATCTAACACATGAGCCATATGTTGCTTACAACTGAATTATGCAGTTTTCCCCTCGTATGCCTCTCCTTCCTACTCTTCTTCTTCCATAATAAATATTTATGCAAATATTTAATTGCTTTTGTTGACAAAAAACGATGTCTTTTATTTTTTGCTGTTTAACAGAATAGTTTCTGTTGTCACAATGTCGTTGCTGTCTGTTGTCTGTTGCTGTTGCCTATTGGTTGGTGGCAAATTTTTTCCGTTGCACGTTTTTGTCTGTCCGCCATATTGTTGGGCATTTGCATATTTGTGACTTTTTATCAGCCTTAGTTTGTTGTCTGCTGCAGCAACTGTTGCTGCCGATATTTGCTGCTACTTGCACTTTTTGTTGCATAATCACAACTAATGTTAAGTCAGTAAAATATAAGTTTTTTTTATTTTTTATTTTTATTGTAATTAAATTGAAGATTAAGATTTTACTGAAAATATCAAAATTTATTCTTCACTGCACGTAAGACACAGGACGTGGTTTAAGGACATTTCGAGAAACAGCTGGTAATTCTAGAATGAGAAACTTAATTGCAAAGGACTTATTTACCTTCTGCTTGACATGAATGAACAGCATAGATAGATTGTAAGCTGATTGCCACTTCTTTGGCTGCAAACATTTAATGGTTATCGAGCTATTCAGCAGTTATTTTTGATTCAATTGAAAAATCAACTAGTTCTTAACAGATGCAATAAATTTTGAACTGATGTTCAAAAGATTTTTATACCTAGAGCCAGCTTAAGTAATTTTTCTGCTTATTTTGTATTGGCAGTATATTGCGTGGGTAGATCAAACATTAATGTAAATAAGAATTTGAGCTGTTTATATTTCATTAATAAAATTTTTTAATGGAAAATAGAAGTTCACTCATGATATACTGCGTAGAAATGCTGGGAGGCAGTACTTTAGCCAGGAATATCCTCTGAGGGCCGGGTCATGATTGAAAAATATATTGGTATCAATAAAATACGTAAGTAAGTGCTCGACACCTTTTTATGAAAGAGTTTAAAGTTCTAAATTCGAGTTAATCATCTAATTCTAATTGCCAAAACAAAACATCTAATTGCCAAAAACAAAAACATAATCATTTCTAAGAAAAACCAACATTGACAAATAATTAATTGATTACAATCTTTTACAAAAATGTTGAAAATCGAATTATTTTGTGACATTTTCATTTTTTTTTTTTTTTTTTTTCAAAAATAATTATTTTCATATTGATATCTTACGAAAAGCGCACACATATTGAGTATTTGAGAACCGTATCTGAAGCTACTGAGCAACACATAAATGTTAAGTAAGTACAACAACCAATTGCATATCCATTGAAAAAATTTCTTTTGTCAAAGATAAAGCAACTCTGTAAGTTATTATCAAGGTATTTTTGTGAGACTTAAAGGAATATATACAGTCGACGGCCAATAATACGAGTTATATAGTGTCAGAAAAATTGTATTATCATTAATATTGTTGGGATTTGCACTTATCTATCCAGTTGATCTATTATGCCCCTGCATGAACCTAAAGAACAGTTTTTAGTTCATTTAAGGAATTTTTTGACTTGCTGCAAAAAATGCCAGAAATGGTGAAAAAGATTGCTGGTAGCGATAAATATCACAAACAAACCAAGACTATTTTGACGAATGAACAATTTGACGAAAAAAACGGTTGGTTGTGTCGTGGCCACACCCATAGGTTTTGGAGTGACGGTGTTTCTTTATATTCCTATTTCATGTCCAAACTCTTGTTTTAGTTTATGACCAAATTCTTGGCCTAATCAAATATACTGAATCCCTTTCCTAGTTTCGAAAGGTGTGTTTAAGGTGTGTCTTAATTTTGCTGTTTGTGAGCAGTGTTGGTTGCCACGAAAAAACTGTTGATGTTGATGTTGATGTTGATGTTGATGTTGATGATGTTGATGTTGATGTTGATGTTGATGTTGATGTTGATGTTGATGTTGATGTTGATGTTGATGTTGATATTGATGTTGATGTTGATGTTGATGTTGATGTTGATGTTGATGTTGATGTTGATGTTGATGTTGATGTTGATGTTGATGTTGATGTTGATGTTGATGTTGATGTTGATGTTGATGTTGATGTTGATGTTGATCTTGATGTTGATGTTGATTTTGATTTTGATTTTGATGTTGATGTAGATTTTGATGTTGATGTTGATGTTGATGTTGATGTTGATGTTGATGTTGATGTTGATGTTGATGTTGATGTTGATGTTGATGTTGATGTTGATGTTGATGTTGATGTTGATGTTGATGTTGATGTTGATGTTGATGTTGATGTTGATGTTGATGTTGATGTTGATGTTGATGTTGATGTTGATGTTGATGTTGATGTTGATGTTGATTTTGATTTTGATGTAGATTTTGATGTTGATGTTGATGTTGATGTTGATGTTGATGTTGATGTTGATGTTGATGTTGATGTTGGTGTTGATGTTGATGTTGATGTTGATGTTGATGTTGATGTTGATGTTGATGTTGATGTTGATGTTGATGTTGATGTTGATGTTGATGTTGATGTTGATGTTGATGTTGATGTTGATGTTGATGTTGATGTTGATGTTGACGTTGATGTTGATGTTGATGTTGATGTTGATGTTGATGTTGATGTTGATGTTGATGTTGATGTAGATGTTGATGTTGATGTTGATGTTGATCTTGATGTTGATGTTGATGTTGATTTTGATTTTGATGTTGATGTAGATTTTGATGTTGATGTTGATGTTGATGTTGATGTTGATGTTGATGTTGATGTTGATGTTGATGTTGATGTTGATGTTGATGTTGATGTTGATGTTGATGTTGATGTTGATGTTGATGTTGATGTTGATGTTGATGTTGATGTTGATGTTGATGTTGATGTTGATGTTGATGTTGATGTTGGTGTTGATGTTGATGTTGATGTTGATGTTGATCTTGATCTTGATCTTGATCTTGATGTTGATGTTGATGTTGATGTTGATGTTAATGTTGATGTTGATGCTGATGTTGATGTTGATGTTGATGTTGCTGTTGCTATTGGTGTTGTTGTTGTTATTGTTGCTTTTGCTTTTGTTTTTTGATTTTTTATTTGCTTTTCAATTGGTTGTGTCTTCCTTAGTGCATTAACTTTGCCTTAGCAACATGCAATTAATACAGCAAAAGTGATGCATATGCATCATATTAGGCGGCTCTCTAAGGGGCCTCATGACGCCGTAAATTTTTTTTTTATCATGTGCCCGAAGACTTCAACTTCATTTTCGTTCCTTAAAATATACCGCTACGCCAGTAGTCACAAAGTTAAAATTCCATACAACGGTTTTTCATGCTTGTAGCATTTTTACTACATTATGTGGTTGCCACCATGAAATCATGACTATAAGAATTTTTTTTTGTATTTTAGTTGTGAGGCGTGATAACACATCTATGCTGTCGTAGAACAAAATTTACCTTATCACGTCTTCTGAGTGAGTAATAATTCCATGCAACGATATTACATTTCTGTTACATATGCTGCTATATTCACAACCTGGTGACGTCAGAATTTTTTTTTATTTTTGTCTTAAGGCCAAGTATAAATTCTTCGTTTTCCTTTTCAAACATTTATCGTAGCTTATATACTCATCGAGTAAAAATTCTATGCAACGCCGCTGCATGAATGTTGCATTGTCGATTTTCGAGCGGCTCTCTCTGTGTCCCCATGACGTCAGAAATTTTTTGTCTAACTTTGTTGTGAGGGCTTAGACCAGGCCTTTATTGGTGCATTATATTTTTAATCCCAGCACTAATACTCAGCCAGTAATAATTCCATGTAACAAATTTTCAGTTGCGTTGCTTAAGCAGCTCCCACCGCGTCCCGATCACGTTTTGAATTTTTGTTTTATTTTTATAATAAAGTCAAAGAATTAACCTTTACGGTCGTATAATTGTTTAGTTATGGCTCATACACTCAGCGAGTAAGAATTCAATGCAACGCCGATTAATTTTGAAAAAATGCATTTTTCAACTTTTTTGGAAACCTGCGCGGTAAAACGTGACTTCGTCAAGTCAAAAATATGTCAAGTTGTGTTACAGCACAGTTCCTCCTTAATTTTTTAATGAAGACGACGACACATATGTAGTTCAGAAAAGTGTTATTGCAGAACTGCATATATTGCAAGGATTTGTTAACCATATATTTTGGGATGGCTTAGTCGACGAATAGCATGGACAAAATAATAAAAGCTCCCAAAAAATTATCAAGTAGAGATCTTTGAAGAAAACTTATGTCAAAAGAAGTGGATAATTTGTGTGATTATTAAATTTATAATCGGCGTCCGTGACGTAGTTGGTTAAAGAGCGTGGCCTCTATGTCAACGAACCTGGAGACCAGGGCTCGAACCCCAGCAGCGACAGAAAAATATTTGAATTAAAATGATTTTTTTGTACGGCCGCCACCTCTCTGCAGACAATGGCAAACCTCAGAGAGTAATCAAAATGCCTAGTAAAGCTTCTTGAGAACAGGAACATTCCGTTCATCACCGTTCGGAGTCGGCGTTAAACCTGTAGGTCCGGTTCCCGGTCAATTGTGTACAAACTTAATAACACGCACAACACAATTGATCATAAGAAGCTAGGCCAAAGTCCTTTCAAGGGCTGAAATGGCCAGTTATTTATTTATTTATTTTTTATTTTATTAAATTTATAAGGATGTAGGACTTCAAATTTATTCCTGTTGTCTCCGCTTTCCAAACCATGAACAATTTTATAGAATGCTTTTTATTTATGAGAATAGTTGGGTCAGATATAGATAAGAATATTGACGAGTTACATTGGCTAAAAGGAATTTTTTAAAGGAAAACTATGGATAAGGTCCTTGGTCAGAGCAGGCTGGTGAATTTTTTAAAAATTCGGAACGTTACGTAATGAACTTACTTGCAGATTTCATGTATTAAACGTGAACGATAAAAAGGGCTATCGTAGAATTCTCCTTGCAACACATATAAATATGCAGATATATATCTTGCCAAACAAAAAACTATAAAAATAAATGTTGAAATAAAAAAAAAGAATTAAATTAAAGAATTAAAAAAATTAAAAATCAAAATTTTAAAAAAAAATAAAATTAAAACAAACAAACAAAAAAAAAACAACAAAACATAAAAAAGGATCAAACCTGCGGCTTCTTGAAGCGTACTGTATTTTATATAGTTTAGAAATACATTTAGGGTATTCACAAGGTGTGCTATCATGTCATATTATCATAATGTAATACAATTTTACACTAGTTTAAAAATATGGTTGTTGCCTTCCATATAAAAAAGTACTAAAATATTACAACTCTAAATGCTATGTTTATTGAGTGTCGTATTCAATAACGTGCAAAATATGCTTTTTGCACAAACCGACTATTATTTTGTCTTTTTCGCTTTCTTTTGGCATTGTGATAACAAATATTTATTTTAATTTGTTTTGCATCAGCTGATTGAGAGTTGAAATAGCACAATAAGTTATGGGAGGTTGTTCACACTTGTTGTAAATTTTAATGTTTTCAATTTAAGACATTTGACTTTATGAGACCTTGTGAATACCCTAATTGTTTTTAGTTTTTTTAGACTAGATCCTAAAATGTATCACATTTTAATATTACTATCAAAATCATAACAATTAAACATAATTTAAAATATAATAATCATACACTTACACTCATATTGATAACATGTCAATTTAGCTAGTTGGCTTACATATTATTTTATGAATACAATAAATGAATGAAATGCTCTAAACATATTTTGTAAGCATTGCATTTTGACAAATTATTAGGCTTAGATGGTGAATAAGATGATGCATGCTGCACGAATAATGCAGGAATCTATCTACTAATTTCGAACAAAACATGCATATTCCTGCCATCCCGTGCACTTTAGTAGGGCATACAAAGAACAGAAATATTATTGCTCTGTCTTTAGTAGGTGCATATATGAGAATGTATTTATTTCAGCTCTCAGTAGTTGGCTTAAATCAGGAAGATCCGAAAATTTGCGCAATTAAACTACATGACATGATGAAATCACATAAAAACCAAATGACCTCAATTCAAACTGAAATTGCAATAATTTTGCCTTATTGAAGAAAGTGTAGTAAAAGTTCCTAATTGCGGTACTGGAGCTTCAATTAAGACAACAAAAAAAAAAAAGGTTAAATATCTAATAGTTTAATGATTCTTTCTTTTTCATCACTTTACCCAGCAGAAGAGGAACTGACAAGAATTGAGGAAAAGTTTTGCAACAAAAATTTTGTCCTAAATAAATTTGCCCTCCTCCCCACAAAAAGGATGTCAAACACAGTTTTGTACAGCACTTCAGAAAAAAAAAATTATTATTCTTCAATTACTCAACCATTCACCACAACTGATGAATTTTTGTTAAAAAAAGTAGAAAAACTATCATAAGCAACGGAAGTGCACACAACTCAACTATTATAGTTTACAATGATAAAAATAATGAGTTTCCCTTCTTGTTGATGTTGTTGTTGAAGCATCATTCACAAGACTTAAGAAAATATTTGTACTGGCCAAAAGAAGCTAATGTTTCAAATATTTCAGGCATTGGTTATAATGGTTGTCTTGTTTCGGAAATGAAACCGAATGATGACGGAAGTGACATTTAAGTCATTGCTTTTGTTGTAAAGTTCTTGTGGTAAATCTTGTTGAGCAAAATTCAATTTAACAGTGGATGATGAGACAAAGTAGAGCAAGATTTTTCTAAAATGTTTCCCAGTATTTTCGACACGACAAAATGAGGTAAATTAATAAAAAAGAAAAACTTAGTTTTTTAGGAAATTCTCCTTTTAAAATGACTGTTTAAATCTGAAAATGTACAACAACAAAGCTGTAAGTGCTTCAAGCCATGGTAGAATCATAATATAATTGCAAGTTATAAGGCGTTCATGCTCGTAACAAAAAGCGGCTTTTTGCTTTTTCGAACTGTGTTAATGCTGGCTATAATTCAGCATTAGCTTAATTTTGATATTTTTGTTTCGAAGATTGATCTTGTACTAAGTTTCCATGGCGAGTTAACTCGGGATTAGGGTTTCTGTCGAGTTAACAAAGTGGTGTTGCTAACTCGATAGTGTTTTCATGCACAACATCGAGTCGAGTTGAACTCGTCAATTTCTTTTTGACATTTTTCTTATTTTATTACTAGTGAAATGGATTTTGACTAGTGAATACGATTTTTAAATTACTTTTCGACTATTTTGCATATTTCACTTCTTACGAATTTTTTTCCGTACATTATATCTAAAACGTGTTTTTCTTTAAATATCTCTATTAAAAGCAGAGTTTCTGTACCACTACAAAACAGTCTTCCTCTCGCCATTTGTTTTTTTTATAAATGAATGTATTCATTTTGACAGATGGATTTAACGAAACTCAATTTAACTCGACTTTCAATAGCGAGTTAACCCTGAATAAGAACCGAGTTAACTCGCCATGGAAACTCAGTATTGGAGACATGCATAATGGCAAAAGACATGCATTGGCTGTGTTCAGCAGGTGCAGCTGTTGTGCAACGGTTGAGCTCAGCACGTTAAGTAAATGTACCAGAAAAATAAAAAGATATCAAAGAAAGACATGCTGAGCATGTTGAGTTGATCAGAAACTGATAATTATGCGTGTAGGCGGCACATACTCCACCGTTGCACAACAGTTGTACCTGCTGAACGCAGCCATTGCAAGATGTCAAAAAACTAACTCCGAACTTCGGAAATATCGATGAAACACACGGTGATAAAAGTTGATTTTTTCTGCTTTTTTCTATTGGTATTTGTAGGGCGAAAAGCTGATTTTTATGTTTGATTTAGTTGCTTTTTACAAAAACCTGCTTTTTGCTCCAGCATGAATGCCTTATTAGGCTCATATTGGAGAAAAATGTGAGCTAGATGTCAAAATCAGCTGTTGATTTTGCGTTTAGTTTATTATTGTTGTTGCTTTTTTCGTTTAACTTAGACTTTGTTGTTATAAGATTTCACATTTGAGCAACCATTTTAAAATAAGTTTACCTTGTTATTGTCTCATGCCTTAAACGTCAAATGACAAAAGAAACAACAACAATTGGCAAAACTCAAAATCAACAGCTGATTTTGGAGTTCCCAGAACTTATGCCCGATAAATTTACGCCAAAAAAAAATTGCAGAAAAGCCCGAAATTCTCCAAACAAAATCGGGCTTTAATTCCTAGGAAAAAGTGACCGGAATTTTAGGCGATTATGTCATTTTTTCGGGTCTTTTTTTCCCAGTATTTGAAAAGGAAGAAAGACCCGAAAAATAAGATTGGAATTTAAGGCAAAAAAAAAATCGGGCATTTTTGCCAAATTAAAATATGGAAAAACGCCCAAATTTTTGTTTAATCCCAAAAAGATCAGAAATTTCAAAATCGTTGTGATAAAGCGGTTTGTCCTTGTACGGAAGCTAAAAAAGAACATTTCGTATAAAGGCAAATCATTTACTCATAAAAAACAGCATTTGGATCTTATCCTGACATAATGTCCATGGACATTATGGAATAACATCAAAAACAAATAAACATAAGGAAATCTTTGCAGATATTTTCACAGAGGAACATTCATTTTTTAAAATAAATCATTTTATTAAACTCAAATTTGTTCTTTTCTATTTTGATAATCTTGCATTGAATGTGGATAACGGAAATTATATTATATGTGGATAACGTTTCCTTCTTTCAGGCTCAATTTCCATTTCAAATTTGAGCGTTTTTCCAAAAATCGATACTATGGAAAATGGGGTTTTTTGCCATTTCTTTTTTCGGGCGTAAGTTCATGGGGCGTGAATTCCGGGAGCCTGATTTGTCGTCTAGCATAGGTTTTATTCCAATATGAGCCTACCTTGTTATTCTACCATGCCTCGCACTAGCTGCACAACATGGTATAATTAACAAGGTGAACGTGACGTTTACAGATTTCCCGATTGTCAACTTTTTCCAGGACTTTAAACTTGTTAAAGTGAGTCCCAAATGTTTTTTCCATTATAAAAAATAATTAAATTGTTTAAAAATATTTCAAAACCTCCCCACTGAACCATAAGCGAAGGTTTTGTGCAAGGTGATAGTTTTGCGAACGTTTTTGGGTAGAATTTTTTTTTTTATTTTTGATTTTTTATTTTATCGCTTAAAAGTGTTTGCTATAGAACAGTGGGGCCAAAGAAATTAAAGGCGCGGGCCAATACTTAAAAAAACAAAAAAAACAAACACAAAATGTTGCTCATCGTTGCGTTCGGCAAAAAAATAAAAAAAAAACAATTACAATGCAATAAAATCACATATCATTAAAAATAGCTCGACATACAAGTAACGGGACAATTAGCTTCACCATCGACATCATCGAGAGTGCGTTTTTTATTTTGGCTTTGCATGTATTTGTTTTTGTAAAGTTTGCTGGAAAATGTGCTGAACACTGAACGAGTGCGGTTTGTGTTGTTTTTTGCAGGCGTTCAATGATTTTGGCTCATCGCAAAGACAAAATTAAGATAGAAAAAACTTTGTATGAAGGGCCAGGCGGGCCATACCGGACACTACGTGGGCATGTTTGCTGTGAAATTTGTGAAAACTTTTCCCATAAATAAAAACTTTACCTCTTTTTGCGAAATTTAAAAAAAAAAACCTATTTTGACTTATAAATGAGTTCAGAAATGAATCATTAATGTATCTGTTTTGCATTCTTAAATGAGTTAAAAAAATTATAATTTTTTTATCATATCAATAGAAACAATTTCTCATAAGCGAACTATTTTTGTTCATAAATGAGTTCAGAAATAAATCATAAATATTCCTTATTTATATTCTAAAATGAGTTAAAAAAGGAAGAATCTAAACCCTTGTTGATATTTTTATAATAGTAAATTGAAAAGCTAAACTTCATACAAAAGTCATATAAACTTTTTCACCAGTGCGAATTGATTCTCCCCATAAGAAGGGAGATAGATGTACGGCTACTTTTCTATGGTTCATTTTTTAACTCTTTTTCGAAGAAAAAAAAGGCTCGTTTCTGAGAGGCATTTTCGTCCGGTGATTGATTCAAAACAGGTTCATTTCCGAGTGCCGAAAAATAACTTTTCTATGGTTGTTTTTTTTTTTCTCATTTCCAAAAAAAAATAAGGTTCATTTTTGAGAGGCATTTCAGTCCGACGAATGATACAAAAAGGGCTCATATATGAGTGCCGAAAATGAACGTTTCTACCGAAAAAGCTTCATAAATGAATTCGAAAACGGTAGTTTTGGTTGGGTAGAAGGTTCGAACCCCCAGGTTCGAACCCCAGCAGCGACAGAAAATTATTTGAATTAAAATAATTTTTCTGTATCGCAGCCACCTCTCTGCAGACAATGGCAAACCTCAGAGAGTGATAAAAATGCCATGTAAAGCTTCTTGAGAATAAGAACATTTCGTTCATCGCCGTTCGGAGTCAACGTTAAGCCTGTAGGTCCATTTCTCGGTCAATTGTGTACAAACTTAATAACACGCACAACACAATTGATCCTAAGAAGCTAGGTCAAAGTCCTTTCAAGGGCTGAAATGACCAGTTATTTATTTTTTATTTTTATAAAATGGACTCTAAAAATATTCAGTCATAAAAAATTAAAGATTTCCAAAAACTTAACATTTCCAAATGGGCACTGACCCAATTCATTTATATTGAACACAGCTGTAAGTTAACCTCTTTACAAAATATTTAAAAAATTTAACTAACCAAAATCAGTTTTTTGGTATCGTAAGACAAAGTTAAGTGTTAACAACTCTTTCAATGATGTCATTTAATTTTCCATTAAATATATCAAAGCAAAATAAATTTTGTCTCCCTCATTCTTAAAAAAGAAGCTTTTCTTAAAGAAGCCATTCTTAAAAATCACTTATTTCCATTGAAATTTAAAAAAAAATCAAAAGTAAACTTTATCTAATTTTTTTGTAATGATATAATTAAGCGATGAGAATGAGTTGGAAACTCAAATCATAAAAGTGTTCACGTATCTTGCAGTTTTTCGGAAAAAAAATCATTGGGGAATATCTTCTCTATCAACTCAGGTCAGAGTCAAATGCTATTCTGAACACAGAATTGCTGCCACAAACCTTCTAAAAATGAATTAAATAACATTAAAAATGAAATTTGCTCTTTTATTAGAAAAAGTTTTTCTTGTACCATTTATTGTGTGAAACTTTTCAAGATTTTTTTCTACAAGTGATGAAAATTCAATATGACGAGTTGAAAACAAAAAAAAAAAAATAAGAATAACTGAATGTCCCACAAATTTTTGTTGTACATGACTTTTGTCATTGTTGTAAGTAACTTACTTATCAACACTTAAATCTGCTACTTAAATGCCCAGAATTCAGGGAATTGAAGAAAAAAACATAAACACTTGAGTAGTTAAAATTTTCAAAGAAAACAGGCAAAAAGAAAAAGTATTTATATAATACTCGCATTTATTCACACTTCAACACAAACACACTTAAACCACACACACACACACACACACACACACACACACACACGCAAATGCGTGCCATTCACTTTTCCTGCAAAAAAGTTTGACATAAACTGCGCTCTTAAAGTAAATTAAAAAAGTTTAGCGCCAAGTGGCAACGAAGAAAAATGGGTATGAAACAATTGGTTCAACACAAAAGTTGTGGCAACAGCATTGAAGTAATTAATATTAAATTCGCGAAAAACTTGGAATTGTTCTTTTTTAGCACGAAGCCTTGTTTGGCTTGATTGACTTCCTAATTTTCTGTCTATGACAAATTTTCTAACTCTCCAAATAGACTGGAAAGCCAAAGATTAAAGTGCGTTGAAAACTAAGCTTGATATGTTCAGCCCTATTACAAAGCTGACATCTAGAGATTTCTGGAATTTTTGTTTAACGATTTAAAACGAAATGATATTTTTTTATAACTTCAGAAAATTTTTTAATGTTTGATCTTAGATCGAATTTTTAGTACGTTGAACAAGTAAGAAATAAGTGGGTTATCTAGTCAAACTTAACTCGAGAAGTCCAAACACTCTGAATGGAAAATGAAGTAATAACGTGTGGCGTAGTTGGTTAAAGTGCGTGGCCGCTATGTCAACGAACTTTGGAGACCCAGGTTCGAAACCCAGCAGCGACAGAAAATTATTTGAATTAAAATAATTTTTCTGTACTCTGTAATTTCGCCACCTCTCTGCAGACAATGGCAAGCCTCAGAGAGTGATCAAAATGCCATGTAAAGCTTCTTGAGAACGAGAACATTCCGTTCATCGCCGTTCGGAGTCGGCGTTAAGCATTTAGGTCCGGTTCTCGGTCAATTGTGTACAAACTTAATAACACGCACAACACAATTGATCATAAGAAGCTAGGTCAAAATCCTTTCAAGGGCTGAAATGGCCAGTTATTTAATTTTTTTTTTTTTTTTTAGGACAAGTAGTTTTGGGATCTATAGCAGCGTCCTCTATCGTAATTTTTTTGCAGTTTTCATTTCCCAATAGCAGGATATTACCAAATAATAACTCGATAATTTATTACTCTTTTACAACTCCTTGTAGAATACCTGTCCACTTTTCTAGTAGAAGGACATCACCAAACGGTAGCTACTTTATGAGTTTTAATGTTCTGTGACTTCAAATTTGTGAAAATTAAAATTTTTTTTCCGGAATTTTCCTAGTTTTCCACAAAGAATTTTACGTTATGTAATAACGTAAAGCAATATATGTACATTTAAAAATCAAATTTTTTCATATATTGACTTTAAAATATTTCGAATTGGCAGTTATTGCTGCTCTCAGAGTTTTCTTATTTGAGCATAAAAAAACATAACTAATCATCACAAATATGAGTAAAAAAAATTGAAAAAAAAACAAAATTACTTCAAGTGACAATACATCTGGCATTTTTACTACAATCAAGAGAATATAACCAAAGTAAGCTCTTGTATTCGATTAAAGAGATATTAAGCTTTTTTTTGCAACCAAAATTTTAAGAAATAATCAAATTTATTTTTTACCTCTGGTTGACCATTTTTTGGACAAGCCCATATGTATATATGTACTTTTACGTTCGAACAAATAACTCCAAAGAGTTATATTTAATGATATATTGCACTGAAGAATAGGAAAAAACCGTCCGAAATTTAGCCTTATTATTGATTTGTGGTCGGTAAAGAAGGTGTGGCAACGAAAGAAATTGACTGCCAAAAATGTTAGCTCAATTTGCTCACACGCAAAAAAAAAACAAAGTTTATCGACAGTTTGCCGCAAACGAACCTTGTTTGTAGTGCTTGAAATTGTTATTTGCTAACGTTTCATAATAATAGTCAGTTGCGAGAAATTCGTAATTTTGTTGCAGGAACTTAATTTCGTTTGTCATAAGCGCAAGTGATTTTTAAATTGCACCAATTGAAAAATATGTTTTTCCCAACTAAAAACTTCGTTAGTTTTTCCCTTTGTTGTATTTACACAGCTCTTATAGTTCAGAGTTACTTTTTGGACAAATTATTACTATATAAGTAACAATACGCGGACGGAGATAGCAATAGAGGTGTGATGAGTGCAATCCATAAGAAAACGGACGGACATAGGGAGAAAGATAATTAATTTAATAAATAATAATCACCGAAATAGCTTGCGGTATATATAAAAGATATATTTTTAAGTTGTTGACAACTGAATATTCATTTGCGGCAAACATAACTCGCAAACGAAGTGTAGTTGGGGAGTATTTCAGTTGAGGTAAGCGAAAAATTTCTAGAGTCTATAGTCATCAGACTAACGTTGCTTTACTTTATATATGTGTAATTGGGCAGTAAGAGTGGGCGTTGCGACATTTGTATATATATATGTATATATAGCGATCGCCATACCATAGTCTTATACGATTCAAACCCTCTGAAATAAACCATTTCCATTGATTTGTGGGCGCGAAAAGAGGAAGTGGCAACATTTTTTTTGTCTTATAAAAACATGACCCCATTGAAATATACTGTTGTGCCAAAATTCCAAGGCAATCGGAGAACAACTTTCAGACATTTGAGATTTTGTACAAACATAGATTAACGAAAATATACTTCGAAATGGTAAGATTTGTTTTTAATAAACTTGAAACGAAATTTTCATTTTCTCATAATTTCGTTTTTCAACACTTTTTTATCGTTTTTAGAGAAATGAAAAATACTGATTATTTATTTTTCGTTCTTAACGAAACAAAAAAATTTTGTTGATTTCGTTGTGCATGTCTGTTTTCTTCATATCTTCGACATTTATAATCCGATCTTAAAGAATGATATATCAATGTTTTGTTTCGAGGAAACCAACCTTGCTCTAAAGGTCACTGGGGTCTAGTACCTCGTTATAGTTCTTAACCACCAGACCCCAGTTTCTAAAATCCTTATGTACCATTCTATGGTCATCGGACTGTAAATGCCGAAGATATGAAGAAAAACTTAAATAGGTAACCCCTACGTTCGGTACAAATTTTTTTCGAAAATGGGATCTTAGTAATGACTTTTAACTTAATGCGTCAAAGTCATTTGTGCTACCCATCAATAAAGATAATATTTTCTTTGAGGATATACCAGACCTAATTCTAGAAGAACAAAACCTTACTCTGGTTATCAAAATTAAAAATCTTGGTTTGTATGGTTTACTTACCTTCAGTGACCACATCCACAGCGTGGTTCGAAAAATATACTATATTCTACGTAACCTAAGAGTTCCGGCTAAATTTATGCCTGTTGAAATGAAGCGTAAGCTTGTTATTCAAATTATACTACCTATAATTACTTATGCAGGATGTGTTTATAGTGATTTCGCGATCTCACTCAAAACTAAACTTAGCAATTAACCAGGTTGCATATACGATATGTATATGGGCTGCGAAAACTTGATCATATTTCTCAGTTAAAAAATGAATTCTAGGAAGTGATATTGTTAACTAGCTCAATGCTAGAAATTGTATCTTTCTGTTTAAAATAAGAATGTTTAAAATGCCTTAACCCTCTCCGTGACAATTAAAATTGAAATTCATGTTATGACTCGCATTCAGTGTCGAACATAATCGACAAATCCACTGAAAGGGAGTTTTAACTACCTCAAGATTATGTTTTATTAATGCCACTCGCTTGTGGAATTCTTTACCGAGTCATGTTAGAGCTTTAAGAGAAATAACAAGATTTAGACGTGCCGTATTTCAGCATTTTACTTCTATTTAAATGTTTCTAGCCATTGTTCTTTCAGAATCTACACCCACCTTCTTCTTCTGTATTTCTCTTCTTGACTCTTCCCGTCAGACTCTATTTCGATTTCTTCTATTTCTGCTTAATTTTAAGATTAATTTTATTATAAGTCTAAAGATTTAATTAAGGTTTCTTTACTTTGTATAATTTGTATAATCCTGAAGATTTATCCGAAGCTTGTACATTGAAAGAACGAAGTTCTTATTGTATTTACTATAAATAAATAAATGAATGAATGAAAGAATGAAAATGTTTGAGATTTAATGGTATGCGGCGTACTTTTTTTTCGATACGCTCTAATGAACATGCTATAAACGTACTCAGAATATCCTTACAGTGGTTTGAAAATTGTACTAATACTTCAGCAAAAAAAAAATGGAATTTGCACGTTAACATTGACGTGGATTGACAAGAAAAGAATTCATAGACCAACTTAGTTCGAATTTTTGTGATGAAGCAATACACCACACGACAATAAAAGGCTGGTTCAGGTCTTCGTCCAAGAAAGGCTGTTGCATGATGCTGTGCGTGAACTGTTGGAAGCTTACCGGCATGTAAAATGCCGTAAGATGAAGTGATGCTTGAGTATTTGTGGGACTAGCATACATTCGATTTTACAAGAGCATTTAGGCGGCAGGAAGATTTGTTCCCGTTGGATGCCCCATAATTTGATGATTTCTCAAAAAAAAAATGCTCGTGTCAATTGGTGCAAAAAATGCTAAAAAATGCAGTGGGATAGGTTCGTCTACGACGTAACGACAAAAACCAGCAATCTACTGTTTGGGTTTTTCAAAGTGATCAAAAGAGTTGTTCGCGGTCGGAGCACATCCAGGCAAATGGTTGCCAGTTTTTTTGGAAAAACCGATCATGTCACAACTGTTCCACTTCAACAACGGAGAATTGTTAATGCTAAATGGTACCTAATCGTTTGTTTACCGGAAGTCCTCGGAGAATTGAGCAAAATCAGTCACCGAAGGAGGATCATCCTCCATTACGACAAAAAACTGTTAATGCTAAAGGGTGCTGTTGAAGCTGGTCACTTACTATTTGATGGTTCATCTGGTCACCCTTGATTATTTTGACGTTTTGTTTTATTCACTTTTATATCATGTTCTTTTTTTTGTAAATCAGCCTACGAATAGATACACATTTTTTTTGCTTTCTGAAGCGCATGGTCGCACAATAAAATTATAATTAGTTAGATAACAATATCGTCTTTAACTTTATCTATCAGCTTTATCTATAATCGCAACGGATCCATCCGGTTAAGAAATTCACCAGACGGACTCAAAACAGGTGCATAACCTTTTGTTTACCGAAAGGCTTCGAACAATTGAGAAAAACCAATCATCGAAGGAAGATCATCCTCCATCACGACAATACGAGTTCCCGCACAACAGCTCAAACAAAAGAGTTTTTGAGCACTCAAAACGTGGAATTCATTCGCCAAGTACATTCGCCTTACAGACCCAACTTGGCACGGAATGACTTCTACTTATTTCCTCACATTAAAAAAAAATCGTGGCGAGAGTTTTTCTACGCCCGAACAGGTCGGTACCAACTTTAGAGTGGCAAAACTATTTCGAACATTAGTTCAAAAAAATGCAAAAGTGCATTGATCATCTTGCAGAATACTTTGAAAAGCAATAAAAACATACGTTCTCCCATAGAAAATATCCATCAACGGACATTTCTGGGATAAAATAAGCAATATTTTCAAGGGCAAAGTTCATTATGCATTCACATATTCAATTTTCATTTTCAAGCTAATTTCGCTATGAACCTTTCTAGGGTTTAAGATATGTCAAATTCCTTGGCCTACAAAATTAAGCAACAATACTAGAGGTTACAAGAGTATAAAATTGCGGTTTTATTTTTTTAAAATTACAATGCGCTCATTACAATGCTGTACACTAGACCGTATCGCCTTATAGGAAAAAAAAGTCGCCACACACCAGCTAATCTGAAGCATTATTGAAAGAAATTTAAAAAAAAAATTTTTTTGTTTGACTATAGGGGTCGCACATCTACATATTTCTTTATAATTTCGGTATTTACTATCCGATCTTAAAGAATGTCTTTGTCTATATACGATTTTTTGTCTCTAGGACTCATTGACCTCAGCTGACCCCTTATAGTACTGACCCACCGGACATCAGTTTCTACCATTACTCTTCTTAAGGTACCATTTTGATTTCAGAAATGAAAAGCGTGTAAAAAATCATTAAGCTTTTATTAAAGAAATTTTTCGCTATTTCCACTAGAAATATTTAAAAATTTTTTTTTAAATTTTTGCAAAATGTAGGGGAAAATTTCAAAATTTTTTTGTCATATCGTATTATTTTTATAAAATATGCACCGAAAACGTTCTTATCCGAAAATAAAAGAAAAAAAATTGTTTGACCAAAAAAAATTTTTTTACCGAACGTAGGGGTCGCTCATTTACATTTTTCATTATAGATTTGGCATTTAAAATCCGATTTTAAAAAGTCATAAATTGATGTTTTTGTCTTAAAGAGACCTACTTAGGGTTCATTTGGGTCCAGAACGACGTTGCCGTTTTCGCATCTTATCTATGCCATTCTCAAAATACTGAGCGCTTTGTCCATGTAGTATATGAATCTGCCATAACTGTCACCGATGAACAACGCATGGGTCACATTTAATATAAATTCGAGAGACTCCAGAAATACAGTCTACTTGAATCACGTCGAAATTTCATCGCTTAAAACTCGATGATTTTAATATGTGAAAAGTTTCTTAGTAAAATAATAAAAGTTGGATTTTCTTTGAAAGTATTTAATGGTTTTTTGAGGGCTTTAATTGTATTTCTTAACAATGGCACATAAAGATGATACATTCGGTTAAGAACATTTTTGGTGTCACAAAAAATTTAAAAATGTTCCCTACGTTTTCCACTTAATATTGCAGTGGAAATAGCGAAAACTTTCTGTAGTAAAAGTTTATTGATTTTTTATGAGCTTTTCATTTCTGAAATCAAAATGAATATCTTAAGATGGTAGAAACTGAGGTCCGGTGGGTCAGTAGTATAAGGGGTCAACTGAGGTCAATTAATTCTAGAGACAAAAAAATAGGTCTCACTGAGGCAAAAACATAGACATACCATTGTCATAAAGATCAGACAGTAAGTACCGAAGCTATAAAGAATTATTTCGATGCGTGACACCTACGTTTGATAAAAAAATTTTTTCGAAACTTTCTTTCAATAATGCTTTAGATTATTTCAAAATTTATAGGCGAAATTTATTTTTTCGATACGGTCTAGTTTACACATTATGTTTTAAAAAAATGTATATCAAAACAGTACAGTGGTTTCAGTTCTTTGGTCCAAGCAAGGCGCAATTATTTTGGTGAAGGCCGAAATTTCGTTTCTGTTGGTGTGCTCTATGGGTTGATGACTACCGGGAGCTATTGTCATTTTTGCAGTTAGTATACGATTTCATGCTAGTTATCTCAGAAATTTTTGAAAACCTTAACTCCTTAACATAATTTTCCAAAGAATGTACTTTGGTTGGTTCCAAGTTTTCAACTATGCCTTATGACGTTATCACTCTGACTAATTATTTTCAAATCAAAGTCACTCCAAAATGCATATACATTTAAACAAACAGAATTATATGCACTTACCTTACGCTTCGATCTAGCCATGCGTTGATCCCTAGAATTCTCTGCCTCACCAGGGGGCCTTTTACCCCATACAGCCAGAGCAATGCGAGTGTATGTAAAGATGAGCACCGCCAGTGGTAACACGAACTGCAACGTAAACAGCGCCAATGTGTAGTAGTAATACTGCTCGTTCGAGGGCCACTCCTCATGACAAATGTACCTACAAAGCAAGTGGGTGGACATTAAGTCAGTCAAAGACAACAATTGACATTAAAAAAAAAAAAAAAAAAACAAAAAAAAATAAAGAAACGGTTATAAACCACATTTAACAGAAAAACGCAACCAGCATAAAAATAAATTCCAAAAAGGATATGACACAAAATATGTGGGTAGCTTCTTGTTACCAATAAAAACAGCATGTTGAATACTGATGGCTGATGTGCCCGTCACTATAACGGTACTTTGCAACATTTACATGAGCAGCAAAAGAAAATTTAGATTAAAAATGCTGTCGTGCAAAATTCTAATATTTGTAGGCAACGCACAGTGGGGCAAAGCAGTTCATTTTGGCGCATGTTAATAAAAAAATTTAATAACAAATTTAAAAAACAGAAAAAACTAAAACATCTAATGCAAAAACAACAAAATTTTAAGTGAGTCCATTGTTTGTGTCACTTCATTGAAGATCAATTTATTTTTCTAAAAACAACATTGTTGTGACGTCCACAAGGACCATTTTAAAGGAAAAGAACATTTTTTATATATGAAAAAATAAATACTTTTATTATTACACTCAATCGAAGCAAGATGGTAATTTTCGACAATGTTGTTATTTGCTAACAGATCATTAGAGACAGAAAATTTATACAATTGAAATTATTTTTTCTGATGGTCGGGCACCTCTCTGCAGACAATGGCATACCTCAGAGAGTAAATACTAACATGATACGTGTTCTGCTTCTTCAGATCATGAACATTAGCTGTGCGGAGTCGGCATAAAACTAGTGGGTTCTGTTCTCGATTAATTGTGTACAAACATCTAGTAACATGCAGAACACAATTTTATCATAAGAAGCTACATTACATTATACATTAGCTTCTATATGAATACATTAAGTTGTATTCATATCAAAGAGTGAAATATTATGTACTTAGGTTTCCATATTTTTCAAGTTTACCTTAAAAATTTCTTACCATTTTTTTTTTTTGTTACTAGGGCTCTACCTAACGTAGGAGGATTGGCATTAAGGCTGATAAGTATCATAAAAACTATTTTATATAAAACGAGATCGACACGCGCACTTATAAATACAAATATTACTTAAATATATCACCCATTTCACATTGAAGTGTAGTATCAGTTCACTGACCATCTCCGAATTTTTTTTTTTTATTGGTTTATTGTTTAGAAAGCCAAGCCCGGAGTTTAAGATTTTAAGTATTTTTTCGCCGACCCACAACCATGCTAATGTCAAAATAGGGTCTATTTTGAGACAATGTAGCCGAGTCAAATTAAATGTGATTTTAGTAAATAGGGTATCATCGCAAAGGCTCCTTCGTCTTTTTTAAGGGGAAAATACAAGTTAATTCGCCCATTCTTAATTTCAAAGTTTAATACTATGCCAGCAACAGGCTCTATACATTTTTTTTTTTTTTTTCATTTTCATTATTTTCATGTTCTGTGCACTTTTGTGTTCTTATATTTTTTCGGCACATACACCATCGTGACATCAATTCCACTTAAGGCAAGGCTGCCGCTATCTCTTCGTACACATGCGAGTTCTTCCTTGCGCTGCGCAATTAAGAATTTTATTGGCCCATACTAATATGAAGACCTCCATCTTATTCACTTGCCCGAGTTCTTTTCTTCTTTTTTTGTTTTTTTGTTTTTTGTTCATTTTTTGCAAATAGTAAATTGCACAGTTTTATAACAGCTGTATTTGACATTTCTCAGCACGAAATTGTTCAATGTACCTTGTCATCTATTGTCATGCCTACACAGAGAGTTAAATTTTACGTTAACTATAGCTGTTCACACAGAGATGCGTTGGCAGAATTGTGTTTATTTGGAATGTTTATCGGTCCATACTAATATGAAGACTTCATCTTCTAGACTTGCCCAAGTTCTTTTCTTCGCTTTTTTGTTAATTTTTTGCAAATATTAAATTGCACAATTTTGGGAACATCTGTTTTTGACATTTCTCACCACAAAATTGTACAAGCTGCATCAGAACGTGTCTTCTTATGAGAACATTAGCATACTTTTAGGGATTTCTCAAATTGACTTTTGATAAACACAGAAACAAAGTTGATTTTTTTTTCAAAATTTACGCCTTATAAAAGTTATTGGGTTTTTTGAAAAAAAGAGCACTTTTTTCCAGATACTCATGAATCCCGTTGACCCACAAAAACTTGATCTTCTTCAATCGAATTCATATCTGATATTAATTACTTTTTATCGGAAACTTTTTAGGTGGTATCCCGAATCATATTGGCATTTTCTGAAATAAGGACCACCTTTATATACATATATGTATATATATTTACATTTATGTACATATAGGTATACCTATCTAGAGTTTTCAAATTGTACACTAAATTTAAACTGGAAATAAAAAGAAAAAAATGCTTTAAAAATATATTTATCCACACAAAGAAGGTGAAACTCAGAATGTGGCTAAATGGGTGCACAACAATGATAGTGGTTAAAAATTAGAGTGTCACGCTAAGTCAGGCAAAAGTGGGTGTGAGATATTTAAAACAATATAATTCAAGCTTTGCAGTAAGAAAATTTTTAATTTGAAAATTTTGAATATATGTTTTTTCCTATAAATAAACGCCCACCCAAATCAAAAAGTATGGTGTGACGGTTATGGTAAAATGGTGTAATCGGAATGGTATGATGAGTATGTTAATATATTAAAGATATAAAGGGCATGGTATGATAGATATGGTATGATAGGAATAGTTAGTTAGTAATGGTTATGATAAAATGGACTTAATGTAATTATAGAAACTGTTATTTTTAAAAAATGTCAGTTTAGTTTTAATTTGAACCAGTCTAAGTGTTTGTATGATTTTAAATCACAAAAGATACAGAAAGTATTTTACATTTATAGTTTGAAGCTCTTTTTAGCTTAATTTTTCGAAATAATATAAAAACGGATTTTATCTGCTTTTATCTAAATGTAAAATGAGAATTTTTAATCATCTGCCTGCTCTTAAAGAGTGAATTATTTAACCCTTAAATGTCCAACAACACCGATTTCATTACAAAAAAAGATACAGCAGTTTCGTCTATGTCGTAACACAAGACGTAGAATTATATAAAAAAAAATAAAAATAAATAACTGGCCATTTCAGCCTTTGACAGGACTTTGACCTAGCTTCTTATGATCAGTTGTGTTGTGCGTGTTATTAAGTTTGTACACAATTGACCGAGAACCGGACCTGCATGTTTAACGCCGACTCCGAACGGCGATGAACGGAATGTTTTTGTTCTCAAGAAGCTTTACATGGCATTTTGAATACTCTCTGAGGTTTGCCATTGTCTGCAGAGAGGTGGCGGCCGTACAGAAAAATTATTTTAATTCAAATAATTTTCTGTCGCTGCTGGGGTTCGAACCTGGGTCTCCAGGTTCGTTGACATAGAGGCCACGCACTTTAACCAACTACGCCACAGACGCCACGACGTAGAATTATATAATACTGAAATTAGAAACAATCGAGTTATACAAACAATCTTAAACAATCTTATTGATACTAAAACATAGAAAAAGTTGGTACAATTTTTTCAACTTGTTTTGTTGGGTGGTTTTATGTGGTATATTTCGCATTCAATGGCTTACAACTATAAGCTTGCATTTAAAATAACAATTATAAAACCATGCCGCATATCCACCCCGCCCCCGCCAACCCTCCCCTCTCACTATTAAATAACAATTATAAATCCATACCACAGCCACGCCTCCGCTGACACTTTTTCTAAACGGAAATCGGTAGTGCTCGATTCTGTTAAAAAGCATGCCCCTGAAAATTACTCAATACTTTTTTTTATTCTGTTAAAAACAACATGCCCCTAAAAGAAGGCTACATATATTTTTTTTAAATCATAAGATTTATGTCTTCTCTACGCTAGATGGCGCTGTCTTCACCATCGAAAAAACCGGAAACCGTCGATAAATAGGTAGCAATCTTACACAAGAACCATGCGCACAGCAAACAAAAACATCAAATGTTGGCTTTATATTTTATGTAATTGTGTAAAATTTATATAAGTTAGAGAGTTCAAACATGAATTTTTCTCCCAGTGAGGGATCAAGCAGACCAACAAGTTCTTACATTAACATTGTACGATCAGTACTTTAGGCACACCAAAGGCTCAAAGTGTGACCTAAAAACACTATCAACCGCCCTACTAACCTCCGAGAATGACGTATTCTACGTTGTATCAAATGATAAAATATGTTGTATCAAATGATCCCCTGAACACGACCCCGCTTTTATTTTTTTGATTGTATCCAAAAAGATACAGTGAGCATTCCGACGAATACCATCAATCAGCTTGGTTGTAGGAGTTCAAAGCAAAAACGTGAAAACGATTCTTTTTATGATAACTCTAAATTTGTTTGTTAAATCATACTCTGAAATTGTTAAAAGTTTTAAAGATTTCATGTCAAAAAGCGAACTTTCCGTAAAAATTAAAAAAAAATCTATTTATTTTGAATTTCACGGTCAATATTTCCCAAACAAACGAAGTTATGCCAATAATTAAATTTTTGTTTTATACTTGCAATTTTCTGAGTGAAACTACATATCCAGCATTTTAATTTTTGCAATATTTTAAAATAAATAGCTTATTTTCTCGGTTGTATCCAAAAAGATATACTGGCCATTTAAGGGTTAACTACTTAAAGATGTCAATTGTCGGGTATACATTTCATAGTTTCAGTGCATGATGGTGACAAACGCATGTTTTTGTTTTTCTTCTTATTTTAAAACTTGGTTATAACTGTAGAAAGCAAGGTTTATTAGAAGAAATATTATGTTTAGCCCTCTACTGCATAACAATGCCTTTGGGCACACTTACGTTTGTATTCAAATCTAGAACTGAAAACTTTTTTTTCAAATTCAGAAATCAAATCATAGATTATATATCGCTTCTATTTACTTCGGGTAACATTTTTTGTAACAGAAATTTTTTTCTGGTTTAGCGCATTTTATAATTATTGTCAGTTGAATTTGTAAAAGTGAACGTTTCGCACGAAAAATCATGCATTAGAGAATTAAATATTAAAGATTATTATGCCAGAGCCCCAAAATAAAATGTCCTAATAGACAGACTTCATCCGACCAAAAATTGAAAAACTTCATTCGAATTTAAAAATAATGTATTGAAAATCAAATGGTGTATCAGTTTTTGATCTAATTTTTCAACTCAATAGATTGCGAAACACTAAGGTGCCTTTACGGAGTTCCAGTGTTTCGCGAAACAAAGTGATAAGAACCAAGAGTCTAGGAAAATAATCGAATTAAGTTCTTTCTACTGATTTTAGTAAGTAAGTTACTATTAGCAAGCTCTACTGACTTAAGCTGCTATTTAGTGTTCATTAGCAATGGGAAATGTTATGCTTAGCAAAAGATTCAGAAATGTTTTCTTGCACAACTGGAACCGTAGACAAATAACATCAAAATAAGATTGATTTAATTTTTATTTTTCTTTCGTGGCACATTCTGTCATAGAAATTTTCTGGTGGATGAAATGAGTCAATAAATTATGAGTCAAAATAATCTATTTTGTGCCACTGTGCGACAGCTTTCTGCTTAAGTGTTACTTGTAGATACGTGTAGTGTTGGTTGCAGCTATCTAATAAGGAGGCGTTAAATAAATACGGCTGCAGCTGGTTGCATTTCATGATCGGCATGCAAAGTGACCGCGTTTGCCGGATGATGAGAAACTTATGCCCCAACGTATAGAAGTTGTTTTGTATTTAAGCTTCAATAATATTTAATCGACTTAACTTGACTTATTAAATTTAAAATTACATTTTTTTTTTCCATGTAAACAAAATATTTCAACAAATACAAAAGGTAATTAATGAAATATGTGATTAGCCAATGTAGTTTCAATTAAATAAGAATTTCAACAGTATTTCACAAAATTTAATTCTAAAAAATGATTATGATTGACATTTATTGCTCTTACCTGTGACACTTTACATGCCAAGGACCGGGTTGCGTCAGCTTCGACACAATTGGTATGGGAAACGCTGTCGCCAATGCTATCGCCCACACTCCAGCTATGATGAACTTTGCGTATCTGCAAATGAAAGTTTATAAAGTCAGTTAACATGGATAGCAGTCAGTACGTTTAAGGAGCATGTTTAGATATGATTAATTATTTGAGATTAGTTCAATATCTTAGATACGGTTTTAATAATGGGTTAAAAGTAGGCTAGAGGGTTATAAGTAGGGGAAGTCGGGGTATTCTTGGACATGGGATATTGATGGACAGCGCGATATTTTTCCCTAGTAATGATTGACACTTTAACCAACTGTCATCTACTCGTCTCATGCTATGCTCATTTTCCATTGAGCACTCCACCTGTGGACACACACTGTTACATCGCTGCCATAGCAAATATAGAAATTTAATACTTCGAAAGTTTTTTTTTTCACTTACAAAGTGTGACAATTTGTTAACCGAACTTTTTATATAAAGAGAAAAATTCACATTGTATTATGTTTGGAAGTTATTATTTATTCAAAGTCAGTGGCGGAGCTAGGATTCGCCAAAGGGGGTGGCTGAAACTACGCTTTTGTATGCCAATAGGGAGGGGGGGGGGGGTGGAATGTCTTTTTGGAAAGAGCGTTCTCCTTTCATTGTAGTTTTCAGTTTCAGGAACATAAAATAGTGGCACGGTGATAGATCAGACGAATACAGAGGTGGTCGATGACACAGATCTGTTTTTCGATCAAAAATTGATTCAATTTTTTTGTCTCGTGAGGAGGTTTATCGTGCAATTTAAAGAGCTGTTTTTCCTCTGGATATTCAGGTCTAACACGAACAATTCTCGACCACAAATGATGTAAAACTTCTTATTAATAATCACAATTGACAGTTTGACCTTCTGGAACAAATACCTTGTGGACAATACCCTTCGAATCGTACACGCAAAGAAAAAAAACGTTTATCGCCAGTTTGCCGCAAACAAACTTCGTTTGTCGTGCTTGAAATCGTTTATTGCAAACGTTTCAACAGTTGTCATAAACGTTGAACGAAAAATAAACAAAATTTTCAGTTGTGAGAAACGAGTCATTTAGTTGCAGGAAATGAATTTCGTTTGTAATAAGCGCGAGTGATTTTTAAATTGCAGCAATTGAAAACTTCGTTTTTCCCAACTGAAAATATTGTTTATTTTTCCCTTCGTTGTAACGGGTGTTTTTTTTAGAGGTATAGAACTTCGAATTGAAATAAAACACAAGAAAATCATTTTAATGTCCATCAATTTGGCTTTATTGGAAGGATAATTTTATGCCATTAATGTTTATATATGATTTCGGGCATGTGGCCGCCGCGGCTGGCTCGAATAAAGCCAATTCTACAGGTCCAATTTTCAACCACTTTTTCGAGCATATGGGGCCGTATGTCGGCAATAACGCCACGAATGTTGGCCTCCAAGTCCCCTAACGTTTCTGGTTTGTTGGCGTAGACGAGCGACTTCACATATCCCCAAAGAAAATAATCCAATGGTGTCAAATCACAAGATCTTGGTGGCCAATTGACAGGTCCATTCCGCGAAATTATGCGCTCATCGAATGTTTCTTTCAATAAATCGATTGTGACGTGTGCTGTGTGGCATGTAGCGCCGTCTTGTTGGAACCACAACTCATCCACATTCATGCCATCCAATTCGGGAACAAAATAGTCGGTTATCATGGCTCTATACCGGTCTCCATTAACGGTAACTGACTCTCCAGCATTATTTCGGAAGAAGTATGGCCCAATGACTCCACCAGCCCATAGAGCACACCAAACAGTCAGTTTTTGTGGATGTAATGGCGTCGCAAGGATCTCTTGTGGATTCTCTTCACTCCAAATGCGGCAATTATGCTTGTTGGCGTAGCCATTCAACCAAAAATGAGCCTCATAACTGAACAAAATTTTGTTCACTGATCGAGATCAATCTCATTTTCGGCCCATACACCAAAATCACGACGCATTGCATGGTCTCGCGGCTTTAACTCTTGCACAAGCTGGATCTTGTAAGGTCGCAAGCTAAGATCTTTGCGCAAAATCTTCCATAAAGTTGATGGACTAAGCTCCAATTGCTGTGCACGGTGGCGAATCGATTCATTCGGGTCCTCTTCAACATTTTGCTCTACAGCGGCAATTGTTTCTTCGGTGCGCACTGTTCGACGTCTCTGCGGATGCGTATTATCACATAGAGTAAACGTAGTGCGAAAACGACCCATGGTTAATCGAATTAATTGCTCTGATGGACGACCATAAAATGGACGGAGCTTGCGGTAAACTTCGCGAACTGAACCATTATTTTCGAAATAAATTTGCACGATTTGCAAGCGTTGTTCTTAGATAGCAACAGAGGTGGAATCCATAAGAAGACGGACGGACATAATGAGAATGATTATTAATATAATAAATAATAATGACGTAAAATAGCTTGCTGTTTATATATATATAACATATATTTTTAAGTTGTGACAACTGAATATTCGTTTGCGGCAAATACAGCTCGCAAACGAAGTATAAGTAGTTGGTGAATTTTTCAGTTGTGGTAAACGAAAAATTTCTTTGCGTGTAGAAAGTGATCAACATTGCCTTGATTCTAGACTTTTGAAAACGCAATTTCTTAGGTTTTCGTCTTCCATTGTGCAGATTGACGCTTAGTTTCGGGGTTATATTTAACCCTCTACTGCATAACAATGCCTTTAGGCACATTTATGTTTGTATTATAATCTAGAACTGAAAACCTTTTTTTCCAAATTCAGTAGTTAAATCATAGATTATATATCGGTTCTATGCACTTCGGGTGACATTTTTTGTAACGGAAATTTTTTCTAGCTTAGCGCATTAGCTTTTCGCACGCAAAAATCATACATGAAAGGGTTAACCATTCGACGACCATTGGGACACCGGTGACCCTTTTACTTTCGAATTTTTTCTGGAAAAACTATGCAAGCGATTTTTCTTAACAAGGTATCATTCAACAGGGAAAGAATGTGACTTCCAGAAAGTACATAATTTTTAAGGGTAGACTCATCCCTTTGCCTACCAGACCACCCCAAACTCGAAAAATCTTAACTTTTTCTCCCCTTCTTCTTGCTGCAATATTTTGAAGGTAGGAGGTGCTATAGGTAAAAAATGTTTGGGGAAGTTGCGGGCAACCTTCCACTTTTTATCTAAAAATAGCAAAAAAAGATAGTCCACTCGGGCTATATACGCGACCACCAAATCTGACGGGACCTATATGTCCCAATGGTCATCAACGGTAAAAATTTAAGACATATTTAATTTTGTCGAAAAGTTGATTTATTTGAAATATAAATAAATTTGTTTGCATTTTTGATCAATGCATTGAATTTTCATTTTTTTATGATGAAATTTGAAGTTATTTCGATCATTGGCGAAACAAAATGGTTTCTTGCAAAAGGAACAAATAGTAATTATTCGATGGCCTTTGTGTTGTTTTGAGCAGAAAATACATCCTTACGTCCCGTTTAACTTTTGCAGAATTATCGGACAGGGAAGTGATATCCGCAAGTTTAAATCTCTTAGGTACCTGTCTTACAACTTCGCGGTTGGTGACCGTATTGATCATTTGAGTAGCCCGCGGACTTCCAATGCAGATATAGAATATGAATCATTATTCGAAGTAGAAATTTTGTTGTAACCACTGTGCACAGCGGCGGATTTATATACGAGTTGAAAAGGCTTTAGCCGCCTTCCCCCTTGAAAAATTTTTTGGGTGGGAAAAAAAATTGAAAAAAGCGTTAAAAGCCGTTTCAGTCTCCCCCTTGGACTATAAAACTGTTAGCTCAGTCCTTCCCCGCTCTGGTAAATCCTTGATCCGCCACTGATTGTGCACACTCAAATCAAAGCGATCGCAGAAAAGACGCAAGTAGAACTTGGTCTTTGATTTGCGATCGTGTTCGTAGTAATACTGATATAAAAACACAAAATCAAAAGTGTAATTTTCTTTTTAATGATGGTACTTTGGCCACTCTACGACTTTTGGTCCAAAAGATATTTCCAAAATAGGTCAAAACTTCGTTAAAAAATCTCAACAAATTTTTTGTTACGGAATTTTGTTTTGCATTAAATGAAAGATCCGATTTTTTGGAAAATTGAACCTATTTTGTGATATTTTGAATAGCCGTAAAGAGGTCAAAGTACCACCATTTTTTAACCTTTTATGGGATATCAAACATTACGTCGTAGTAAATATAGAAGGCCAGATATTATGATAGAATTTTTGGGGTTCTTTAACAATCTTTTTAAATATTTTGGGAATATCTCCTAAACTAATAGTCATAAAGAGGTCAAAGTACATACCATCATTGCAAAGGTTATTTTTTAAACTTTCATTTGTAAGCCTTTAAAACAGATTAAAACCAACGAGTTCTCATGAAGTAAATCAAAATTCAACCTCAAACTTTTCGTTCACATACTGTCAACGAGAGAACATAGTCGTATACATTTCTACCGTTGACGACCATTGGGACATATAGGTCCCTTGATTTTTCACACTTTTGCAGGTAAAAAAAATTGTTTTTTGCGACACTTGTTTAGTAATTTGGAGTCGCTTAACACGAATCCGTTGTCGGATTAACGAATTTTCCAGCGGTTCAGGAGAGGTTGTCAAAGGGTTAAAGCACTATGATTCATCACCAGTTATGATCGAATCAAAAAAATTTCGATCGTTTTCAGCTGTTGAAATTAATTCTTTACAATGCTCTATACGAGCATTTTTTTAGGTCCTCATTCAATTCGTGTGGAATAAATAGCGTACATACCCTTTTTTACCCAAATCTTTAATTAGAATTTAACGAACTTACTCCTCAGTCAACATTCTCACAGTAAAAATTCCAACGACAGCAATGATTTCACGGTATTTTTGCACCAGTTCATCATAAGGATTTTTGTTCTCTGGACGTGCGCTTCTTTGATCGTCGTTCAAGTCTTCACGGCCATCTTTGAATCGTTGAAGCCTCGTATAAACTTGTGTACGAGATATTATTCATCATCACCATAAACTTTTTTCATCAGTTCGTATGTCTCAGCGAATTTCTTTCCAAGTTTAAAACAAAATTTAATGTTAGCTCTTTGTTCCATCATGTTTTTACGACTAAACATAAAAAACTATTGTCATTAAAACACGCGTATTTTATAGCCTGTCAACCGGTTTGGATGCACTTGGGTGCGTTTGAAAGAGGATAGATGTATCTTTCTAACAACGTGTATGTTCAAAAGATAGCGCTACGTTTGCTATGATTCAATTAAAGTTCGGTTATTTAATTGTCACACGTAGTATTTTGTTTATTTTAACTAGGTTTTTCGACGAACCAACTCAGGTAAATATATTCATAATATTCATGGAACCTTAAGCCTCCGACGCAGAAAATAATTTCGTACGAAGTTTGCATTGTGTTACTTGTACGCCGCCATTTTGTAAAAATGTGCGTTCGGGGTATTATTGAATCGTTTTTGGTCGTGTGTTTACTGCGATTCGGAATAAGTTTCATCACCATTTTGTATTTTATTTTATAAGATATGATTTATTCTTTCTTTTTCGTCTGCAAAACGAACGTTTTCCATCAAAAAATTTAATTTTTTAACAATGAACAAACTGTCCACTAATTTCCCGATTTTTAGTTTTTAAGGGGACATAAAATATATGTGCAAAATTGGAAACTGATATTTTTTTTCCTTCTATGAAAAAAAAACCCGAAAAAAAAATTTTTTAAAAATTTGTAACCTATATGTCCCCTTAAATATCAAAAACAGAGTTTTTGCCCCAACTGATGTAAAGCGTACAATTGGAAACAATTTGATATCAAACAATTTGATATCAACTGTTGATATCAAAATTAAGGTTATTTCTCGTACTACAAATCCAAGCTGTAAAATTTTTAGTAAAAGTAATTTTTTTGCGAGTTTTTGGGCAAAATAAAAGTGTGTGCAAGAATACTCCGTCTTCCCCTACTATTTATAACCAATTATAAAGGTTGCAAAATTAAATAAAGCTATTTTAGCTAAAGAAGCCAACTTAGAAATAGTTTTAGATTAAATCGGTATCGTTATGTAATGGCCTTGAATATTATTATTAGCTGAAGTTTTAAATTTAAAAAGTTTAGAAGAAAACAAAAAGTTTAGGAACAAGTCATGGTTATATCAATACTTCTATAAACTTCTATAAACTTCTATAAACTTCTATAAACTTCTATCAACACTCGATAAATGATGTTCCCCGTTTTGAAATATTTTAATAATTTTGAGAGAAAATATCCTTTATATATAAGAAAATATCCTTTAAAAATATTGTAAACTTAAAATGTGTATATTGTGCATATAAAAATGTGAAATATTTTACACACAGAAACTCATGGCTTTTTAGCTATCAAGATAAATGTAAGGTCTTAACATAGTTATTTGCTTCAAACTATTTTTCAAGCTTTAATTTTTCAGGTAAAATATACTCTAGAATACTATCGAAAGCTTAATCCAAACATAGAGAAGGTAGCGTGCTTAATTGCCACCCCAGGGGTCCAAGGTTTGAATCCCGGCAAGGCCAAAGTCTTTCACTTTAATCTTTCTGCATTTCTTTCCCCCCTTTTCTATGAAGACTAAATGAGGTGGTAGATAAGTTTGTGGATGGGCTAGCCTTATATCTATGAAAGTAGTAAAGGATGTCAGATTCTAATTCACATGTTTCTACGGCTTTCAACTACTCATAAAACTTCCTACGTATGTTTAGCTTGATTGCCCTTTTTTCCAACTACTCCACCATTTCTTTTTCGAATTAAGATAAATTTGACTGAATAGGTATAAAACCTTAGTTCAAAGCAAAAAAAAATATATAGGAATACGTCAATGGCTTCGAACAATATAAAAAACTGAAAAATAAAAAAATCGCCAGCTATCGATGTTTATTCCATATTAGGTGCTTAAGGGGAGCAACGCAGCCAGAGGCCGAAAAAAAAGGTCATGTTTGTGAATTTTTTTAAGGAAACCTATCGGATATTTTTAAATGGGGGTTTTTATACCTAAAAATATACACATTCAAGAGTATTTTTAGTTTTTTTTTTATTAAAAAAATTTAATATTAATGTCGATACAGCAGTTTTTGTAGAGCGCTCTGAAAAAAAGGTGAAATGCGGTGACCAAGATTGCTCCTCCTTAATTCATCTGAAACAAAAAAATTAAATATATTATTAAAGTAGATACTTAAAACTCGTAATTGTCGTAGCCGTTTTTGAAAATATTGATTTTTCACAAAATGGGGGACTTTCGAACGTAAAAAAACGATTTTCGACCAAAAATTCGTCATAGTTTTGCCTATAAAAAATGAACGAAGCTAAAAAAAAAAAAAAATCCTATGACAAGTACGAGATTATTATGTGTACAATAAGCCTGCAAAAGAATCAAAACGATCGCTTCACTGAGCTTTGAGAAATCTTGGTCACCGACTTTGAAAACATGGTTTCGAGAAAAACGCGTTTGAAAATAAGCGCCAGCACTGCGCGCTCTAGAAGGCGGTTCACTCAGTAGGCTATAACTTTGTTATTTTTTGAGATATCGACTTGAAATTTTCACCACATATTCTTGAGATTTAAGGCTTTAAGAAAATGCAAAAAAATTTTTTGAAAAAAAAAAAAGTTCTGACTGCGTATCTCCCCTTAAGGGCTTCCCCCATAAAAGCTAAAATAATTTATAATAATAATTACTCTGTGTAACAAAATGGGATTCATTAATGCTCAAACGTGATATAAAGCTCACGCATACAAAAAATCACCAGAGGTCGCTCTGGTATTTTAAGTGGTGATGTCTGCGTAGCTTAGTTTTTTCAATGTACGTAAAAAAAACTGTAGGGATGACATAACGTCCACCGACATAAGGTCCATGGACATTATATCCGTTTCAAACAGACATAATGTCCATGGTCCAAAGCAAAACGGACAGAAAGTACATGCACATTATGTCTGTTTTAAACGGACATAATGTCCAAATGCGAGATTCAAAAAACTAATGATTTTTAGACTTGGGGAAAGTAGAGATTAAATTCGAACGATGGTGACATGCTGGCCTGGGTTCGTTGCGCCCGGCCGCTCCTGCGTTTGTTGCGCCTGGGCTCCGCGGCGCGCCGCGACATGTTGAGACAATACACCCAAAAATTTGGGCTTTTATTCATAATGAAAAATCGCCCAAAAAACGGATGAACAATCGCCCAAAACTGCGATTATCGCCCAAAAGTGAAATGAACAATAGCCCAAAATATTGGGTATTTATTCATAATGAATAATTGTCCAAAAATTCGCTGAACAATCGCCCAAACGAAAGAAGATAAAAGGATCCAAATTTGTTTATAGCAAAAAGTTAAGAAATATAGCAAAAGACCGAACAGAACGGTCAAAATGTCCATCCCGAAAAAGACATAAGGTCCATGGACATTTAGAGTGGACATAATGGATGACAAAAGGTCCGTGGACATTATGTCATCCCACCATGTTTTTAGTTAAGACAAAAAAAAATATATATATTTTTCGTGTAGGTAATTTTATTCAAAATTATTTCTGCTAGGGGCCAAGTAACATATGTTTCTAATAAATGGTTTAAATCAGTGATGTTCACGTTGTACCAGGCGTGGTGAGACTCGAAAGCTTTATTCGAGAATCGAAACATAAACACGATCGAATGCACGATGTTCTCTCAATCAGTTGGTTGTGTGTTTTGCACTGCACGAAATATTTGAGACATATAAAATGCGTCATTTGAAGAATTTTAATAATAATAATGATGATGGTAATTACAATGATAATGATAGTGATAATGATAATCATACTGATAGTAAAAATGATGACGACAATGGTAATTATAACACAATTTTTGCTTAATACCTGCACAACAATTTTTGTCAGTGTGGAGAGCGAGAGAGCTACAAACACAAGCACAAAAGTCGAAAATTGTAGTAGTATGCGTGTGAACACCACTGGTTTAAATTAAGCGCAATGTTTGCTTTGCTACACTTCATTACTTAAAACATTAGTTCATTAGTTATAATAAAATAAGAAGGATATGTTATGATAACATAAGATTACTTAAAATATAAATAATAATAACATAAGATTATTATTCACTCCAATGCGTTCGGCAACGTACGCCATATCTTTAAAAGGTGGCTTGAAAAAATAACTAACTGAACCTTTTTAAGCATCTTTCTTAACAAAATAGTAATTTTATCTTCAAATGAAAGCACAATATCGCATCCAACCACAAAACTCTTTGGAATTTCATAGCCACAAAGATTTTTCGAACATACTTTAAGAAAGGTGTTTTGTCCTTATAAAAAAAATAAATCTTTTTAACTGTAGTCAAGCCGAAAAATTGCTAGAAGAAATTAAAAAAAAAAAATGCATGCAACCCACTGAGCCGTAAATTGAAAAGGACAAAAAGTGCTCCATACGCACACACACACATACATACACATACACAAACACATCTATACAAACTTACCGTACGAACAGTTGCAATTGCTGTGGAAAGCAGAAACCATGTTTGCCAACTTAGTATAACAATAGCATAAAGTTTCCTCCATTCAATAAAACTGATAACAAAAAGAGATATAAAAGGACACAAATACGTAGAGTGATGAAAAAATGCAAAACAAACTCATACATTTATATTTATAAAATTTCAAAAAAGTTTTTTCTCTACGAGTACATACATGAAAAGTTTTGGCAACTAGAGATTTCCAAGGAAAAACTTTTATGTTCAAATTGCGTTCTTTCAATGGAGAAAGGTTTTAAAGCAAGATAAGTCACAAATACTCACAAGGCTACTCACAAATAATTTATTTATGAAATGTGCAGTAAATCAATTTCAAAAAACCAAATTTCTACAAACACAATTCTACATGATTGTCAATACCTACACGTAGTATATCAAAAATCGACTATGTTCTGGTTCTTAGCAAACAATATTAATCAATATTTATTTCTATGAATGCAACAATTGTTTTGTTACTTTTGTAAATAAGTTGTAAATGAATCATTTTAAGTATTTACATGTCCCAATTTGGTGATGAAAACATAGTAAGTATTGCTATTAGAAAAGCAATTATCTCAGATATTGAATAAGTAAGAACAGCTATAATAAGAATGGCAATAATTTCAGGCTGCTACAGAATTGTTGCTAAGAGAAGTTGTAATAAAATCTGAAATTCAATCGAAATTTTAAGAGACCAGAGTATTTTCTCAATAGCCCAAGCTTGATGTTATAAATATGGAGGTTGTAAATATTTTATTACCAGCAATAATGTTGTTGAAATAATATTGTTCCTTTAAACAGTGAAGTCGTTAATTGGTATGAGTTTAGCACTCTGAAAATAATTCAAATAAGATTTCAATTTGAAGTCTTTCAAATATCGTTGCCCTACTTTTCTGCTGTGTAATAGAACGAAAAGCTTTTATCTTCATTAGTTGTTGTTGACAAAGGTGTTGTTGCGCATTTATTGTCATTTAGAGAACAAATGTTGAGCAACATTTAGGTGCTTCCATTTTGCAAAATTTATAAGGCCAAAAACAGGCGACAGCTGTTTGAAATGCATTACATGGATGTATTGTAACACAAAAACGTTCAATTCAGGTTGATTGATTGGTTAAAAGCTTGATTTTATATGTTTATATCCAACATAAACAATAAGCCAAACGAATTCGTTTCGATTTCAAAGTGAATTTGTTCGAAGCTCGTTTCCGAATCATTTTCGAATTCATAAATGGGAAATTACATAAACGCCTCGTTAATTTTAATTTGAGAATTACTATTCATTGCTTACTTTAATTTGGAGAATGTAGTTTTACTTGAAATATTTATTAATCTCTACTTCAGTTTGCTTTATGTACATTTTTCAAAAACTTAGACTTAGGTTTGAATTATTTTACTGAACGTTAATTAAACACAAACAAAAAGCAAAAGGATTGTGAAAAAGTTTAAAAAATAAAAATTAAGACAGTGCGAGAAATTGGAAAAAATACATTAAAAAATTTAACAAAAAAAAAAAAAAACAAAAAACAAAAAAACAAAGAACCAAAATCTATTTCGAAAATTAAAAAAAAAATTATAAAAACTAAAAGCAAATAAAAACATAAAAAATCAATAAAAATAAAAAAATAAAAATAAAAAATGCGTATCTGCTTCGAGACGCAACTGGAGTTTACTCCTTTAAAACCATTGTCTTAAGGACTTAACGCGTTTTAGAATTAAGTTACTGTAAATTTTAGTTTTAGATTTAAGTTTGCGCCTAACAATGAATAAATTGAGATTTTGGGATTGTGCCCCTTATTTTGCAGACATATTCCAAAAAATGGGTTTGGGATAATGACCCCTTGTTTAGCACCAAATAGGGACTCTGAACAATAAATTTAAATATTTCTCACAAGCTCGTCCATCAATTTTCTAATTTATACTATTTTTGACAGTTGGTGCAATATTATGCCATCAAATGTCAAAAATAGTATAAACTAAAGAAGGAAAAAGAAGGAAAGAAATTTAAAAGCAAAATATGCAGGCAAATAACAATCGGTGCAAGACATTCGTGAGAAAATATCGAGTTGTCACTCCACCCTTCATAATTGCATCATACGATCAACCACCACTCACAAAGCACTCACAAAGAATCTTAGCCAAACAGCCAGGCTATATTACTCTCGCAACAAAAAACCAAACGAAAACTATAAGAAACCGAAAGCAAGAATTTTATTTGTACACTAAGGGAAATAACGCATATTAGCATTATCCATGCCTTTGTATAAATTTTATTTAAATATTTACGTGGATAAATCAAATGTTTTCCTTACAATTCGTTTTTTTCCCGTATTTAAATTGTATTTATACCACACACGTACACACATATTCCATACAACTAAGCAGCAACAGCATCGCACACGTACACACATATTCCGACAAGCAGCAACAGCATCGTACGCAGGTTTCTTATAGTTCTCATTTAGTTAATGTTGCAAGGGTAATATAGCATGGAAGTTTGGCAATTATGACTTATAAATGCGATGGTGAGTGCGATGAATGATGAAATCATGTAGGTTGGAGTGACAACTCGGTATTTTCTCAAGAATATCTCGAACCGGTTGTCATTTACCTGCATAATTTACTTCTTATTCTCTATTTTTCTTTTTATAGTTTATACTATTTTTGACATTTGATGCCATATTATTGCACCAACTGTCAAAAATAGTATAAATTAGAGAACGAAAAAAGAAAATAAAATATACCACCAAATGGCATTTGATGGACGCAGCTCGTGGGAAATATTCAAATAAATTGTTTTTCAATTTCAATATTTTTATATAAATTTTCCTTAAATGCGATAGTTTTATTTTCAAATAGTAAATACTTGAAAAATATTTAAATATATTCGTGCATAATTTTAATATATTTTTTATTAATTTTATTTTAAATATTTTAATATTTTATTTAATTAAAAAAGTATTTAAATAAATTTTAAATATTTACGTGGTCGATTTAAATAAATGCGTTATTGGTGCAAAAATTACTCGCTTTTTGGATAAATTCAAAAATTTTTTGGATAAATTTAATATTTTTTTCCCTTAGTGTAAAAACTTCATTGATATCTGCAGGAGCATAGTGCGATGTTGTTGCTGCTTGTCGGCTATTTCAGCTGTATGGAATATGTGTGTATGTGTGTGGTATAAATCAAATTTAAATACAGGAAAAAAACGAGTTGTAATTAAAATATTTGATTTATCCACGTAAATATTTAAATAAAATTTATACTCAGGCGTGAATAATGTTAATATGTGTTATTTGCCATAGTGTAATTACTTATAAGGTACATACGGACAGACAGACAGACATGGCTTAATCGACTCGGGTGGTTATGCTGATCAAGAATATGCATAATTTTCTATATCTACGCCTTCTTATGGGCATTATAAGCGGTGTGATAAAATTAATATACCCCTTTTACATTTTTGTATGGGAGCACCCGTAAGGAGTGGTCGGAGGGGATAGGTCCTCAAGGAAAAAATGTTCCTTTTGCAAAAATAAGGGGGGTTGATCCTATATATTAATCATCTCCGGAACTCCCTGAACAGGGGTTCAGTTGTAGGGAATAAATACACAAAAATCATTAAAGTTGTTACAATTTAATCAACTTACAGGTTGTTTATTTATAAGCATAACAACCTCTGGTAGTAAGTAGAAACAACATCCAATACACAATCCTTAGTGAATATTGTGTATTGGCTAACTGTTATTGTAAGATATGAAGGATATGAAGCCAATATTCATTCTTATAAATAGATTATTGTGATCTACTGCAACATAGCTTTAGTTAATACTTAGGCTGTGTGTGAATTATACTAAAATTTAGGAAATGACTTTTCTATTCAATGGAAATTTTCAGCCCAGCAAACATTTAGCAAAACAGCTGACCTAACGAAATAACATTTGACAACTAAATGTAAGAACCTATTGTAGCACCTATTGCTATCTCTTTTCTTCACATTGGGTAGCATGCAATAATACATAAAAGCTCAACGCTGCCAGATGATCGACTGCATAGCGTAGGTTTTTTTGTGGCAATTAAGAGCTTTTTTTCTAAATTAGGATGAAATCTACAAAGAAAGTATTCTTAAACAAGCAATATATAAAATTTTAATTAAAAAAAATTAGCCTGTAAGAATTAATTCGTCCATTTGGATGCTTTTTTCCCTTTTGTTCAATTCAAAATTCCCACTTAGTTTCCCAACAAGATCAGACACAAAAATATGGTAACTTTCAATTTAGTAATGAAAAGTCTACTCGAAAATTTACTAAATTTTAGCAAAGCACTGCATTACCGACAAACTTCCAATAATTTAGAAAAGTCAGTCAATTTAGATCAATTCGCACACGGCCTTAACATTGAAACAGCGATGTTTATTAACAAGGGCTTTTGGTTTGATGGTTAGAGCGTTAAACTATCAGTCGTCGCGAATGAGTTAAATTTTGCCGCGGACAAAAAATTATTTTTAATATAACATTTTCTTGTTGCAATAAACGCAAGCAAAAAACAATATCAATTCGAAGAAAAACGGTGTCGGTAAAAAGTGTCGTTTTTTCAGATTTCACTATAGCAAATCGCAAAACGAGGCGTAAAAAACTTCGCTTCAAATATCTAAACATACTCTTGATTGTGTATATTTTTAGGTATAAAAACCCTTATTTAAAAATATACCTTAGGTTTCCTTAAAAAAATTCACAAACATGACACTTTTTTCTGCCTTAACACAGTTTAAATTATCGAAAGCAGAACATACATTGAACATACATTTTCTCATTATCATAAAGTACTTTCTTAGTCATTTGCAAAATCCTTTTACATTAAGGAATGTACATTTTTGTTATCTTTTTTTTTATCTTCAATATGCTATAATTCTGATCTTTTCATCTATCAGACTTTTCTATTGTATTGCAATAAAATTATATTTATTATATATTCATATTCATGCATGCAATTTTCCCATAATGTAGTTTTTATTCAAATCTCATTCTTTTATTAAAATATAATATAAGCAAAAGCTAGAACCTTGCACAGCAGGGATTTGATGTCATCGTGTTGCTCTTTTATTGACTTAATGTGCGACTTTATTCATTAACAATCTGAACATGTGTACATGTGCGTGCTGGTGTAAAATATATCTTAACACTTCCGGAAATTCCCTTGCAGCTTTGTACATGTGTTGCGGCGGATGAGTACCTAGGTATGCAATACAAGTGGCAAGAAGTGCGCAGAGATGGTTGAAGACGTGTGCGTGTTTCTTTATTGGTAATGGTTTTGTATATTTTGTCGTGTCGTGGCGTCGTTCATTTTGGCGCAATATTGAAGCACCATTAAATTGGAGTAGTTTCCTTAAACGCCTAAAATAAGATATCGTATTCCAATGTGGTAGAAAAAGTGTAAAATTCAATGCAATTGCTACAATTTTGACTTAGGTGTTGAAAAACTAGTAATAAAAAAGAAAAAAAAATACTGCTTTCCCTTGAAATAGATCTTCTTGTTTTAACGGTTTTGTTCTCAGAAGTTATGATATCATTAACTGAGCACTTTTTGTGCTGAATCATCAGAATTTCATCACTACGTAAATCACTACAATTCATAAATATTGCAATAAATTAAGTTGAACTTTTATAGAAAACTTAAGGAAGCCAAACAAATAGGCCACGTTTCTCAAACTTTTTGCTACACATTCCCATTGATAAAAATATTTGATAAAATGATTTATTGTGACAATTTAAAATTGCTTAGAAAGAGCGAATTGGTAATGTATTTGAACTTTTCAGTTGCTAACTTCAACCCATACCCATACCCATTAGGAGGCCACTCAAGTTCTACATGCAACAGCACCCTTCCACGTTCTCCTTTCAAACTTTGTTTTGAATTGTTCACAATCCAAGCGACGGAAAAGTTTTTGAATCTTCAGTACAGTACACTTGGTTGTTTGTGAAATTTGTTTGTTTAACCCGCCTACATGTTAATCGATCTTTAAAGACCCTAGACATGATGTGGTAATGTTTTGTTATGTAATATAAATATGTATAACTACTATATACATATATATATATATTAAGCTGGTTCTAAGTTGTATGGAGCAAAAAAAAAAATTTAATGTAAAGGACACTCTTAATAAGTTTCCGTTACTCGAAAAAGTAATGAATCTCAGATATTATTCGATCGAAGAAGATTTAGGAATGACGTAATAAGTTTTAGTTGTACTTAGCTGTTTATGTATATTGGAAAAATGCTCTTGTTTCCATAAAAACCTAAGAACTTCTTTTAAGTCGTTAATTTGCAAAAAAAAAAGGTATATATCCTTTTTTCAATTAAATTTTCATTAAAATGAGCTTAAAAACATCAAAATTTGACAAAAACTACTAGAGTTGTGATTTTTTAGTTTTCGAAAAAAACACATTTTTTTGGTGCTTGAAATGGAAATATTTTCTAAAAATATAATTAATATTGACACAAAATATAGTGTGATTAAGTTGATGAACCTGCCTCTTATTAATTTTTTGTTTGCAACTTTTCGAACAAGCCGTGTTTAGGTATTTAAAAAAAATTTCCAAATGAATATATTTACATTTTCTTCATAGCTGCTTTAAACACATTTTTGACCTATTATGTGCAAAAAAAATTAAAAAAACCAAAATTCTGATACCAATGTTATTAATCTTCAAACTTAACTTTCTCTTAAAATCCTTAAGGTACCTTTTGTGGTCTATCAAAAAACAAAAACAAAAAAAAAAAAAACAGAAAACATAATTTCTCACTCGCAAAGTCTTGAATAATTCTGTAAAAATATTACCGATTTTCATCCAAAAATGTTTTGCATTTTGCAGCCAATAAAATGTTTGTTTGTATAAACATTTTCGCCATAGTTTTAAGGAAAATATTCGCTTTTGTTTTTTAGTAGTCACTTTGTATGGGAGGTAGGCGTGGTTTTGATCCGATTTGGTTCATTTTCGAACTTGATCTTTATTTTTTAGATACAATCTTAAATATTCGTGATGAGATCTTTAAAATTACGGCTGTAATCGTGATCACAGACAGACAGACAGACGGACATGGCTTAATCGACTCGGGTGGTGATGCTGATCAAGAATATATATACTTTTTTTTACCTACCACTCCTCCTTATGGACGTTATGAACGGAGTGACAAAATAAATATACTTCCTTTAGGTTTTTTAAGGGCGAATAAAAAAATTCGGCAGATAGCTTGAGCTATCTCTAGACTCTAGAGTGTGCAGAACTTGACTTATTTTGGGAAATCCTTAAATTGTCTTTTTCTATCGAACAAAAAACTCGCTGTCGATTTTAATAAAATGTAAAATGCACCAAGTCGGACAGACATTCTTTCGAACGGTACTACATGTCAAACGGACCGATAGAAAATTCAACATTTTTTTAAAACATCACGGATTAGCTTTTGCAGAATTTCACTTGTCGTTAGACTTGTCATGCCTATCCAACAGCTAAAACAATTATTGCTTTAATAAAGTTCATATTTGAAAATGTTTTCTGATTTTTAAAATTTTTTTTTTTGCATTTTCTTTAAATACTGTCGTTTTTGTTTTTTGCGAATTTTTTTTAAGTAACAGGAAAACCAGAGTTTTTTCGAAAAGTGAAAAATCACAACTCTGATAGCTCATTTTAAGAAAATATTAATTGAAAAATGAGGTGCATACCATTTTTTTGAAAGTGAACGCCTTAAAGAAATGGTTTAGATTCCAAAGATTTAAAGAAATTATATAAAGAAATCAAGATTCAAAAAAATTTGGTTTAGATTAGATTAGAGAATGGATCAAATTTGAGTTTTCTTTAAATTTTGTCCATTTTTACCTATTTACACCCTAAAATCTGAATTTTTCCGAAATCCCTCGTGAAAATATTTATAAATTTTGAACACGAAATCGCGTGCAGCGTGATAAAATGCTGCGAAATTATGTCTTGGGATTGGACTTTTTGAAGTGAAAACATCTGACGCGAAGCTTTTGCGCTTGGGAGTAAACGGGAGAAAAAGCTTTGCATATGTTATATGTTATCAATAAGGAAAAGTATAAAGATAAAGATAAAGATAAAGATGAGTACACGAATCAGTATTATGATTGAGACAAAGATAAGAATAAGGATAAGGATAAGGATAAGGATAAGGATAAGGATAAGGATAAGGATAAGGATAAGGATAAGGATAAGGATAAGGATAAGGATAAGGATAAGGATAAGGATAAGGATAAGGATAAGGATAAGGATAAGGATAAGGATAAGGATAAGGATAAGGATAAGGATAAGGATAAGGATAAGGATAAGGATAAGGATAAGGATAAGGATAAGGATAAGGATAAGGATAAGGATAAGGATAAGGATAAGGATAAGGATAAGGATAAGGATAAGGATAAGGATAAGGATAAGGATAAGGATAAGGATAAGGATAAGGATAAGGATAAGGATAAGGATAAGGATAAGGATAAGGATAAGGATAAGGATAAGGATAAGGATAAGGATAAGGATAAGGATAAGGATAAGGATAAGGATAAGGATAAGGATAAGGATAAGGATAAGGATAAGGATAAGGATAAGGATAAGGATAAGGATAAGGATAAGGATAAGGATAAGGATAAGGATAAGGATAAGGATAAGGATAAGGATAAGGATAAGGATAAGGATAAGGATAAGGTAAGGATAAGGATAAGGATAAGGATAAGGATAAGGATAAGGATAAGGATAAGGATAAGGATAAGGATAAGGATAAGGATAAGGATAAGGATAAGGATAAAGATAAGGATAAGGATAAGGATAAGGATAAGGATAAGGATAAGGATAAGGATAAGGATAAGGATAAGGATAAGGATAAGGATAAGGATAAAGATAAGGATAAGGATAAGGATAAGGATAAGGATAAGGATAAGGATAAGGATAAGGATAAGGATAAGGATAAAGATAAGGATAAGGATAAGGATAAGGATAAGGATAAGGATAAGGATAAGGATAAGGATAAGGATAAGGATAAGGATAAGGATAAGGATAAGGATAAGGATAAGGATAAGGATAAGGATAAGGATAAGGATAAGGATAAGGATAAGGATAAGGATAAGGATAAGGATAAGGATAAGGATAAGGATAAGGATAAGGATAAGGATAAGGATAAGGATAAGGATAAGGATAAGGATAAGGATAAGGATAAGGATAAGGATAAGGATAAGGATAAGGATAAAGATAAGGATAAGGATAAGGATAAGGATAAGGATAAGGATAAGGATAAGGATAAGGATAAGGATAAGGATAAGGATAAGGATAAGATGAATCATAAGGCCAAGCACAAGAACAAAAAAGAAGAAAAGAGTTAAGACAAAGTCTAAGACATAAATAAGAATAAGGATTGAGACAAAGATTGGGACAAGGAAAAGGACATGCAATGACACAAGGATAAGGTTGCGAATTACGAATTAGCGCAAGGATTACGACAAGAATAATAACAAGAATTAGGACAAGAATAAGAACAAGGAAAATAATCAGGATTAAGAGTAGGGCTAAGACATTATTTAGAACAAGAATTGAGACATGGATTGTGACAAGGATAAGAATAAAGACAAGGACCAAGACAAGTATTAAGACAGGGATGTAGACAAAGATGCATCAAATAATTGGGACAAGGACTAGAATAAGGAAAAGGCCGAGGAAAAAACCAGACTAAGGACAATGATTTATATTTGAATTAAGACAAACCCTCGGATAAGGATAAAGGCAGGGATCTAGTCAAGGAAAAGAAGAAGAATTAAAATAAGGCTAGGCATAAGAAGATAAGTAGATTGGAATTAAACACAGATTAGGACAAGGACTAGGACAAGAATAAGACAGAGATTTCAACAAGGATAATAATAAAGATTAGAACAAGGATAACGACAAGACTAAGAACAAGGACAAGGACAAGAACAAGGGCCAATATAAGCAAAAAAATTAAGACAAGAATTCTGACAAGTAATAGAAAAAGGTTGATTTGCCAGGTCTGAAGCCATTGGAAAATCCACCATAGACCAGATATTTACGCTACGACAAATCTTGGAGAAGACCCTAGAAAAACAAATCGACACACATCATCTTTTTGTCGATTACAAAGCCGCCTTCGACAGTCCAATAAGGGATCATCTATATTCCACCATGTCTGAATTTGGTATTCCTGCAAAGTTCATCCGCCTTTGCAGAATGACACTGAGCAACACCAGCAGCACAGTTAAAATCGGGAAGGACCTCACTCCTCCATTCGATACCAAACGAGGTTTTAGACAAGGTGTAGTACAGAGTAACCTATACTATAGGGCTAGGGGTGGGCAAAGTTACACGTATGGGCATTTTGCCCGTACGTGTATTTTGGTTACACACTGCTTGCTTCGCGGGCGACAGCATTGCTTCATAAATTCGTTGGTAAAGGAAACGAGGGACATGCACAAATATAATGAGATAGAGCGTATGAAGAGCGTAATATAGATTATTATATAGAATTGTGCTCATTGCGCTCAGAGCAGTTCATAATCAATGTTGCATGCTATTTATATAAAAAAAGGGCTTTTTATAACTTTACTATTTAATATTTTGAATTTAATCAGCTGCCTTGGGGAACCATCATAACAAAAACCAAAGATTATTTGAAGGGGGTTCCCGGACAACTTTTTTTTGTGAGGCGCCTTAATGTAAGTATGCAATTAAAAAAAACACAAATTAAGTTGTTGTTGTTGCTGTTGTAATAATACGAAATATCACACTCACAGAAGAACTTCGATGGAGATTAAAGTTCACAAAAATAGAAGCGTACAATCTTAATTAAAAAAGTTACAATAAAACTAAAATAATAGGCGGATTTCGAAAGAGTAAATTTATTCATTAACTTTTTAATTATTCTGACCCTGGAAAGTCTGACCCTTTTACTACTCTTCTGCTTGTAATTCCGAAAGAGTTTCAACTTCCCCTATCTGCAGTCATTATTCGCAGAAAACCCATCGAACACATTTTGTTTGCACGAAGCCCCCGAAAAGTTCCACTCTTAACCAATGAAACATTGCAGCCCGAATAAAATTTGCTAAAAATCATGTTAAGAGACCTATTGAAAAGTGACGCAACATCCTTTGGACGGATGAAAGCAAAATTGTTCTTTCTTCTGGTGGAACGGACTCCAGGCAATAAATGCGTCGGTCTTCTAATACTGAATACCTTCCCCAATACACAAAAAAAAACCGTTAAACAAAATAATGATTTGTGGCTACCAATACACCAATCAAACAAATGATGGACCAGCACGTGGATATACTCCAAAATGTATGGTAATGTTGCCTTATGCTGATAATGAAATGCCACCTCAATGGTTTTTCCAACAAGAAACACACTATCAGAAAAGCAAAAGAATGGTTTCGGGTCAATCACCCGCTCTCAATCCCATAGGTAACCTATAGGGTGATGTTAATAGGAAAGTGTGTAATAGGGATGGATAGTCGACAAGTCTAATATTGAATACAATTTTTAGACTTTTTGAAGTCGGTTATTGACTTTGGCTATTAGTCGAAACTCGGGTTTTAGTATCGATTAATTTCGATTTTTATCAAAATGTTTTTTCATTCAGAATATATCTTGAGCTTTTAATAAAATATTTGAAAAATGTTTAATTTTTACGGAAATGTTAGTTTAAATATCGATTTTTGACAAAAAAATTCATACACTCTATGTTATAAAAAATATAGTATTTCTTTACAATAAAAATTGAGTAAAATAAAAATAAAATGTTAGAAGAATCGAGATAATTTTTTAATTTCTTTTTTAGGTGAATGAGCTCCGAAAATCGTGGTCACCACATATTTTAAATGCTCCACTAAACTCACTGATACCTGCATTATTAACTATTATGTATTTGTTAACTAAACATTCACAAAAATAGTTTTCAAAAGTTGTATAATTATAACACAAAAAAAAATAAAACAAAAATTAACTCAAAAAAAAAAAAACAAAACAGTTTCTTCAAAATAAAACATTTAATGCAGTGTTTTTTCGCTTAAAAAAACATTAGTGGTTATATTTTTTTAGAAATTATTTTTAATATTATTACTGAACTTTTATTTTTTTAATAAATTGTTCCTAAAAAAATTTCGACAAAAAGGGCTTTTTGAGTTCTTTCTTATTTTGTGTCATTTGTTTGTATTTCTTTTTTTATTAATAAATGGTTTATATTAAAAAATTTTTTCATTAAAAATAAAAAATAATTTCCAATATGCTTTCATATGAACCCAAATTAACATATTTTAAAAGTGTTTTTAATCATAATGTATAAAACCAGGCTCGCAAAATATCACACTGAAACCGTACAATATATAAAGTAAAAAATGGAACCTTTATTAAAATTTCATAAATTTACTCTTTCAGATAATAAAATATTTTTGTAATTGGAAAAAAGCCTTTGAAAAGATTAAGTCAACTAGTCGGGGCCCTACTTTGTATTGCGATGCGAAAAAAAGCTCAAAATAGCGTCATCGGTACTCCGTAATGCTATAACAACGTACGATTTGCTATTTGAATGCGCATCGTGTTTCATTTTCGCAAATCGCAATACGGAGTAGGGCTCCAGGGAAAACATCGTATTTTTACATTTTCGATCAAAGCTCCTGAATTCGAGCTAAAGGAAAAAAACAAATTATGTCACTTTTGCAATTAGCGCACCAAATTTATTTTGAATTGACTGCCATTTGTCCTGCAAATTTTATGTATTATTGAAATGCAAAAATCAGTACTCGAAAACCCGGTTTTTAACCAGTTATTTATGTAAAAAAAGTCAACTTCCGAATAATCAACTATTGAGAAATAAAAAAAAAATCAAAAGGACGAAAACCTGTTATTTGATTCGACTATCCATCCCTAGTGTCTGAAGTTAAACCAACCAATAACACTCGGCTTAGGCAAACTATAAAGGTCGCTTGGAGCCAAATACCCCAAATGAGATGCCAGGACTTGGTTGACTCTATACAGCACCGAAGTCAAGCGGTTTTAAAAAACAATGGTTATGAAACAAAATATTTAGTCGAAATTATGTTTAAAGTTTAAAATTATTTGTACCTATTATGTTTTTTTTTAATTTTTTTTTTTAATGAATATTTTAAAATTTTATTCTTTATAATCTGTATTATTATTTTTAAAATTGTGACTTCCGAACTTTTTTAATAATATTTTATTTATGTTAAAAACAAAATAAAATTCATAAAACTACTTGGTACAACACAAAACTGTTGTTTATAATTAACAAACAATCGCTTCTATTATTTTGAACACACATGTAACTGTCATAACTCATACTTTTGATCTTAAATTCACAAAAAATGTTTATTTTCAGCGTATTTATCGCAAATTTTATAAAAGAAGAATTTAAGTAAGAATTTCAATTTGGTTTGTTCAGAACTCAAAAACTGAGATCTGAGACATTTTGTTTTTTTTAATGACAGGATTTTTTTTCTCTCTCTATTAAAGTTACCCAAAAAATTAATACTGACATCTGATGAACACAAATATATTGTTTTTAGAACATCTTTCAAAATATGATGGATTTTCCCATGCATGCAAATATGTATGTGTGCCAATATTATTGACATTTAAAGTTACTCATTCACCATCATTCAATCTTATGATATTATTAGTATCTATTGTAATAAGACTAACTAAAAATACTCACCTCTTTGTAATGCGCGGACGCAGTGGCCACATTATCGCAATATAACGATCCACACTTATGGCCACCAGTGTATATGCGCTCACCAGCACCGATACCGCCTGTGAGTAGTTCACCAGATAGCATAACGCAATACCGAATGGCCAATAGCCGAGTATGAATATCGACACAAAAGAGAAGGGCACACAAAAAAGTGACATCAAAATGTCACCGACTGCTAGATTTGCAATAAAAAAATTCGTCACAGTGCGCATGCGTGGCGTTGACTGCACAATGTAACAGACGGTGCCGTTACCGAGTAGGGCAAATACGAATATCGGTATGTAGAGCAAATAGACGGCAGTCTTGAAGTAGACACTTGATAAAGCGCCTTCATCATCTTCGACGTCATCTATGGACGTGCCATTGATGCTGACCTCTGACATTGATTCACCATCGCATGAGAAGTTCAGGTACTCATACAAAGAGCTATCGGTTGTTATAGTTGTTTCTGTGGTTGTAGCTGTTGCCGTGGTTGTCGTCTGGCTATCAAAGATCGACGTATCCAGGACGAAGCCAATGGAATCATTGAAGAGATCCTGTAGTTGCTGACTGGAATCATTGATGTTAATGTAGTATTCGATGTTGCTATAGTTGTTGTGTTTCTTGCTGTAGGGTAGTAAATTATGTTGCACATCCGCATAGATATGTGTGTGCATACTTTTAGCTATGTATTCGCGCAAAAAAAGATCCATGTTTATTCCCTGTGCAGTCGGAAGGACTAAAATTGATTTTTTTTTTCCAAGCTATTTTAATGTCAAATACAAGTTCATGCCATAAGCAACAGATTTTGAAAGCACTTCATATAAAGTTAGTTATTTGATTACCGCTATTTCTTATAAATATATGTGTGCTCATGCATTGCAGCTGGAAACTTTTCGCATTATCCTGCAGTTTTCACTCGAACTACAGGCAAGACTCAAAATGTGCTTTCAATGTAGAACTTTGCTGTTTTCGTTTTTTTTTCTGCTTGCTTCTGCACTGAAATAACTAAACTTTTTCACCCATAAAATTGGCTACTTGTATGCGTGGTGGCAGTTCTTGAGAACTACTTCAGTATGTTGTCTTATGTGTAGCCAAAACATGTAACATAGTTTTACGATGCTTCTTAGTACTCTTCTGCTTTTGCTTTGTTAATGTTTTATTGACTTCCACTAAATTGTGTGCAATGTTCAAGTTTGTTTCATGTGCTCTCCCTGGCGTTGTTGTATTCGGCTTGGTTGTTTTCCGAGGTCACCCTTCTTCATTTGCTTCAAGCCTTGTATGTTTAGATAAATGGTTATTATTATCAGCAAAAGTTATTATTTTGACAAAACAATTAATTTCACCGGAACTATTTCGTATTCTTCTAATTTGAGATAGTTGTGAATGTTCGGTTCTTTGTGTTGTTGGAGCTGAAATTAGAATGAGAAGATTTTTAGTGATAACTAATCGAAATAAGTGGCTATTAAGCTAAAGATTACTTTTCATATACATATTCCTATTGAATTAATTAAGTTCCAAGCATAGTGGAATAAATATAAGGTGTTCTCATGCGGAATATCAGAAAAAATAGGCTGCCTTATTTTGAAATTTTCATGTAAATACGTTTATATGAAACCATTCAAATTGTCAAAATAAGGCAGCATGTCAAAATATATATTGAAAAATGTAATGGGATGGGAGATGGTAGATGGGATGGGATTATAATTATTTCACCATGGTTCTAGGTATTGTGGTTTTTTGAATAACAACAAAATTCCGTTCGACTCATTTTTGTGTCAATTTTTCCGAAAGTAATAGTTTGTTATTTTTTATTAGCTGCAAAATATTATTTTGGAAATTATTGTCTTTATATCACAATGTTTCTTTACAGGTACATTAGAGCAGACTCGTAGCCGAGGGGGATTTTGAGGTTTAAGATCCTCAAAAATTATAAGAATTAATAAAATAAAAATACTGCGACTTAAAAACAAACCATACTTTCAATACACTGATAAAAAACTGAGACGACGATGGAACTTATTTATATCTTTCGACTTTTTTTGTATCTTTGCATCTTTAAGCAAAATTAATAATTTTTTAATTATAAAATCAGAACTAAAAAAGGTAATTGGCTGTATATCTAGACCCGTAGGTAAACGTATCCTGACAAGGGTTCGTATATGCTTAAAAAAAAGCAATTCGCAAGTCAAGCAAGTTTTCGTGCTTATTAAATATGTTACTCTACGTTCTAAGCAACAATGTTGCCTCAAACTTGTTGAATTTTTGGCTTATAACTTCAGAGCAGCTTACCTGCTGAAAAATTAGTCATAAGCAGAGTCATAAAACACGCTCAGGAGCTGCTCACTTCTTTTGTCGCATATTAATTTTTTTGTTTTTTTTTTTGGGCTTGAAGGGAGGCCCGGAGAGGGTTAATATGTATCACCGACCCCCATTACTTTTCCAAAAGGAACATTTTTTTCTTGAGGACATATCCTATAAATAAAAACGTAAAAGAAGTACATTAATTTTATTACTCCGTTTGTAACGTCCATAAGGAGGCGTGGTAGGTATAGAAAAGTTTATATATATTCTTGATCAGCATTACCACCCGAGTCGATTTAGCCATGTCCGTCTGTCCCTATGTAACTTACAAGTGCTTAAGGGTACCTTTATGTAATATAAGCGATTCTGAAGTTGTTTTTTTAAAGAATACTACAAAAAAATGGTCAGAGATATTGATTTTTTTATTGATTTCCACAATTATTAAACAACATATAAAAAAATTAGTGACGTCATTTGCGCGTACGTGACGTTGTCATGAAGCGATGCTAGAAGAGGAGGACCATTTTGAATGCAGAATAATTAATGAGTTCAGCAAGTTATATTTGTATGCGCTTACTCTTCGTGCTTAAAAAGAGCAAATTGAGTACTCTCGAGTTGCTTATTGCTTAAATAATACGAACTTGGTCATGACCAGGGCAACTAAAAATATGCGCTAAAAATTGTATGTTAAGTGCTTAAAATAATCCTTAAAAAAGGCAAAAATACTTTGAAAATATAATTTTAAAAACAACAAAATATTCTTTACTATTAATAAAAAGCTTTTATTTTTCTTCACGGTAAAAAACATAACATAAGAACAAAACAAATAATTAAAAAATAATAGTAATGAAAACAATTCTTTTTTAAAAATTAACAGCTAAAAGCTCCAAATTATTTACTTATGTTGCTGTTACAATACACATTTGTGCTAAGTTTTCGAATAAAAAACTGCGCCTGTTTGCACGATACCTCAACTGGAATTATTGGTGCATATTTAAAAGCAACAATTTCTGGAATTGAGTACGTTTCAATAGGTTCAGTGTCTTTTAAATTTTGATCTGAACTTTGACTAGCAATTTTTTTTAAGATACCAAAACCTTGATTTTTTCTTAAAATATTATCAAACTTTTCTTTTGTAGAAACACAGTCACATTTATCAATAGCTGTTTTTAACTTTTTTTATTTGATTTACCAGACTTAAACTACATGTTAGAAGTTGCTTGATGGCCTCAATTAAGCTAGAAGAGAAGAGAAGAGGTGGATCTTCTGCATCCAACATATTGGCAATACGATCTATTTTTTGATAGTTTTCTGCATAATAATCTGCTCTTATTATGTTCTTCTTCTGGTTGTAGTGGTAAAGCCGGTTCTGGTTCTATCTCTAAAAATTTCTAACTGTGAGTGTGTTGTTTTTGCCGCTTGCTAAGAGTCGGTCAACATTTGGGAAACAACTGCGAATTTCCACACATACCCTATGCAATGCATGTGCCAAAAACGTCACATAAGTAATTTTTGGGTAAAAGACTTTAATTGCTCTTGCAGCTTTTACCATGTACGGCGCAGCATCAGTGACGAAAAGAAGTAGTGCCTCTTTGTTTAATTTTGCGCCGAAAATATCAACTGAATCCGCAAATAATTGAGCTATTGAGCAATGGTTTACTTTATCTAATAAAGCTGTGTTAATCAAAAATTTTTGAATTGCGACTTGCTCATCGTTAGATAACACTTTACTACCACATTTTCCACATATCGACCTGAAACATCTGCAGTTTCATCAATTGAAATCCAAAAGTATTTTATAACTCTATTGATATTATTCATTGTAAGTTCTTATGAACTGCTGACTGTTGATCTCAAAGTGGTTTCTGATGGCAAGTCTATATCAATATATTTCTTAAAAAACGATTTGAGGTGGTTATTTCTTATTTTGTACAAAGGAATATCGGACGACACGAAGGTTTCACACAAATCTTTCGTAAGTTCTGCACTTCTCGATGTATATCCTGTTAAAAATTGTTGCAATTGAAGTGATAAACTTGAATGTTAACTGGATTTTTCTTTGTGCCCGGTCGTTGCAAATGCGGCATCACACTGGGCCTGCGATCTGCATTCACTGTTTTGTTACAAGTCTTGCAATACAATATACTTCCATCACTTCTAAGGACTGGAAACTCAGAAACATACCTTGCCAACTTAGAAGATTTCTTCTTTCTTTTGCCTTTGGCATTGTCTAAAGAAAATAAATTCTTATGAATATTAATGTTTTATTGTTTCCATAAATAAATATTTTTTACTTTTAACTTTAAATTTACAGAACAGAAAAACAGAAAATCTCTTCAATCAAACAAATGTACAGGTGTTTTTGACAAATGCCAATAACTCTGCGATCATAATTCATGCAAATTAAAAAGAAGCACAAAAATATCAGCTGTCACATTTTATTTAAGATGTTTATTTTCAGCTTTCAATCAAATTTGCAAAATCTAATGATGACTTGATTTTTATTTTATTTTGAATAAAATTTAAAATTGTAAAAAATCATTTAGATTAAAAACATGCATTTATCACAAAATATCCGAAAATATGCGAAAATATGTATTTATTGCAAAATATGCAAAAATATGTGTTAACAAATGTAGCTTAAACCCTTTTTATGTAAATCGTATTTGTATTTAACCTATTTCACCGTATCATGTAACACAAGAAACATGCTTTTGCATATTTTTGGTTGCCCTGGTCATGGCAATGAAATTTTTTTTTTTTTGCTCATGATTTTGCTTTTGCTTTTGCTTTTGCTTTTGCTTTTGCTTTTGCTTTTGCTTTTGCTTTTTCTTTTGCTTTCGCTTTTGCTTTTGCTTTTGCTTTGCTTTTGCTTCTTCTTTTGCTTTTGCTTTTGCTTTTGCTTTTGCTTTTGCTTTTGCTTTTGCTTTTGCTTTTGCTTTTGCTTTTGCTTTTGCTTTTGCTTTTGCTTTTGCTTTTGCTTTTGCTTTTGCTTTTGCTTTTGCTTTTGCTTTTGCTTTTGCTTTTGCTTTTGCTTTTGCTTTTGCTTTTGCTTTTGCTTTTACTTTTACTTTTGGTTTTGCTTTTGCTTTTGCTTTTGCTTTTGCTTTTTCTTTTTATTTTGCTTTTGCTTTTGCTTTTTATTTTTCTTTTTATTATGCTTTTGATTTTGCTTTTGCTTTTTCTTTTGCTTTTGCTTTTGCTTTTGCTTTTGCTTTTGCTTTTGCTTTTGCTTTTTCTTTTGCTTTTGCTTTTGCTTTTTCTTTTGATTTTGCTTTTGCTTTTTCTTTTGCTTTTGCTTTTGCTTTTGCTTTTTCTTTTGTTTTAGCTTTTGCTTTTTCTTTTGCTTTTGCTTTTGCTTTTTCTTTTGCTTTTTTTTTTGCTTTTGCTTTTTATTTTGCTTTTGCTATTGCAAAAAATCCCATTTGTGTGCAAAATTTTAAGTCATATAATTAACTTTTGTTGAATTTTATAAGAATTTTCCTGATCGGCCGTCACCTCTTTGCAGAAAATGGCAAACGTCAAAGAGTAAATAATGGCATGCAAAGCTTCTTGAGAACATGCTCATAAGTCGTTCGGTGTCGTCATTAAAAAGGTGGGTCCAGTTCTCGACGATTTGTGTAGAAACATTAAATCACATGCACAACACAATCTAACCATAATTTATTTTAATAAATTTATTTCGTTTCTTTACAATTTACTATTTGATTGAATACATTATATTTTACTCATATCTTTACAAACTATCAATATAAAAAAAAAAAAAAATAAATAACTGGCCATTTCAGCCCTTGAAAGGACTTTGACCTAGCTTCTTATGATCAATTGTGTTGTGCGTGTTATTAAGTTTGTACACAATTGACCGAGAAATGGACCTACATGCTTAACGCCGACTCCGAACGGCGATGAACGGAATGTTCTTATTCTCAAGAAGCTTTACATGGCATTTTGATTACTCTCTGAGGTTTGCCATTGTCTGCAGAGAGGTGGCGGCCGTACAGAAAAATTATTTTAATTCAAATAATTTTCTGTCGCTGGCTGGGGTTCGAACCTGGGTCTCCAAGGTTCTTTGACATAGCGGCCACGCACTTTAACCAACTACGCCACGGACGCCACAAACTATCAATATATCGTAATTTATAAAATTTTTCATAAAAATTGCAACCTAGCAATTTGGAGCCCAGGGCAAGCGTTGTCTAAACCCCAATCTTCATAAGAAAAAGTTTCTACGAACTCCTTGATTATCCACAGAAGAATAATATTTGGCGCCTTAGCATAATCAACATTTAACAAGAAAACATATTAGTCGGAACATAACACCGAAAAAATTGTTTTTTTTTTTTTTTTTTTGCCTATATTTGATGTTATTTTTCTGTACCTGTGTTATTTTTAAATCATCATATTAAGTTATTTTCCTATTAATCATGTTCTTAAGACAGTTCTAAAAGACATATGATGCCTCCGAAAAAAGTATACATTAATTAATAAACGGCTTTGATAATAAATAAAGAACTTTGTAACTTCTGGGAAATTATAGAAGAAATTGTTTAGCAGTGGGAATAACTTACAAGGAATTTGAATTTACAGGGTTTTTTTTTCCTCTGGCAATACCAATGTTTTGACTTTGACAGGCAAGTTATATTACCTTTTCCCTTTACATGTTGTTTTGAAACGAATATAAGCATTCGCCTGAGCTGCAAACAAATATTGTTTTTTTTTGGATTTTTTTCAAGTCTTAAGTTTTGTGGTTATTCCCAAGCGGTATAAAAAGTGAGTATATGGTTTGTTCTACAGTTTTGAAGTTTCAATAAGATGCGGCAATGCGGCAGTACCAAAAATAAAGAAAATTGTGCATTTTTAAAATAGCATTAAAAAGGAGTAGTGGGAATTCGTTTTAGATAGCAGTGGGAGTTCGTGTAAATTTGATTTTTATCTACCAGACATCATCATAAAAAACTTGAATAAACATATCAAACTGTCATATTTGATGTTTGAAGCAAACTGACTGTAAACAACTCAATCAAATGTAACGTGTGCAAAAAGACGCATTTGAAATGCGCAAATATATGGCAAAGTTTTTTTCTGTGCTTACATTGTGACTCTGATATAGATGAATAAAAGTTCATTACTTGTTGTTCATACTTCACTTTTACAGTTTTTACAGCACTTATATTGTGTTTTATAGGAATTCCCACTGCTAGGCAAACAATTTTTTTTCTCAATTTTGTAAGTTTTGCGTCGCTTATCTCTTCCTCATATAATTTAACAACATAGTTTAGAAAAGGTGTAACTGGATGCTGTAGTTTCTGAACTGTTTATCGGTGACTCAAAAATATTAGCATTTGATAAAGTTATGATAAAAAAACCATAACACTCCAATTTCTAGGTCATTTCTACTATATATTGTATAATTTTATCAGAAGTTCTATCATAATAAAATATTACGGTTAAAAATTATACGTTAATTTAAAATTTATTACTAGGACACACCATGATGCCTGTCGATTCAATACATAGTACAATTGAATCATTGAATAAAGCAAGAACAATTTGGGCTCCTTCTGAATGGCCCATAATAATTTCGAATTCCCGAGTAACGCCTGGATGCTACGAAAGTATTGTTTTAAATCAGTGGTGTTAACACGCATGCTTACATAATTTTGATAATGATACTGATAATGATAATGATAATGATAATGATAATGATAATGATAATGATAATGATAATGATAATGATAATGATAATGATAATGATAATGATAATGATAATGATAATAATAATGATAATGATAATGATAATGATAATGATAATGATAATGATAATGATAATGATAATGATAATGATAATGATAATGATAATGATAATGATAATGATAATGATAATGATAATGATAATGATAATGATAGTGATAATGATAATGATAATGATAATCATAATAATAATGATAATGATAATGATAATGATAATGATAATGATAATGATAATGATAATGATAATGATAATGATAATGATAATGATAATGATAATGATAATGATAATGATAATGATAATGATAATGATAATGATAATGATAATGATAATGATAATGATAATGATAATGATAATGATAATCATAATGATAATGATAATGATAATGATAATGATAATGATAATGATAATGATAATGATAATGATAATGATAATGATAATGATAATGATAATGATAATGATAATGATAATGATAATGATAATGATAATGATAATGATAATGATAATGATAATGATAATGATAATGATAATGATAATGATAATGATAATGATAATGATAATGATAATGATAATGATAATGATAATGATAATGATAATGATAATGATAATGATAATGATAATGATAATGATAATGATAATGATAATGATAATGATAATGATAATGATAATGATAATTATAATTATAATTATAATTATAATGATAATGATAATGATAGTGATAATGATAATGATAATGATAATGATAATGATAATGATAATGATAATGATAATGATAATGACAATGATAATGATAATGATAATGATAATGATAATGATAATGATAATTATAATTATAATTATAATGATAATGATAGTGATAATGATAATGATAATGATAATGATAATGATAATGATAATGATAATGATAATGACAATGATAATGATAATGATAATGATAATGATAATGATAATGATAATGAGAGGAAATGAGATGATGATAATACGCTACCTCACAAAAGTGGTTCCATAAGAAAATCATAGTGAGATGTGGTGGGCAGAAAAAATTTTCGATTTTGTTAACTAGTATTATTTACTACCATGTATAAGTGGTACATCGCTTGAATCTTGTACGAGTATATTTATGTATGTAAATACATAACAAAAATTATATAACTTACAGCTCCTGGGAACTTGTCACCACCACACGTGTTCTACGATGAAAAATATATACCGCCACTGGCTGTGTTGTGCATAAAAGTATGCTTAATTTAATTAAAAGTATACAACTTGTTATTGCAGAGTTATAACTGACGTGTAAATAAATAAATTTTGTTAGTTGTAGATTACTTTTAGGCTAAATAGTTAAGACGAACAGACTTCTTGAAAAGCAAAAGTTCAGCATGAGTGTGCATAAATGAAGCATTTAACTAATAAATGAAATTGTTTGCATTGCAAACAAACATCATAAATTATACATACATAATTAAATTAACTGAAAATTGTACGAAAAAGAAAAAACAACAACAACAACGTGTTTAAACATATTATACATACATACATATTAACTTTAAGAAATTCATACAAATTTTTTGCATCTCAGGAATAATAAATCTTAAATGTTGAAATATCTAAACAGGGTATTAGATAAAAACGGAATTTCCTTAAATTCATTTTTGTCCTTGAAGACGTAAAATCGTCTAAATATGGTCTTATTCAAAATGATTATATTCAGATTATGTCAAAAGAAGTAATAACAAGAAATCTTCACATTATATGAAATTCCTAAGATATTGAACCAAGGCACACACACACTCATACCTCCACATACACACACACATGCCAAACATGCATTTCTGTCATTATATAATGAAAGAACTGAGTAATTTTTTATGATGAGTGGAAATATTGTTTCCAAAATATTTTCCATGAAATATATCTCGGCTTAGATGTCATCGCAGAGCTTAAGTCCAATAAATATATGATAGCCTTATAAAAGTGCGTACCACATAAAAAGGCATGAGCATAAAAAATAAGTGGACAAACATAATGCTACCCTCGAGTAAATGCGAGCAGTGCAGGAGTCACTCTTCTACTGATTCCTCTGTCACCAGTGCTAGTGACACATTATACCTCTCACAGTGCAATTCTACCATTGACTTTTTGTATGAGCATATGTTCAAGAAAGTACCAGTCGCGTTTGAACTAGTGAATGAGCATATTCAACGGGGTACTACTAATGCTATGTATGTTTTTTATTTTATATTTGATATAATTATAAATATTTTGAAATTAGTAGAAACATTATAATTTTATTATTGACCTTGTTTATAATTTAGTTATTTACGCCTTTTTACTTTTAATATTCCCTCGCCAAATAAAAATTTCATTGAACCGACGCGCAATAGAGAAATTACACACACCACGCCAATATTACACGGAGACAAATAATCAAGCATTCTATGCTTGAATCAAGCATATAGGCTATCAGTTTACACCAGTGATGTGATTCTGATTTAGTAAAAAATCCCGATCTCATCCCGATTTAAACCTGTTTAACTCACCAAAATTACACAAAAAACCCACCAGTTTTCCAAAAATTTACAACAGAATAATCGATTTGGTGATAAAAAAAAGGCGAGTCATTGCATTCATCCTCTAGGGAATACTTATTTACCTTTACAAATTCTATAGAGAATTGCTCTAAAGCAACTTTAGGGTCTAAAAACTATTAAGTTTTAAAGAACTTATCATTTATCGGAAGTTTATCCAGCAACTTAGCCATACATTTTTTCATAAAATTTCCACATTTTGTATTTACTTTGAGAATTTCATCTGAGGATAGCTTCTCTTCACATCTTCTTTCAAAAATTTGCTTTTAAAACACATTTCGCTAGGCGTCAATTCAGTTGTATTATTTATATATCATCTGCCTAGACGCTTCATAATGGTTATGTATTAGTAGTTCATTTGCTTGAAATAAAGCATCAAATCTATTAAAGTGTACGAATAAATTCTTTAAAAATAAAAATATACTTTCAAATATTTCTAGGTTTCTCTTTGCTTTTTTCTTTCTGGAAAATTTGCTTAATACAAAAACAAAAAAAAAACTAGTAAGAAATGATATTCGACTGGGCCGAAGTTAAAATACCCCCACGGCCGAACCAAAGTATATTCAAAGTCTTAAGCAGTCAATAAAATGTTTATTTGTAAAAATATTTTCGTCATAGTTTTAACAGAAAATATTCGCTTTTTTTTATAAAGTCATTTTGTATGGGAGATGGGTGTGGTTTTCAGTCGATTTGGAATTTCATACACAGAGTACATTTGATATATAAAAGTTCATATGCAAAATTTCAAGTCCATATATTAATTTTTTTTTTAATTTTAAGAGATTTTACCGTTTTGATAAAGTCACTTTGTATGGGAGGTAGGCTGTTTTCATCAGATTTACCTCATTTTTAAACTTGACCTTTATTTACGGACATGGCAAAATCGACTCGAGTGGTGATGCTGATCAAGAATATATATATACTTTTCTATACCTACCACGCCTCCTTATGGGCGTTACAAACGGAATGACAAAATTAATATACCAGCCATCTTGTAGCTGCCGCAGATGTAATTTTTTTAGTGGAAAAGTCAAAAAGGTTGCTGGAACTCTATTAATTGGGCTGAACTTTTTGGACTTTTGATACATATTCTTATAATCCTAAATCTATTCATGCAAAATAGGCATTTATCAGACAAACAATTTTTTTCCTGCTTCTAAAACCAGTGCAGATGAATGGCAGATGCATTTAATCAGAATCAAGTTATGGGCTCGTTGAATATACATATCTCTTTCTTGGATACATATATAAATAGAATCAATGAAATACCAATTGAACAAACAATTGTAAAAAATTACAAAAAAGTGATGCCAACCAGTTTTGTAAAGACAAGATTTCTTTTGTAAAGAAGATTTAAACTTTTAAAAATAATGACACAGTAGAACATCCCACCTAAGCATCCGAAATCCCAGACGTTGTGAAATAGGCCAAATATCCCAAAATGAGCCCGAAATCCCAGCAAAGCACATTACTGGTCAAGCATAAATTTCTCAATTCAAGCATTATTTTGATAGAATTGAGCAAATTTTATCAAATTCAAGAAACTTTTGATAAAAATTTAAGTATATTTTTGCTAGATTCAGGTCTAATATTTGCTCAAAGTGAGAAAAAATTGGCTCGATCCATGCAAACATTTGCTGAAAACGCGAATAATTTGCTCGTTCTCTGTCTCATAACGAAGCAACACGTTCGTAGAAAATTCGAATGTATGCGTTTCGTTGATAATATCTACAGCAGTGATGCCAGAGTGGAGTGTAATATTTAACTAATGTAATATTTTTGTTTCTGAGAGTATATTTATTATTAAATTCTGAATTTTACCCAAAGTTTTTAAAAATGTCTTCTAAAAAAGTTACTTTTATTGATAAATCTCAAGAATTCTTAAATTTGTGTTGTTTTTTTTTTATATATAAATCAATTTTATAAAATAGTTCTATAAAGTTATCAGGTATATTGTAAGTATCACAATACTTTTTGTTGGCATGAAGCAGAGCTGTAAAAGAATGCATTAATTTTTTTCAAATCATTGATTGGGACTCCATGAATGCAATCATTATTTTAAATTATTGATTGTGAACTAAATGATTTTAAATCACAAATGAATGCATTCTTTTACAGCTCTGCTACATGCCAACAAAAAGCATTGTGATACACTGAAAAAAAGTGTTTTTAAATTGACGACAATTTGACGAATTTTGTGTTTAAAAAATAGCTTGCAACAAATTTCGTCAAAGTAAGAGCAAATGTGTTTAAAACTTTTGAAAAACGTATGAAAATAAAGGCAAATTAAAAACACATTTCTTGAACACGTTGTGTTCAATGTTAAGCTAATTTTTGGGTTTTTCAGTGTACTTGCAATATACCTGATAACTTCATAGAACTATTTTATAAAACTGATTTATATGAAAAAAACAACATCTTGGATTTAAATGTTGATCTCGATGATGTTCCCGTGTTTGGGTAAAAGGGTCAATATATCATTTTTTTTTTTTTTTAAATGTGTGTAAGTCATTTAAAGCCTCAGTCAGGTAATGTCTATGTTTCACAACTGGAATTTTGAATATTTCCAAATTTTGACATGTACCCCTTTACCTTAACACCACAGATATAAACGTTTAGTAATACATATACCTGTGAATTCAAAATTTTTATATTAATAGGTACCTATATATGATTTCTATTTTAAGTTGTTTTATTATAACAAAAACAATGTAATAAAATTATTGTTCTAAACTCATTTTTCCTTTTTTTAATAGACATTTTTAAATTAAAATGGAATATTTTTGTGTAATATTAAATTGTTAGTGGAATATTTTAGAATATTTTTTTATTTTTGTAGTAAAAAAAATATATTTTTCAAAATTCATCGGGTAACATTGGTCTACAGTTGGTTTCAACAGCCGTTTTCTATAGTTATATTGTCTCTGGTGGAACAGTGGTGACAAAAGGGCAATTTGCCTCGAATTTACTTTAGCCCTGAATGAACTTCATTAAAGCGCCTCAAAAATATTTTTGGAGTGAAATATTTTTCTTATTTAAAAAAAAAAAAATTTTTGGTTTAGACCCACTACAACTCAGGTCTGGGTTTTTGTATTAAGATATCACAAAGAGTTATATTCAAGTTTTCAGAATGCCTTAAACACGTACCCTAAAATGTTTAACAGCTCTCCTAATATTCTGTGGTCTCTGGTGTAACATTGGTGACAAAAGGGCAATTTGCCTCTAATTTACTTCAGCCCTGAATGAACTTCAGAAGTTCTTGAAGAAACTGCAAGTGCTAAAAACTATAATTAAGAAAACGAAAAATTATATAATGAACATAAAAGAATAAAATACTTGATTCTAGAACCTGTAACAAGATTTGAATCAAGAAAATATTTTCTTAATTTAAGCAAACATGGGTTATTAAAAATATTCTTCAATTAATCAATTATTTTACTTAATTTAAGAAAACATAAAATTATTTAAAAATTCCTTGATTCAAGCATGTAAAAACCTATAAAAGTACTTTTAATTTGAAATCTTTTAACCTTTAGCCTTAAAATTATGAGTAAAAAAAATAATTACTCTCCCACTTCTCATCTGAAGATCATTACCTAATCCCAATTAATTTGCCACGATTAATGATTTATTCATTTATCACAAGAGATCAGAGAATCTTTTTAATTAAGACAAGCTAAGTTTTTGTTTAATTTAAAATCAGAATGTAACTAGCTCTTTACTATTTTCAGATACAAGATAAAAATAATCATATTTATTAAGCAATACTTTTTAATTTTCAGCCGATTAATTACTTAGATCAAACAAATTCTTCTCTTTATAAGAGAAAAATCAAAGCATTCTAATATTGAGAGAATTGTTTATTTAGATGAAGCAAATTTGTCTTAATTCTAGAAAACAAATTTCTCAAATCGAGTAAATTATTCTAGTTTTCAGCAAATTGTTTACTGGAATCGAGCAAATTTTTTCTCACTTCAAGCAAATATTAGACTTGAATCTGGAAAAAATATTCTTGAGTTTTAAGCAAATGTTTCTTGAATTCAACATTTTTTTTTTCTCAATACCATGTGTTTTAATTTGGTTCTATTCTATCAAAATAATGCTTGAATTGAGAAATTTACGCTTGAGTGAAAACTGATAGCCTATTTGCTGGATTCAAGCATAGAATGCTTGATTATTTCTCTCCGTGTAATATTGGCGTGGTGTGCGTTATTTCTCTATTGCGCGTCGGTTCAATGAAATTTTTATTTGGCGAGAGAAAACTAAAAGTATAAACACGTAAATAACTAAATTATAAACAAGGAGAATAATAAAATTATAATGAGTAGAAGATATTTCATATATGATAAATAAACTAGTACTGGAGATTAACTATAGCAAATGTACCCAATTGTTCCCGTTAGATATGCTCATTTACTAGTTCAAATAGCGACTGGTACTTTCTTGAGTGGCTCTTACACTAGTCGCATTTCCTGGAGGGTGGACACATAGTGTATGTGTGTGTATGTTTGCTATATAAAAATCATTCAACTACGTTTGTTGAAATATTCCATTGAAATATTTATTTATTATAACAAGTCATATTGGCCCAAGAAAAACCAAACAATTTAGAAATAAGTCGAGCAAACTACATAAATAAATAAATTTTAATGAATAGAATGAATGAAATTTATCACTATCCTGGCGCATTTCACAAGATATGGGAAAACCAAAAAAATTATATCGTTTTGATTTTGTTTCTTCTTGAGTTTGCCTCCATAAGGCCTAAACTTGTGCAGGTAGGTGGGCGACCTGTTTAAGTATTTGAATAATATCAAAAAATATATTTTCGAGCATTGTATGTATTTTGGTCAGATTTTTGCAATAATTAGAACAATAAATGTGTTTTCATAGTTTATGCCTTATACGAGTTGTTCTTTTTTAATTTTTAATTTATTTTAACTGGATTAATGGAGAATAATGTAATGTAACTTTTGAGCAGAATCGCCTATTGCCCTTTTTTACTTAAAAAAAAGTTCAAGGTAATGCTTGTTAAAACCAAAGGGGAAAAAAACTCTGCTTTATGCAACTGAGCAAAACACCTGATTTCAAATGTTAATTGTGAAATTGTGTTGTATGAAATCTTATTCACAAAAGGACTTCAATTTTCTCTTTTCCTGATTAAAATGAACAAAAAAAAAAAAAAACAATATTTCTGTGCGTTAGAGCATTATACTACCTCACAACATAAACTCTTGTATGTAGCTTCATGGAAAATTTAATAAACCAAAATACACATACATACATCACCAAAAAAAGTCTTAAATAAATGAAAGCAATCAAAAATATGATTTAATATAGCCCAAAGGTAAGTAACATATTATTGTTCCACACCATTATGGAAGGCAAGCGTTGTTAGCAGTTTTCAATCAATAAACAGAATTTTCTAGCGTATATTTCAACATAATGCAGCATCTACCGGAAGTGTAGCAAATTGATTTATTTCCGGTGAGTTATAGAAGTGGTGGTGAGAGGGTAGAACAGAAAACATTTATCTTTTCAGTAAATTTCCACTTTAACTTTCTGTGCCTTCTTTAGTCTTCATCGCATACCTTTTTATATTTTGTTACAATTTTCAATTGATGAAAAAGGGCTTTGTTCTACTTTTACTTTAGGGCTTCATAAACATGTAAACACAATATAACCTTTCACACGCTTCCAATAGACTATTTTTTACATAATGAAGAAGTTTACAAACGTTGATTTTATTTCTTTGGAGTGTTTTCCCTCACATTTTATTCACATGCCTATCACTCACGGACACCCACTTTAAAGGGGAAACTCCATGTTTTGATACCCAGAACAACAAAAATGTAAGCGTCACTCATTTACATTCATTCACACATGAATAGGGTATCTGTGCGAACTCTTTGAAATAAACTGTGACGTTATTGGAAAGTATACATTTATTTTTCAAAGTATTGTTTGAATGCTCACATAGATAAAATTGTAAATTTATTTATGTTTATATAAAGCAAAATTTTATTTTTATATTATTGTGGTAGCAACTCATCCTGGCTGTCATAGTTCGGAATGCAGAAGCAGTCACAACAACATCATCATCGTTGTCAACAAACCAAAATGACTTAGATATTTCTCATTCCCTCAAATAGAAGAACGTACACAAATACACGCACCACACGCTTAATACAAAAAAATATGAAGTTATTTTAAAATCAAAGCAGTTCTCCTAAAAAAAATAATCAACAACCGTTTTTCTCTACCTCTGAAAACAGCTTTACGTTTGTTTTAACAGGCAACCGTCATGTATGTGTCAACTAGCTCAAAGCTTTGAGTTTAAAGAAAAATAATAAATTTTCAAATAACGCAAAATATTTACTTTTAACTATTTACTATTTACTATTAACTATTAACTATTAACTATTAACTATTAACTATTACCTATTAACTATTATCTATTAACTATTAACTATTAACTATTAACTATTAACTATTAACTATTAACTATTAACTATTAACTATTAACTATTAACTATTAACTATTATCTATTAACTATTAACTATTAACTATTAACTATTAACTATTAACTATTAACTATTAACTATTAACTATTAACTATTAACTATTAACTATTAACTATTAACTATTAACTATTAACTATTATCTATTAACTATTAACTATTAACTATTAACTATTAACTATTAACTATTAACTATTAACTATTAACTATTAACTATTAACTATTAACTATTAACTGTTAACTATTAACTATTAACTATTAACTATTAACTATTAACTATTAACTATTAACTATTAACTATTAACTATTAACTATTAACTATTAACTATTAACTATTAACTATTAACTATTAACTATTAACTATTAACTATTAACTATTAACTATTAACTATTAACTATTAACTATTAACTATTAACTATTAACTATTAACTATTAACTATTAACTATTAACTATTAACTATTAACTATTATCTATTAACTATTATCTATTAACTATTAACTATTAACTATTAACTATTAACTATTATCTATTAACTATTAACTATTATCTATTAACTATTAACTATTAACTATTAACTATTAACTATTAACTATTAACTATTAACTATTAACTATTAACTATTAACTATTAACTATTAACTATTAACTATTAACTATTAACTATTAACTATTAACTATTAACTATTAACTATTAACTATTAACTATTAACTATTAACTATTAACTATTAACTATTAACTATTAACTATTAACTATTAACTATTAACTATTAACTATTAACTATTAACTATTAACTATTACCTATTAACTATTAACTATTATCTATTAACTATTAACTATTAACTATTAACTATTAACTATTAACTATTAACTATTAACTATTAACTATTAACTATTAACTATTAACTATTAACTATTAACTATTAACTATTAACTATTAACTATTAACTATTAACTATTAACTATTAACTATTAACTATTAACTATTAACTATTAACTATTAACTATTAACTATTAACTATTAACTATTAACTATTAACTATTAACTATTAACTATTAACTATTAACTATTAACTATTAACTATTAACTATTAACCATTAACTATTAATCATTAACTATTAACTATTAGTTTAGATCCTTACCAAGAATTCAATTTTCTAATTAAAAAAAAGTGCTGAAACTTATTGGCAGTCATAACAAACAAGCAAATATTGCTTTTTGTAGAAGAAGAACTAATAATAAGGTTTTAAAATCTCAACACGGCCCATTTAATTTGAGCCTCTTCGCACATTTCGCTACATTACCCTAAAATAATTACAACACAATTTGTATCTGCTGTCTAATACTTCTGAATTTATTAATACGCTCTATATTTAGCTAAATGTAATCGTTAACGGAAGCAACCCTGGTAGTTGAAGTATTTCACTTTTTATTGGTAGCAGACACAACCAACAATTACAAAAACAACTGCAATAAAAATGACAACAATTGCATTAAATAGAAAGAAATAACAACTTCAGGTTCAATGGGCTCACTCAGCCTTCCTGTGAAATTATCCTGTAAGTACATCAAACATCAAAACATGAAAGGCCGCAAATGCTAGACGCAACAATGTTGCCAACTACTTAGAAATATTCTGTTATGCGGCCGTGTTTATGTTGCCTTTTTTCAGCATCCAGTCCAGGATACTGAATACATTCCAAGGTCAAGTGCTTCTGTCTTCGGATTAAATTCATTGCTTGCTTCATAAAATCTTTGATGTTGAAATATTTAATCGGTACTCTCAGTACAGGGTACACAATTTCTAAACTTTTTGTTTTTTTTTTTATTGCCTTTAAGTAATTCGATAACGTGTTTCATGTTTTGCATGAATATTTTTTTATTAACTTAGATACAATTTTTCATTAAATCTAAAATAATTTTTATATTATAAGTTTTATAAAATAAGTTTTTTTTAATATTATTTAATATATTAAAATTATTTTAAAAACTGAAGAAGCTTAAATTTTTGAATATCTTTTTTTTTTTTTGCCATGCTCTTATCGAAGCACTTTTATTAACGCATTTATTTTAAATATTTATTTTCTTTAAGCTTTAAATGTAAACACTTTGATACTTAAGCAAAAAAGGTCTCACTCGATTAACAAGAAATAAGAAGAATAAGAAAAGTTCAGTGTCTTGTCAAATGAGCGAGAACCTTTTTAACTGTTTTCAATTCCACTATAAATACAATCCTTAGTGGTACAGCAAATACTTTTGATGGCGTAATGGCTTAAAGCGAGCACCTTTGCTTGCATGAGCTTAACTGGTAACACAAATTTTGGTAGATTAAAAAAAAAATATCGAACATTTTAAATATAAAAATACAAGAAGAACAAATATGAGATAAATAAAAAAATACAAGAAGAACAAATATGAGATACTTTCTTTTGTCGAAGAAAGTATGCTGTCCTTGACCGGAACGTATATTTAAGAACTTTAAATTGTTTGAATTGTATTTTTTTATTTTTTTTTTTAATTTTTTTTTTTTATAATTCTGAAAGAGAATGACAGGTGTCAAAACTATTCAGTCAAATCTGCCTTGGTTCGAAATGGAATGAAGTATTGTGATTAGGAAGTAGATAGTGGGAAGAAAGGGGCAACCAAATGAAGCATATATAGGATGTTCTTTCAAACTTAATCATACAAACTTATCTCGCATGTTTAATTTATTGTGAATAAAAAAAAAATTGTATATTTGCAAAAAAGCTGTAAACTAACAAGACGAGGAATTAATTCAACAGACTGAAACCACAATCTACTCTATAGGATCATACGGTACTACATTAGACACGGAGACATTTATGCACATGCATTACAATATGTTTCTGCTAGAGATCTCTATTTGGATATGAAATTTTATCCCCCCGCTCATGGTAGAATTATAAGGTAGGGCCGACTTGGAGAGGAATGAAGTAGAAAGCAAAAAAAAGCGGGCTAGTTGTCAAAATCAGCTATTCATCTCGAGTTTCTTTATGTTCATGTTTTGCAGTTGATTTTATGCCATATACCCACAGAGAGTTTAGTTTGAGTTTCCAGTACAACGTTGAATTTTGCCACTGAACGCAAAATAAACTCTTGAGTTCTCCAGTACAATTTTGCAGGCTGAAATTTAACTGAACTCAACGTTGTTCTTGTGTTTATCAAAATTCAATTTGAGAAATCCCTAAAAATATGCCAAATTTTTTCTAAAAAGACTCGTTCCGGCACGTTTAGATGCAACTTATTAATTTTTAATTTTTTGCAAATAGTAAATTGCACAATTTTAGAACAGCTGCTTTTGGCATTTCTCACCACAAAATTGTACAAGTTGCATCTGAATGTACCTTTTTATAAGAACATTAGCATACTTTTAGGGATTTCTCAAATTGAGTTTTGATCAACACAGAAACAAAGTTGAGCTTAGTAGAGTTTCATCCTGCAAAATTGTACTGAAGAACTCAAGAGCAGAGCTGTAAAAGATTGAATCATTTTCAGTTTTCATTCTCTTGCTTAAAAATTCAAAAGCTGAACTCTTTTTTTGTAGCATTCAAAGTGTGAACTCTTTAGGCTTAAGCCTTTAGGCTGATTAAAATTGTTTTCAAGTCATGAATTGCAAAACGTAAAGAATGCACACTGAATTGAAATTTAAACGAGTGCAGCTACCGATGGCTTCAGCCACGATGGCTGCAACCATCGATAGTTGCAGCCGAATTGAAATTTTAGTGAATGCAGACGGCGATGGCTTCAGCCGCAAGGGTTTGTTGTTGTCTGAAGTTGTTTTGTGTGTATTTGTGTATGCGTGTGTGACTGTTGGGAATGACTGTGATGGGTTGCCATTGGCTTGATATCATGTATAGAAAAAGTATTATATACAACAAATTGTAGAAGTTAATTTTTATACATTTTGTTAATAATATTTATTGTTAATAAGCACTTTATTATTCCAGAAAGTGTCAAAGGAAGACAAAAGCATGTCACTAAGATCGGCCGTCGAAAACAAATGACAACAAAAATGCAAAATGCTGCTTTATATTTAGTAGTATTTCATGGTAGTAAATGAAATGTCCAGTGTTTCAGAGTTGAAAAGAATGATAAAACTGTGCATTCATCGTATTTCTTAAGCCTACAAGAATGGGATTGATATTTTTCATAAGTCCCATTCCTTATAAAGCATTGGGTGTGCATTCTTTTATCTTCAAAGAATGATGAATTGTGCATTTGTAATTCATTTACTCTACAGAAGCATAAGATTGCAATCTGGTTGATGCAGCTTTTGAATGATTTAAGAGTGTGTGCATTCCGAAATGATTCAATCTTTTACAGCTCTGCTCAAGAGTTTAATTTGCGTTCAATGGCAAAACTCAACTTTGTACTCGAAACTCAAACTAAACTCTCTGTGTAGATATGGCATTAAACTTGTTACAGGATTTTTTGCAAATTGAACACTTATTCGGCGTTTTACAATTAGCCACCTTTTTTATTCTCCACTTTTCGTTGACGCGTGAGGCCGCTAAGCGAGTCGGCCCTACTTTAAATTCTACCATGCCCCAGCTCATGTCTGGTAAGATGCCATGTGAAATATAATTTAATTTCTCTTTAAGCAGAAACAAATAATAAAAAAAAAAAAAATAAATAACTGGCCATTTCAGCCCTTGAAAGGACTTTGACCTAGCTTCTTATGATCAATTGTGTTGTGCGTGTTATTAAGTTTGTACACAATTGACCGAGAAATGGACCTACATGCTTAACGCCGACTCCGAACGGCGATGAACGAAATGTTCTTATTCTCAAGAAGTTTTACATGGCATTTTTATTACTCTCTGAGGTTTGCCATTGTCTGCAGAGAGGTGGCGGCCGTACAGAAAAATTATTTTAATTCAAATAATTTTCTGTCGCTGGCTGGGGTTCGAACCTGGGTCTCCAAGGTTCTTTGACATAGCGGCCACGCACTTTAACCAACTACGCCACGGACGCCACGCAGAAACAAGCAGAAACAAATGCAAATTTCTCAAATAAATTTAAATCAAATGATTTATCTTCAGTTTGGCAGAAGTTGTATACACGAGTATGGGGTTCGTGTTTATTATTTAATATCCGTAGTTATCGGATATCGGATATATGTAGGTTATATTTTTTTGATGACGTCATTTTGTTTGGGAGATAGTCATGGATTACATTCGGTTTTGTAAAATTTCAAACGTAGAATGTGTATTTGGAATCGAAACTCAAACAAGGTTTATGATTTATTGTTGTGGAATTTTTAGATTTTTGCCAGGTTGATATAATCACTTAGTAAAGGAAGTAAACGTGGTTTTAATCCGATTTGAAGCATTTTTGAACTAAAATTTTTTGTGGGTATAACAATAGATGTAGAATTGTAAGGACTTATTTTTAAGCAGCTGCACTATGGTCTAAATGATGATTCTAGCGCGAATTAAATCAAAAAATCAACATATAGTTTTTTGTTTAAAAACGAGTATTTTCAATAGATAATATATGATAACTTAGAAAGCAATAACAATTCCCATATAATTTTGTTTTACAATGTGGCAACATCGCTTGGTACCGTTAACTCGCAACACGTGTTGCGACGTTTACAAAAAGTGAAGTTTTCTGACTGTCGATTATAGTGTTTTTTTATTAAAAAAAGTACATTTTTTTTAATTTCGTGATGGAAAATATTCAAAGAATTAAGTATAAAATTTAAAGAAAGAAACAAAATCTTTATTGTAAAAATAAAGAAGGGTATTTAAAGTGTACTTTTTTTTCATAAAATTTAATATTTTTTAACGGTTACAAAAATATGGAGATATTCGCATGTCTCAGAACATACTTTTTTTCGTATCTTTATGATTTTGGTTTCTAGAAACAAAAAAAATTAGGTGCACATATGCGCAACTTTGACTTTTATTTTATATTATAGGAGCGGACACCGTAATCACTCATATGGAGCTCTACAATGAATGGCTGCAAGTGAAACATTTAAGTCGCGATGAGTGTTGCAATGCACTTTATTTATTTATTATCAACAATAAATGCATTAATCAGCGCAATTTTAAAAACATTTTGACAAATTTTATAAGAAAAGTTGAGCAACGTTGGAAGGCATGCCATAGAATTAAAGCTCGATTTGAAGAAAAAAATAAGAATTGGCTTGATTCACGAATTTTATTACCTATAATTGTAAATGCTTCTCAGAGTCCAGCGGCGTCTAAACTTGGTAGACCATCAAAAAAATGTATAGATTGTGGCAATAGAGCAAGACAGAAAAATATTAGAAAACTAACAAATACTACGAGTATTGAAGAATTATCTTTCGCTACTCAAACAAATTTAAGAAAATGTGGAAAGCGTGCTGCTGCTGAAGTTGTTAAGAGGTAACAACATCTAATTCTCCAGGACGAGCAAAAAAGTTCAGAAACGCGTACAAATCGATGTATTAAAAACAAAAATTACCTCTCGGTATAAGTCCAGACGAAGCACTATCATCTTATCTTATCTTATCTTATCTTATCTTATCTTATCTTATCTTATCTTATCTTATCTTATCTTACTATTATATAAAAATGAAACTGGAAATATTACCTTTCTGGCGTTGATGCCAGTAAATTCAAGAGTGGCTGAACGGATTTAAATGAAATTTTCACTATTCAAATCGTAATTAATTGTAGATTGACACCGTATACTTAAAATTTTGAAATATTTCAAAGCTTAGAAGTTATTGGCTAAGAAACTGGCAAAATTCGGTATTTTTGGAAAAATTTGGCGCTTTTTTCCATTTTCTGCTTAAACCGTAAAAGATAAGTGAATATCATATGGACAAATGAATGATCTTGCCGATTCCAACAAAAAAAGTCGATACTGACATGCGTCTAAGATCAATAGTTTGGTAGTAAAATTAATATTTTATTGAAAAATTAAATCATTTTCTTGCAAGCATTGATTTGTTGGTTGGCTTCGACGCTGTCATTGCTTGCAGCTAGCAGAATGTTGCTTTGGTTTCGCTACAAAATGCTACTCAATGCTCAGAAAAGAAATTCTCTGCATGGAAGCAGAGAGAGATAGTTCTTTGTTATCGAACAGCAGAATGCCCGCCAATTAAAATTTAAAGCATTTTCTCCAAGTGTGTCGTTTGTTGCTGCTGCTTCAATGTTTCATTATTCAGAGAGAGTTTTTCTATTCAAAATGTTGAATAGCTGCGTGCAGAATTCTTAAGCTGCAAAATAGAAGTGCATGAAATTTATGGTAACAATTTAAGCTTAAAATGAAACGCCGTGCGGTGCAAATTACATCGCTTTGAAGCTGCGCATTGGTATGAAATTATAAATAGCCGAAGTGCATTGCATAAAATGTATTTTCATACCATTTAATAATAAAGTTAAATAAGTAAGGGAATGTCTCCGGTTATGAGCCATGTTTCCTTAAATCGAAATAAAATTGTCTGTGCTTAGTCATTGTTTGTACAGAAATTCTTACATGATTGCAATTAATATGTCATGGAAAAAATATACCCATTAAAACGATAATAAGACAAATTTTTTACAAAAAATGCGTTACTTTAAGATTTATCGCGGGCAAAGCCGCTGAGGGTTGCTAGTTGATTATAAACACAAAGTCAAGTAAGTCTACATACCTAGCATATCGGATGGCCTTACCCTTACAATTACGCGACAGCTTAGACGAAACAGTGGTTATATGGCAAAATCCTGTTCCATCTTCCACAAGGTTTTGTAGAGCAATAAAATTTTTTTTCGCTAAAGAAACAAGAAAAAATTCAGGCTCAAATTACCGAATTAAGTAATTTTATTTATGAGAAAATGATAATTAGTTTCAAATTGATCCTTACAATGATTGACGGCAAAGTGGTAAATGCGTTGACTGGGACTAAGTCTTCACAAAGCTGTTATATATGCCAAGCAAAGCCAACAGATATGAACAATTTGGAAAATATTGAGAAAAAACTGCCAAAGATAGAAAATTACACTTTCGGCCTATCAACTATACATGCTTGGATAAGGCTATTCGAATGCTGCCTTCATATTAGCTATCGGATGGACCTTAAATGCTGGCAAGTAAGGGAAAAGGACAAGGAAAATATGTTGGCTAAAAAGAAGGAAATAGTTGATAGATTCAAAAAAGAACTAGGAATACTGGTTGATCAACCGAAGCCTGGTTACGGATCAACTAATACAGGCAACACTGCAAGAGTTTTCTTTCAAAATTCCAGAAACTCTGCGAATATAACCGGATTAGATGAAAATCTAATTAAAAGGTTTTATAATATTTTGCAAACTATTTCTTGCGGATACGAAGTAGATTGTGAAAAGTTTAAGAAATATACTTTTGAGACTGCTGAACTGTTTGTTTCTAAGTATCCATGGTTTTACATGCCTCCGACAGTACACAAAGTCCTATTACATGGTGCTGAAACAATTAAATATGCGATATTGCCGATAGGCCAACTTGGTGAAGAGGCACAAGAGTCTAAAAATAAAGATTTTAAATTCATAAGAGAGCACAGAACGAGATAAGATTCAACCAACCATACAAACATAAATATATTTAATTATTTTTTATTATTATCAGATCCTGTGATTTCATATATGGGGCATTATTTTTGAAGTGATCCACCCAAAATTTCAAAGTACTCCGATTTTGATGAAATTTTCACCATGTATAGTTCTTAAGGTTATACGTTTAAGACGTTAATTTTGTAGGCCTAGAATGACGGAATAACTTTTTACAGGGTGTTTAATTTTTAAGTTTAGTGTGAGAATGTGAAAGTAAAACTGTCTTTAACTTTTCAACGAATGAACCGATTTGACTAAATGAAACTTCAAACGAAAGAAAATTAATGAACGTTTTAACTCTTTTGTAAGAATTTTGGAAAAAAGTTTTTTTCTATAAAATTTTTTTGAAAAATAAAAAAAAAAATTATTTTTTCAAAAAGAATATCCCCTATGATTTTTTTCGCAACAATTTTACAAAAATAATAAACTTATTTACTTCAAAATGAGATATCATCCAGGATGGTATCTCTTAGGGTTTTGAAGTTATGAGCATTTATGCATGAAAACTTCCAACTATTTTATTTCATCACGTTATTCCGTCACTCTAGGCCTACAAAATTACCGTCTTAAACGTATAACCTTAAGAACTATACATGGTGAAAATTTCATCAAAATCGGAGTACTTTGAAATTTTGGGTGGATCACTTCAAAAATAATGCCCCATATATCGTTTAATGATAAATTTAATAAAAACAAATTAAAAGTTGGAATTGAAGCAGTGCGATTGTTAAAATCTTCACCATATAAATCTGAGGATTCAGATTCTTCATCTTCAGAAAGCGAATAATATTTTAGCGCGCTCCTATATATTACATTTTTCTTTTTTTTTCTTATTACTTTTTTCTTCACCAAATTTTGAATTCCTTTTTTATCTACTTAATATATTGTTTAAATTTAATATATTTTTAACCTCATTCTCCTAACTTTTCATTTTATAATTGAAACTACATGTAAAAAAAATTGATATCTCCATTAAAAAAATATAAGTATATATTGTCAAAAAAAAAGTTATTTTATATTATATTTTTTTGGTAAAAGTAAAAAGTTTTAGTTTAATTACACACTAGATTACCAAGTTTTACTCGGGCGAAATAATGTAAAATTTTGATATTTATGTGACAAGATTTTTTTTGTTTATTTTTATTCATATTGTATTTTTATAATTTTTTTTTTTTTGCATTAAAAATAATAGTGTCGTGGAAGAATCATGAGAATTTCTCAATTCGTTTCTGAGCTATAATCTCAAATATCTTTTTAAATACTGTCACAGCAACAACAACGCCACCTAGCGGGTCAAACTTTAGACCTAGACGCTGAATTAATTCGGTGAATTACGGTTTACGAATGCTGAATTAATTCGCGCTAAAATCGCATTCTAGACCACAGTGAGCTGGTGGCTTGGCAGTTGTCAAATATTGACAATTGTCAATTTTAACCAGAGGAAATTTGTCGTAAAACGTTACACACGAAAACCCGCGTTCAATCGTAGTTCGATGCATGGTGTAATTAACAGGGTGGTAATGAATTTTTAAACTCTCTCATAAAAATGAACTCTCGATCTGTCAAAAACAGCTGATTGCATATTTTAAGCAAAACTATAGCAAAACGAATTTTTTGGTATGTATTTGTGCGTATTGTGAAAGTTTAATTTGATTATAAACGTGCAAAAAAACATGGATAAGAATAAAAATTGCTGAGACGCTGTGCGTTATGCAAAAATAGATTTAATTATAAAACTTTTAAATTTTTTAAAATTCCAGTTTTACAACTGGAATAAAGAATAAGAAAAACGTTTCGTTTTTAATGCATTTAATTTTATTTTAAAATATTAACCTGCTTTCTTCACTGGCCTTGATTCAGATTTTCATTTATTATTCAATGCTCCTAGGAAAATAAATTATTTAATATATCTTCCAACCAGCAATTTTTGAATATTAAGAAGTTCTCTAATGAAAAGAAATGAAATTTACTGTTAAATTCAAAGGAAATGAGTTATATTTTCAATTTAACATATGTATGTGTGAAATCATAAATTACACCCCGGAAAAAGTCGCATTAAAGGCAGCCTTGAGATTACGCGACCGTCGTGGCATGTGTGGAAGTGATGAAATATTGTTTTTTTTTTTTGTTTTTTTGGCCAAAGCGTGTCCCGACAGAGTGTGGTAATATTTGCACACTCGATTACATGTTATTTTTCCACTTTGTGAGCGACGAAGATAGCGACAGCACCATGTTCGCCACAAACAGTTCAACAAACATCAATTGCGATGTGTCGAGAAGAAATAATTGGTAATCCGCCAAGAGCAACGGTAACTTTTTAATATTTTGAAAAAGGAGCGTGAACAACCTTCATGGAGCGTATGAAAAAAGGTATCAAAGAATAAATGCTGTGAAAATTCATAAAGCGTCGAAATTGTTTTATTACGTATGAATGAAAATGTGGCAAGAACAGAGATGAAACTGAGCTGTGTGGGTGGAACCACTGATGCTAACTTAAGCTGGCTCGGTTACCGTTTTTGACTTTTGTTGAAATGAACAAATGAAAATTATTAAAAATACTGTGCCATTAATGTAGATCTTAAGATACTGGAGAAAAAAATAACATTTCAAAATGTTATGTTTTTATATAAAAGTGACCAAATAAGAGCAATTGGAAAAGAAGCTTAAATAAAATAGCAACCGTGTGAGATATCAAATTGATTCTGGCTTAATTTTAAAGTTCCTTTATTTTGAAGTAACCGCCACGGCTTTGCTACCAATGCTTCAAGCGGTCGGACCAATTTTTGATGACTCGGTTCAATATATTATGTATGGTGTTATTCCAGCAATAACGTCTCGAATGTTGAGACGTTAGCTCGAGTTCGTCCAAAGTGGTTGGCTTGTTAGCGTAGACTAAGGACTTGATGTAGTCCCTAGGGAAAATAATAGAGGGGTTTTAAGTCGCTTGATCGTGGCGGCCAATTAATAAATGTCGCCAAATTTCTCCTTCACTACTTCGAGCGTTGCGTTGCTTGTATGGCATGTAGCGCAGCTTTGTTGGAACCACAGCTAGGATATATCGATGGTGTCGAACTCTGGTTAATAGAAAGTCGATTAACATTACTCTATACTTATGACCATTAACGGTAACGGTGTCTCTTTTCTCATTTCGAAAGTTTGAAGTTCGACGAAACCGCCGTGCCATTTGATAACTGTACACAGTCAAACAGTCAATCTTTGTGGATGCATTGATGCCTCGTCTAACACTTTTGAATTGTAATCGTGAATCGTGATTGTAAATAGTGACACGTTTGTTAAGTTTGTTTTAATTTGAGTGGAAATACATATTGTAAAAACATTGTAAATAAATCTAAAAAATGCCGAGGAAGTGTTAAATTTGCAGAAAAGCTTGTAAAAAGTTTAACCAAAAATCAAGTGCGAAAAATGAACATAAAGAAACTAGAGATGAACAGCTGGTTTTGACAACCAGCCCGCTTTTCTCTGCTTTCTACTCCATTTTTCTCCGAGTTATTATAATTCTACCATGCTCGTGATACATTTTTGCATAAAGTATTGAAAGTTGCAAAAAGTGTACTAGTCTTCAGGGATTAAATGACCGTCTGTATAACATACTTTCATGACAGAGCTCATCAAACGAAAAAAGAGCGTAAAAAAGGACGTGATTGGGGCAAGAATGACAGAAACAAGATTACGCATTCCGCAGTCCCGTTATCTAATGCTCTCTTTCTGAACTGAGTGCATGACATCACACATTACTTTTGTTTGATAAAAACGTATGCAAATGTGCGATCTCTTAGGGAAATTGACGAAATCGAAAATAAATTCTATCGGAAAAATAAAGTAAAAATATCTGCTCTTCTGTATAAAAATATGAATATTTTCGTATACGAAAAAATATGAATTTTTTAAACTTTCAAGATTTTTATCTTCTACACTATTCGAGACCGATAAAATTTTATTGTACCAATAAGTTTGGGAGGTCCTTATACATATTATAAAAATAAGAAAAAAAAATTTTTAGGTGTGGGCCCCAAAGTAAAATTATTCAAAAGTCTGACAATATCGCTTGTGACGTCAAGCTCTCTCTCTCTCTCATTTGCGGAACGAGTAATCTTGTTTCTATCACTCTTGTGATCGGGGATCATATGAGCGTTTGCATAACAACGGCCTAAGAAGCAAGGATATAGCTTCAAGCTGAATTCGGCGAATTATAACAATCATTTATCATGCAATAACAATCGAGTTTAGCTACTACAGCTTTTTCGCACATTCTCATCATTAACACATTTAAAGTCACAATCCAAATATCTTTGAAATTTTCAACGATATCAATACAAGTGGCTCAAAATAAGCTAATGTGAGAAAAAATTTACCCACTAAAATATGGTTGGGCTCAAGGACAACACAAGACATCACGACTAACCATGCAAAAACATAACCATGCAATTACACAATAGTTTTTAATCTACTCTTGAGTTGACCTTTAGACAAGTTAACATCAAAAAAGCTACAATTGTTAACTAATTTACTCATACGGTTTAAAGGAGCAGTAAACATATAATTTGTTCTACTATATGGTAAGTAAATTAAATTGTTAGCATTTCTACTGCTTCTACGATTAGAGTTAAAATTTATAAGAGAAAGAAGTTCTGGAGAATCGAATACACCGGTGATGAGTTGGTGCAAATAGACGATATCTGCAGACTTCCTTCGCTCACTCAATGATTGCATTTTTAAAAGTTTTAAGCGATCCTCATAAGGAGGAAGGTTTAAAAGGTCAAATCCACTTAAGCCCCTTAGGGCAAACCGAACAAAGCATTTTTGGATTCTCTCTATTCGATCAACATGCACATTGTAACTTGGAGACCAAACTTGACTTGCGTACTCCAAGTGAGGACGCACTATTGCATAATACAACGTTGTAGTCGTAATCATGCTATTGAATTCTTTGGCCCAGCGTTTAATAAATCCAAGCATAGAGGATGCTTTTTTACAAATGTTATCAATATGAATGTTAAAGGAAAGCTTAGAATCCATACATATTCCCAGGTCTTTAACGACATCCACACGACATAAAGCAGTATCTTTTATTTTATAATCAAAAACTAAATTATTCCTTTTTCGCGAAAAGGTCATAGTTTGGCATTTATCTGGATTAAGAAACATATTATTTTTAGAACACCAAACTTCAAAAGATTTCAGATCGGACTGGAGTAGGGCTGAATTGTCTTGAGAATTTATTTTTCTGTATATTTTCATATCATCCGCATAAATAAGCAGATGAGAGTTTTTAATGATATGGGTCACATCATTAATGGCTAGAATAAACAGAAGTGGACCTAGGTGACTTCCTTGAGGAACACCTGATAACGCAATAAACTCAGCAGACAAAACCCCTCGGAATCGTATTTGATAAGATCGTTCTGTCAAATACGATTTAATCCAGTTTACAAAATATTGTGGAAATCCAATGGACTTAAGTTTAAATAGAATTAAATTGTGTGGTAACTTATCAAATGCTTTGCTAAAGTCAGTGTAGATACAGTCGACCTGGCAACCAGATTCAATGGTATTTAAGCAAAAGGTTGTAAAATCGAGTAGATTAGATACCGTAGATCTGCCATTAACAAAACCATGCTGACGAGTTGTTATGACTTCACGGCAGTGAATTTTTACCCGATCATACACGATTCGCTCAAAAAGTTTTGGAATCGATGACAGTTTAGCAATGGGCCTGTAATTAATAACATCATTCCTGCAACCTTTTTTATAAATAGGACTAATAAATGATTTTTTCCAAAACAGTGGAAAATAACTTTCGTTTATAGATTTATTAAATAACAAAGAGAGTGGTTGACACAAAATTGAACCGCATCGAGTTAACACTGCGGCAGGAATTCCATCAGGTCCAGCGCTAAAATCTTCATCGATCGAACTAATATATTTTAAAATATCCTCTGAGGTAAAGGATAAAGAGTCCAAAGAAACTCTGGGTGTAAAATTCATATATTCAAAATACCCCTCATCAGGATCAAAAGAATCCGAACAAAATGACTCTTTAAAAAGATTTGCAAATAAACTACAAATAATGACGGGATCGTCAGTAATTCCATCAACAGTTTTGAATGATGAAGGGAATCCATCGGATTTCTTCTTTGTGTTTATGAATCCCCAAAACTTCTTTGGATTAGACAGTATTCTCAGCTTTATATTGTCTAAATATTCATTATATAATGCAGCTGAGCTATTTTCAAATTCCAGAAACAAACGTTTGTAGGTTTCCAGGTCATTTGAGTCTAAACTACAGACATATTTCTTCCATGCCCTATTCCTGTTGTTGCGAAGAGTTTTTAAATCCTTAGTGTACCAAGGGTACGCACAGTTTTTCGCAAATTTGAGGCTATATGGTACGGACTGAGAGAACACAGTAAAGAGCTCCGTATAAAAAAAATTTATGGAATCATCAAGGTTATTTCCATTTAAGTACTCTAAAATAACATTTAGTTTGTTATGAAGTAAATGATTCAACTTCAAAAAGTCGGCTTTTTTAAAATTGAATTCATAAACCTTATCGATTGAACTCGAATTAACTATGCTCTCTCTGTCCGATTTATACCAAATGCTCAATGGAGGATGGTATTCATCAACATTAGTCAGAGCATGAAAGGCCCTCTTAACAATTACATTGTTGCTATCGGTAGTTAAGACCAGGTCAAGAAGTCTTTCAAGACTATTATAAATACAACTAACTTGTTGTAAGTCAGAACATATATTGTCAACAAATATATTGACAATTTTTTTGCATGAACAGAATGCATTTTGACTAAATAAAATATTTTGTTTGACAAACGTCAATACATTTTCAGTCGTTGTGTCGGGCTGAAGACGTGAAATGAATAAGAGTTTTCGCCTCGACACTGCCCTTAAATTAATTATTGGGTTATTGGGCTCAGTTGAAATTAAAATTGGTCTATTAGCCAATGGAGGAGTATAAGATGGCGGTGAAGAAATAATTGTAGCATTATTTATTGAAGGCATAGCTGAGGGCTGCTTAGCCTGAGGAGGGTTTGAAGACGTCTTGCGACGCTTATTATTTTTATTTTTATTCTTCCTCTTCTTTTTTGAAATATTCTGGTCTTCCTCAGACTGAATGTTTGTTTGCGTTCCGGAAGAGATTGTCTGAGACAAAGAAGACGAGATGTTTTCCGGTGAAGAACATTCATCGTAGACGCTGATACTGGGTGTGGCACTAACTTCGCTAAAAAATGTAACAATTTCTCTAAAATTGTTATTTAGCAAGTTAAGACTTTCACCAAAAAGCTTAATTTTTGAATAAAGCTCATCTGGGGAAAGGGCCCTGCACGAAGCACAGTACCAACGAAGACCTGATCGTACAGACATTAAATCGTCTAAGCACGATTTGGAAATACCCGCACAATTCGCGTGAAACATTTGCCCACATGGGTCAGAACAACTGAACATGGGGTTCAGAATATTCTGGCTTCTGCATAGGTCGTTCAAAGAACAAGCTGCAATATTTTCCACAGAATCCATTGGCAAAATTGAGCAAGTACGAAATGTGCTTATAGGGTTAAGCTATTTTATGTACTGAGCAACGAAGTGAGTGCACCGTTAAGAAACAATAACAACACTCACTACGCTAAAAAGAAAAACAAAGCACGCACAAAGAGGAATTAAAAAAAAAACACATCAAGCAAGCAAGCATGCAGTTTAAAAAAGCTAAACAGGAATTGTTTGTGTAACTAATTAATTTAAACAAATTTAATAAATATTAATTAATATTCAATAATTAATATAACCACTACAAATACAAACATAACACGCTGTGTATAATGTTAATTTAAAATTATTATCACAATTACCTGAAAGCAATGTACAATAATTACACTAACAAAAACATAGCAAAAATCACAAAAACAATAACACACAAAACACTTCCGACACCGACTAAAAGACGAGATCAACTGAAATATTGAAGTTGTTTTAAAGAGTAGAAAGAATGGAAAGAGTTAGAGACACGGCATCCTCGGCTTAGTGAAAATGCTAAGTAGACATATTTACACTTAATCAGCGATGCCTGCAACATACAGTTATGGACTCTTTTGATGCACAAGAGCTACACGTTTGTCAGTTATTTTGATGCGTAAAACATCAAATTTGTTAGCATGACATAAAAACATGTTTGCTTCAAAATATATCAAAAAATTTTTAAATTCCAAAAATATTACACAGAGACCCCTCTTAAGTCAAATATTGATGCCAAGGTAGTTTTATAAAAATGTAAATATTTTCCATGATATATTCGAAATTAAACATGAGCTGTAACTTAAAGGATCCTTAAGTAAATTCTCGAAAAAAAAAATTAATAATATCACTGTGTAACACCAAAAAATAACTGAAAAAACTCCAATGGTTTTTACAAGGTCACATTTTATACTATAGGGCCGTAGTTAATTTCCTTTAAGGCATGTTGCTACTTGGCGCGCTCTGTATTCGAGTAAAAATGTAAAATTTTTTAAAGGAAAACGGTAAGAGATAATGGAAAAAAATTTTTTTTGGGGTGAATAAATACACTCAAAAAAAATATATACAAGAAATGTCTTTTATTCATTTTTAATACTTTTTATGTATGAAATTATAGTATGAAGTTTTTTACATTTTTATACCTGGTTACTATCGTTACACAAAATATCCTTGTCCGATTATCTGCAAATTTTAACCGCATACTTTCCACATGTATAGTTTCCGTGTGAACTAAAATATTGCAACAATTTTTATTTTTTCTCTATTTTTTTGCGCAAAATCCAGAAAAAAACTTGCGTTTTTACGATTTTTTTTTTCAAGTCTTCATAATTTTTTTATTTTTTATCAAACTTAAAAATTTTAGTTCACACGATAACCATACGCATATTCTTTATGAATTTTGTTGATGAATGCAGTTCTTAAGTCAATTAGACCTTGTATGCATGAATATCTAAAAATTTTTTACAACATACGTAAATAATGAACCCATCATCGAAATATCTAACTAACCAAAACCAACCCAGGACTAAGACCTCCCCAACATCCCTCTATATTCGTTCCAATACATTCCTTTAAGAGTATAATGTAATTTTCTTTTTACGAAACCCCCTTCCCCTCTCCTATTATATGGGGTTACACTGGTCGATAAAAATATAAACCAAGCCCAAAGCTAACCTAGGTTTTAACCCCCCCAACATAATTTAAGAGTTTCCAAAAATTCAAGCTACCACTCAAGGCTTAACGCCCAACATCCCTTTTGTAACTGACCTTCCTACTTCACTCCTTATAGCTTTAAGAGCATTTAATTGTAGGCCTGAGTGCTTACGAATATTTCACCTAAGCAATTTAATATTTTCAAAATATGCTTGTTTAGCCTAAATTTTTGTATAAAGCACTCATTTAGAGTTACATATATAAAACGTGGTAACATTCTCTCTCGATATCAAACATATATTTGACCTCATTAAATTTTTTTCGTTTTTATTTCAGACACATCATGGTACGCTATATTTTATTGCCATCAACTAAAAAAAAATAAAACACTGAAGTTATTTACATACACGCCTTATTGTTTTTTTTTTTTATTATAATAGCTACAACAAAAATAAATAACAACGAAACAAATATTTATACAATGTCGACATAAATACATACATACATGCATAATAAGCAAGAATATGAGTTGGCTTGAAAAAAAAGTATTGCCTCATAAAAAACAGAACACAATCAATTAACAGGATAATACTCATAATTGGCAGCAGACACATTGTGTGAAAATCTCATTAGCTGCTCAATATCTACCACGACAATAACAACCAGTTGAGTATCTATCTGTGCTGATGACTGGCTTGAATGTGTGTGCAAATTTATGCAAGTATATATGTACATATGTATTAATATTTTCCAATGTTCAACGAAACGTAAATTCAAAAAAGCGCCCAGTGGGCAATACAGCAGTTGAACCGTTTATTAACCGATGAGTTTCCGTTTCGGAAAATTAACGCTTAATTAAAGTTTTATAGGAAATCCTAATATTTTTTGCTTGAAACATGTCTTTGATGGCAGTTGATGCCAATGTGCTGCAGTCGGATATCATTGTAGATTGATGGTTTTATCCACTTAACGAGGTTTTTCGGTTTCGAGACTCGTTTACAGGGAGCCTGAAAAGTTGTTTGTACGACTTTTGAATTCTGCATTTTTTTGTTTAGTGGGTGTTGGTCAAAGATTATTGAGATATATGACAAGTGAAGAAAATTTCCTTGTGTTTTTGCCTCACATGATTTTATAAGACAACAATATAGATATATTTTATGAAATTCAATTAATTAATGATAAAAAAACATTTCAATTAATATGAAAAATGATTTTTGTACCTTTCTTGAAAAGCTTTTTTATATTTAACAAAAGCTTTGACTTATTCCCATTTAAAAAAGTGTAAAATCTGGAACGTCGCATTTAAAGTTCGTTCAGACACCCTGCAAATTCAAAGTGTATCGAATCATTTTTTATTTCAAAAACACATTCGTTTAAGTACCGATAAATAAAAACATTTCTTATGTCACAAGCTATTTATTTACTAATGAACTAAATATTGGCCAATATATCACTTTTATTTATGCAGTTAGCTATGGGTAAGAGTTGCTGCTATGCCACAGTGGATGAGAGCTTATGTTCATTACTTAAACACTGAAAGCCCAAATGTAAACAACCACATTTAAATTAGCCGTGTTTTGGATAAATTGCGTTTATGACTGATATGCTCATGTGTATGTGTGTGTGTATTTGTATTTTTGTATTTAAGCTAGCATAGAAACACCTTGCTCGGGTAAAGCTCTCATATTTGCATAACAACGTACAGACACGAACACATAACATTTCATGAAATCGATTTTTGCATACCCTCTGAAGCTCAGTACTACTCACTTTAGAATGCTTTATGAACACATAAAAAAAAGGACCACATCAGGAAATTTAAATTTTTAGTGCAGCATGAGCTCTTATCACTAGTTTAACTTTAAATTAACCATTAACAGTAACAGTAACAGTAACAGTAACAGTAACAGTAACAGTAACAGTAACAGTAACAGTAACAGTAACAGTAACAGTAACAGTAACAGTAACAGTAACAGTAACAGTAACAGTAACAGTAACAGTAACAGTAACAGTAACAGTAACAGTAACAGTAACAGTAACAGTAACAGTAACAGTAACAGTAACAGTAACAGTAACAGTAACAGTAACAGTAACAGTAACAGTAACAGTAACAGTAACAGTAACAGTAACAGTAACAGTAACAGTAACAGTAACAGTAACAGTAATAGTAACAGTAATAGTAACAGTAACAGTAACAGTAACAGTAACAGTAACAGTAACAGTAACAGTAACAGTAACAGTAACAGTAACAGTAACAGTAACAGTAACAGTAACAGTAACAGTAACAGTAACAGTAACAGTAACAGTAACAGTAACAGTAACAGTAACAGTAACAGTAACAGTAACAGTAACAGTAACAGTAACAGTAACAGTAACAGTAACAGTAACAGTAACAGTAACAGTAACAGTAACAGTAACAGTAACAGTAACAGTAACAGTAACAGTAACAGTAACAGTAACAGTAACAGTAACAGTAACAGTAACAGTAACAGTAACAGTAACAGTAACAGTAACAGTAACAGTAACAGTAACAGTAACAGTAACAGTAACAGTAACAGTAACAGTAACAGTAACAGTAACAGTAACAGTAACAGTAACAGTAACAGTAACAGTAACAGTAACAGTAACAGTAACAGTAACAGTAACAGTAACAGTAACAGTAACAGTAACAGTAACAGTAACAGTAACAGTAACAGTAACAGTTACAGTAACAGTAACAGTAACAGTAACAGTAACAGTAACAGTAACAGTAACAGTAACAGTAACAGTAACAGTAACAGTAACAGTAACAGTAAAAATATGGATTATAATTGGGATTTCATTAATTTCAATTGAAAAGTATGAATTACAATTGAGATTTCATGAATTACAATTGAGATCTCATGAATTACAATTACAAAAGGTGTATAATTTCCTACTATTCTGATCATAAATAATCTTAAATAATTCTTTATATATTTTTAAGTGGTTTAAGTTTAATTTTTAGATTTTAACCCTTCGTTACATGATTTTTTCTCCCTCTGTATAAAAATATTTTATGTCTTTATTTGTGATTGGGGAGGTTTAGAGAATGTACAAACGAAATTTGGATGCTCTGCAATGAATAGGAGCGAAGTAACGCAAAATTGCATATGTGCAATTTCATGCAGGCAAGCAATAAAAATTAGTATATGATGGTTTGTTTATATATTAATTTTTATTAATTTGTATTTCACAGTTTTGAAATGGAATTATATGCTTTTAATAAATGAAACTAAGTTATATTTCCCAGTTTTTTAAATAGTCAATTTAAATTGACAATTTTAAACAAAGGAAAATATAAAACACTGATTTGCAAGATCACAAGGATTTTGTTTCTTAATTTGAAGCTCATTGTATAAGAATTCATTGAATAAGTACATAAAATATTATTCATAACGAAATTGTTTAAACAATTTCTATTTTGATTCTATTTTGATATATTATTAAAACATACTCTTGTCTAAACTATTGAGCAGCTAACATGAGTGTATTCATTACACCCTGGTAATTTACATGGTAAACGCTTGTTGTCCCATTGTAGCCAGAGATCAAAATGGTCCAACCGAACTTCTGTTTGAGATAGTGGGAAACTTCTTGAATGTTTCGTCATTTTTTGCAAAGTTTTTTGATAATTCAGAAGGTCTTCCACTTATTGTGGATAGTTTTCCTACTTTGTAAAGACTTTCACCACTTACAAACGAAAATTGACAATTATTATGTTTTCATGATTACCGCTTTATTGCTACGCACGCTTATACAATAGCAATGCATTTACAAATATTATCGTAAAGCGTATTTTTATCTTACAGCTTCCAATAAATGAGTGGAACAAATTGACTTCCCCCATAAATGTATTGTATTGTGAACCAATATTCGGACACTCAATGGATATTTTTTTACACAACTTCTTATCAAATCGTTCAGCTAAGGTCTCAGGACTTTTACTACAATGGTTTGACATCAAATTAACAACTTTATTATCTCTCCATGAAATCAAATGTACGTTAACATCATCATGGTAAGCTACATATTCCGCAGACTCTCCTCGAGATGTCTTCATTAATATGGGAACACTGGGTAGTTTCGACGGATTGTACCCAATAAATACCCCTTTTGGCTAGTTCAATCATTAGTGGTAGTGTTCATATTATGATTATGATAAAAAAAACTTTGTAATTCATATTCACATTAGTGGCGTCCGTGGCGTAGTGCGTGGCCGTTCGTTAAAGTGCGTGGCCGCTATGTCAACGAACTCGGAGACCCGGGTTCGAACCCCAGCAGCGACAGAAAATTATTTGAATTAAAGTAATTTTTCTGTACGGCCGCCACCTCTCTGTAAAGCTTCTTGAGAATAAGAACATTCCGTTCATCGCCGTTCGGAGTCGGCGTTAAGCCTGTAGGTCCGTTTCTTGGTCAATTGTGTGTACAAACTTAACAACACGCACAACACAATTGATCATAAGAAGCTAGGTCAAAGTCCTTTCAAGGGCTGAAATGGCCAGTTATTTATTTTTTTTTTTAATTCATATTAGAAGCACTTCCCGTAAAACTCTTTTATAACAATATTTACACAAGCCGAAGATCATTTTCTTCGTGGTGACGAAGATAGGGGCTGTTTTCTTGACCCAAGTTATTTATTTTAAAAATAAATTTATTTTTTATTTTAGCTTTATATATAGTTAAGTGCATAGAATTGCACATCTGCAATATAACTTCAAAATGTCTCAAATGCATGATATTGCATATATGCAATTAAGCCATTTATTTTATGAAATTAAAGTTATAATGCACAAAAAAATTAGTAAGCTTAAAGAAAATTAACTTCTATTCTGGAACATAACTTACATTTTAACGTTTTTTGATATTTCTTGTATAATTATTAAAAATATTCACTTATTTTTTCTACGTATAAGACAGACCATGTTCATATCAATATTTTGGACAAATTAAATCCCCAATTTCACAAAAGAAGACAATAACTAATAAAAAATGTCTAAATTTATTTTTAAATAAAATACCGTTAGGTATATTCACAGGGTGTGTATGCTATGTCTCTTAGAAGTCAACATTGCATATGTGCAATACCATGCAACGAAGGGTTAACAAAATCTTATTATTCTTAAGCACTTTCAAGACTCTCTTACGTCAACAAAAAATGTGTGAACATTTTCTCTTCTTTTATCCAAATTTGACTTTAAGAAAATAAACGATAAAAAATTATTTTACTTTCATGCATTTCGTTTTTATGTTCTTGATTTAAACGTTATTGTATGGCTGTTGAAAGAGATAAAAGGCTTTATTTAAAAGGCATTCTTTATTTAAAAGACAGGCATACCGACAGATAGAGAAACCAGTTTATAGTATAGCCATAACCAATATGGAAATTTCTCAGTTCATTGCATAAACTGGAAACATTTTTCAATCGTTGACGTTAACGTCCTGCACTTAAATAAATAGCATCGATTTGAATTTGCTTGTGTTTTATTATTTGCGCCATAAACACACACATAGAGCACTCATAGATATATACATAAACGCACTTAATAAAATCCTCACACATGCACATAAACACACAAAGAGACGACAGCGACAACCAACGTATAACGATGCATAACTAGTGGAATTAAAAATGGTGTCCCTGGCTCTTAACCAATATCCACTAATGATTTACGATGAGCAATCAACGATTTAGTGCGTTTTTTTTCATTCCTTTTTGTACTTTTTTCAGAGTACTATTTTTTCTGTTTCAATGGTACTAAAAACATATGCATATACAAGTATGTGTGCATGTAATAGTTCTTGAGTTGTAGGTGCAGGTGTTGTTGTTGATGAGATGTGCGTGAGTGTGTATTTTTGCAGTTGGCCTTAAGTTTACTCAATGCCACATGAGAGCTGTATTCAAACACCATAGGCCACGCATTTACGCACACACTCTCATCTGCATGTACACTAGTCGCCATTGTTTACTTGTTTACCGTTGGCGCTCTAATTAAAAAGGAATAACTTCATAGCACGACGCAATGTTATCGGAAGCTATCGCTAATGAATATACGCAAGGATGTGATAAATAGTTAAGTGATGTATTTTTTCTTTCCTTTTTGTTCTTGTGTTAATTTAATATTTGCCACACTCCACCCACACATGCACTCACTCAATCGCTTGCTTGACTCTGAATTGTCTAACGGAACTAACTGCTTTTGGAACTGCGATAACGTCAAGTTAATTACAAGAACTTTACGCAAATAAGTGTGAAGTGAGGGTTTCAATGAGTGGGATCAGTGAGCATATGGAACGCACTTGCAATTAGCTTTAAACTTTACGGAATCGCAGTTCTACTCTTACAAACAGTAAAGTCAACCCGTAAAAATAAGTGTTTAATAACTTGATGAATCAGTCAGTTTAAAGTAACGGTTACGAGCGCTACCCTTTCACCACATAAAAATCGTGCTTGGAGACATCAACGTCAAGGTGGACAGGACAAACTCTTTAGTCAAACGAACGGAAAATTCGAAAGTCTCCATTACAAAACCTCCGATAACGGACTGAGGCTTATAGACCTTGCCCCAGCCAGAAACATGGGCTTTGCATGCATCTTAACATTTTTAAGGCCACCTGGATGTTTCCTGATCAAAAACCTAGGTTAGGTTAGGTTAGGTTAAGAGGGAATGGCAACCTGACGTTGCCTACACGGGGGCCTATTGGTCCATTGTGGTTCCCTATGTCTGTGGACCTACTGTGGCAAAACCAAATAGAATCTTAGGCACTGGAGCAAGGTTGGTTAAACCAACCGGTGCTCCGTATAAATCTGAAAAGATCCATCAGTGGTGCGTCCACGAGCTCTTGCAGTTCTCCGTACACTCTGCATCCCATGTGGCGAAGTCGGCGTTGTTGAAGATTGGGACACTCGCAAAGTAGATGCTTGATGGTTTCTGTTTCCTCGACATCTCCACAGCTTCTGCAGAAGTCTGGGTGCGGGATTCCTTGTCGCGAGGCCATTGTGCCTATACAAGAATGCCCCGTGAGGACCCCTATTAAGATGCGAGTCTCATTTTTACTCATTGAAAGTAGGGATTTGGTCCTTTTTTCGCAGAGTTTAGGCCAGAGATGGCGAGAGATAACACAGTCGTCTCTATTTGATCAAGAGTTATTTGTGTTATTTCTGGCTTTATCATTTATTTTCTTCTTGAATTCTCCGATTGGAGCCATGATCGACCCAATCACAGAACTTCTTTCCAGTTCAGAGCCCTCCCTAGCCAGTCTGTCTGCTATTTCGTTTCCCTCTATGTCACGATGACCGGGGACACAGCAGATATTGATCTTGGACGGAGGACTGATTCTGATGAGAGCTTGCCGGCAGCTCAGTACAGATTTCGATTTAGTTGTTTCGCTGCGGAGTGCTTTTATCGCAGCCTGGCTGTCCACAAAGATTGTAATCCTTGATGGATTGATGTTCCTTGATTGGATTGGATTGAATATTATACAAAAAACTATATTGATCAAGTTTTGATTGAGGGCAGGTACTCTTAGAGTGTATTAGATGTATGCAAACACAAACTTCGTATCAGTATCTTATCGCAGCCCAGATTCGTTCATGTCTGTACACAGCAATCCAACACAGAGAAAGCTAGCAGTAAACAAGCTGCAATCAAAACAAACAGTCGAAATCTTTGCTGCATAATTTTCACTCCTGGACAGAAGATAATTCCAATTTATTGAAACTTGAACACCTGCCGTATGGGCTTGATTTCACTTTGTCCCATGGCAATGGTGTCGAGGTTCGTCGAATTGATGCCCAACAGATAAATCTTCAGGACGTTAGTACCATGCTAATACAAATACAACGTCCATCCAACCTCTCCTGGGCCACTCCAGACGCGACCAACGCCACGTTATAGTAGTTTTAACACCGGTTACACAACATACTTAAGTGTATATTGAAATTAATATATATACTGTATGTATAGCAACCAATGTTGGAACGAACAGTTCCAATTATGGATGATTAGTTGGGTCACCATCCACATTTATTGGCGGAAATCGAGACCAATCTAACATCTCTGAAAATTTATGGGCATTGCCACCCGGTTGATTAAGCGCAATCCACGCCAATCACACAGACCTGTTCGCGGCATTGAACTACCATAGCCAGTACGCTACTCCCTAAGGGGAGTCTGCGATAGTCTCCCCGGGCAAAAGGGATTTACCTCGACACACGCTAACACACACCGACACATCTGCACCCATCGTTCATGACTGTGGTGGCAAAAGCCACAACTATTGGATGTGCTACAGCGTAGACCACATCGCATCTGACTGTGTGTGACCCATGGTCACCACTAATTCGTACCTTTTCAAACTGGCACTCCGAGGCTACTAAGATGTACTCTCCTCGAAGTACCCAACTCTGTCACTTCGTATACAACACACCACACCAATAGACACCACACCAATCTATGCGTACAGTCGCCGAAGAGGTGATACTAGCGCCTTCGTCGAAACCTGTGGCACGAATAGCAGAAATACGCCGCACAGTGTTTTGTTTCATACAAGTTAGACGGAGAAAATTCATTTTTAGATTTTTTTTTATAGTTTTCGATGTTTAAGGTATAGGAAAGAACAAAAAAAAAGTATTTAAGAAACTTTAGACAAATGGGCGTGGGAACTCCCATACAAAGTAAAAAGAAGAGTTGGCTGTATCGTGGACACACCCGTAAGTTTTGACATGACGAAGTTTCTTGTTTGTTGTTAGTGTTGGTGTTGTTGTTGTTGTTGTTGCTATTGTTGTTGTTGTTTTTGTTGTTGCTGTTGTTGTTGTTGTTATTGTTATTGTTGTTGTTGTTGTTGTTGTTGTTGCTGTTGTTGTTATTGTTGTTGTTGTTGTTGTTGTTGTTGATGTTGATGTTGATGTTGATGTTGATGTTGATGTTGATGTTGATCTTGATGTTGATGTTGATGTTGATGTTGATGTTGATCTTGATGTTGATGTTGATGTTGATGTTGATGTTGATGTTGATGTTGATGTTGATGTTGATGTTGATGTTGATGTTGATGTTGATGTTGATGTTGATGTTGATGTTGATTTTGATGTTGATGTTGATGTTGGTGTTGGTGTTGGTATTGGTGTTGGTGTTGGTGTTGGTGTAGGTGTTGGTGTTAGTGTTGGTGTTGGTGTTGATGTTGATGTTGATGTTGGTGTTGGTGTTGGTGTTGGAGTTGTTGTTGGATTTGGAGTTGGTGCTTTTCGTTTAGCTTTTTTTTTGGTTCCCCATTGGTTGTGTTCTAATTTCAATTAATCCAGTAAAAGTGATGCATATGCGTCACTTTAGGCGGTTCCCTGAGGGTTTTTGACACGCCGTCAAATTTTTTTCTTATTTTTGTCATATGCCCGAAGACCTCACCTTTGTTTTCGTTCCTTAAAATTTACCGTTGCACCAGTAGTCACAGAGTTAAAAATCCATGCAACGTTTTTTCATGGCTGTAGCATTTTTACTGCATTATGTGATTGCATCCCTGAAATCATGACAACAAGTGAATTGTTTTGTAATTAAGTTGTGAAGCGTAATAACACATCCCTGCTGTCGTAAAACAAAATTTACCGTAGCACTCCTCCTGAGTGAGTAATAATTCCATGCAACGGTATTACATTTCTGTTACATAAGCTGCTATATTCACGACCTGACGACGCCGGAATTGTTTTTTTATTTTTGTCGTAAAGCCATGTATAAAACCTTTATTTTCCTTTTTAAACTTTTATCGTAGGTTATACACTCATTGAGTAAAAATTCAATGCAACGCCGCTGCATGAATGTTGCGTTATCGATTTTTGAGCGGCTCTCTCAGCGTCCCCATGATGTCAGAAATTTTTTGTCTAATTTTGTTGTGAGGGCTTTCAGTAGGCCTTTTTTGGCGTATCGTATTTTTAATCCTAGCCCTAATACTCAGCGAGTAATAATTCTATGTAACAAATTTTCAGTTGCGTTGCTTACGCAGCTCCCACTACGTACCTATGCCGTATTCAATTTTTTTTTTGTTTTTTTAATATAGTCAAAGAATTAACCTTTATGGTCATACTATTTTTTTAATCATAGCTCTTATACCCAGCGAGTAACAATTCAATGAAACGCAGATGAATTTTTAAAAAATTAATTTTTCAACTTTTTTGGAAACAAGAGCAGTACAACGTAACTTCGTCACGTCAAAACCATTTTACGCTATATCTTAGAAACGAAATAAGTTACAATATCGAAATCAATAGTAGACGTCAGTTATGTAATTTCTAAGCAATCGTCAAAATTAAGGCGCAATCGGCCAAGTGGGCGTGGTAGCTCCCATATAACTTATACACATTTAGCGCTATATCTTAGAAACGAAATAATCTATAATATCGAAATCAATAGTAGACGTCAGTTATGTAATTTTTAAACAATCCTCAAAAATAATTTACAGTCGGAGAAGTGGGCGTGGTAGCTCCCGTACAACTTAAACACATTTTGCGCTATATCTTACAAACGAAATAAGCTTAATCGAATCGAATTTAAAAGAAGACGTCAAATATATGCTTACTTAACAGAGTTAGTAGTATTTCTTACTTACTCTTACCCTTTTCTTACCCTATACTTGAAAAAACGAACGTTTTTATTTGTTTTTTATTAAACGTTATAAAATTCAATTATTTCTTTAAATCACATATTGTTCTTGGAATCTCAAGAATCAGGTAAGTTTAAATATCCGATAAATAACCCTTTAGCTATGTATTTGCAAACAACAGATCAGTCTGCTATAGTACCTTCGGTTTTTATATCTTACTTACTTACTTACTTAGAATATAACTTACAAGCAAATTATTTTAATTTTATAGTTAAAAACAAGCAATTTTTGCGAATTTCAATTATATGACCCAAGACCGATAGAAGGTTAAAATAAAGTATAAAACTGAAAACAGACATCACTTCTGCTATACAAAAAATAGTTTAAGATTTACTTGAAAAAAAAATGGGTGGGTCATGTATGACCCATTGTTCTCACAGGGTTAAAGATAAAAAAATCAGTAAACATACATCAATTAATAATATTGTTGCATTATAACGGTTTTAATGTTCACCTACAAAACAATTCGGGGTGGGTCAATATGACCCAATAGCCGTACAGGGTTAAGGATATCAAAAATCGAAAAACATACATGATTAGAAACTGTTTACCCAATAAAATAATTTTGGCCGCCTAAACCGATGAAATACACCTATGTGGGACGGCCATAGAGGTAACAATTTGGTACTTCACAAAAAAATTTATAATAAATATGATGTACCGTCATGAACAACATAATCAGTTTTGATTTTACAAACAGACATAATAAGCTTATGTTAGTAAAAATTTAAAGACCTAGATTTTCCATTTTATAAAAAAAAAAATAATTTAGATAATAGATCTATATTTTTTAAATTTAGATATAAACATGTATAAATAATGGATAAATTATTTTTAGGTGTACTAAGATACTAACAACATAATGTATAATAAATAACAACATAATGTATTGTTTTCAAAAAGTGGTCTACGGTTTCTGTGGAACTCTTCGTTCAGATGTTATGCCATTTTAAAGAAACTGGGGAAATCTTTAGGTATGGAAGCGAAAAGGCTACTTTTCCCATACAAATTTTTGTAACTTTGATTCCACAAAGACTACTAAAGGTTTGAAATTTACACGTAAGAAAGATATGATTTTCAAAAGCTTAAGTCCAAAATTTCAAATCATTCCGTGCCCTACAACCCGAGTTACAGATTTATCTCCGTCTAAATAGGCAAAAAAACACACTGTGCGCCGTCTACCAAGGCACCCTTCAGTAGGTTGTTACGCGTACTGCTAAGGAGCGTTACGATGAAAAGAGAAATGGTTTTTCATCGGAAAAAACGAGATGCTGAAAAGTGTGAGTGCGAGAAATTTGAAATGCATGGCGAAATAAATGAAGCTCGATACTTTTTCGGAAAGGTAAAACAATTGACCGATGGTTTAAGGAAAGGAGCCTCTTCGTGTTAGGACGAACATGGGAATCTAGTCACAAATATCCAGGGTACACTAGTTTAACCCGCATCCATCGTTTGCATCAAATTGATGCAAATTCTTGAAACACATTCATATACTAAAAACAAATATGCATATTTAAATTCAGAATTTTGGCTACCTCTCTAAAATATCAAAATAAACAAGTGAGCAGTTCTACAGTTCGAGATAGTCTTATACTTATCGCGCTAGAATAGTTAATAAATTGAAAATATTCCAATGAATAATATTGTCTTTTTGAATCTGCATCAAATTGATGCACAACGTACTTTTCGTTTCTAGAAATTTCCGATGGATGCGGGTTAAAGGAGAAAACACTTTCCTAGGCACTTCTGAATGTCGACAATATTATAATCCCGTCAATAGAGATGATGATCGTTGAAGTAAATACCGTTGAATAAATCGACTACGTAAATATTCAAAATTTATTTAAATACTTTTTTAATAAAATAAAATATTTAAGTATTTAAACAGAATTAATAAGAAATATATTAAAATCATGCACGAATTTTCTTAAAATATATTTCAAATATTTACTATTTGAAAATAAAACTATCGCATTTAAAGAAAATTTATATAAAAATATTGAATTTAAAAAACAACATATTTAAATTGAAAATGAGGAAGAAAAGTAAGATAGAAAATATGAAGCAAAATATGCAGGTAAATGACAACCGGTGCAAGATATTCGTGAGAAAATATCGAGTTGTCACTCCAGCCTACATAGTTTCATCATGCGATCACCCATCGCACTCACAAATGACATTGGCCAAACATCCAGGCTATATTACCCTTGCAGCAAAAACTAAACGAGAACTATAAGAAACCTGCAACTGCAAAAAATAAAACACAGGAACAGAGTGCGATGCTGTTGCTGCTTGTCGGCTATTTCTGCTGTGTGGAATATGTGTGTAGGTGTGTGGTATAAATAGAATTTAAATACGGGGAAAAAAACATGTTGTAAGGAAAATATTTGATTTATCCACGTAAATATTTAAATAAAATTTATATTCAGGCGTGGATAATGTTAATACGCGTTATTTCCCTTAGTGTCCAATCAAAATTATTAAATTTTTGATTTCATAAATCGATAGACAAGTAATTGAAAAAAATAACTGTGTAAAATATTATCGATATTTAATTGATATCGATATTTAAATATTTATCGGTAATATTTCTTTATGCACTAGATCAGATTTTACAAAAAGACCACTGCATATTTGTCAATACAGACACACACTCAAAATTATAGCGATTGAGATACGCAAAGAGCTTTAGAGATTTTTTTAAGGAAATAAAAATGTAAATGTTTCAAGATTAAAAAAAAAGAATCGTGATTAAATCCAAAAAGTTCTCAGCATAACAACTTTCTGTAAAGAATTTATTTACTGTGACATATTTATTTGCAGAAATAACAAAAAATTAAGAAAAACTTTTCTCAAAAATTATATCCCAAAGATACGATAAATTTTAAGAATTTAATACTTTCAACAAAAACCACTTAAAGCTGCTAACAACCGTAATTTCCAGCCTACCCATAAACAATGTAGGCAAAGATTTTGGGTGTCCTTATTGCCGGCATATCACAGTTTGTAAAATGTTTACGCATCCGGTTGAAGGCAGGGATAAAATCAAAGGAAATTCCTTTTCAACACTCGACCTTAACTGAAGACCGATGTGAAATGACACAATTTTATTACTCAAAAGAACAACAACAAAAGTCAAAGCAAATAGAACAGAGGCTGACATCAGTTGAGAACGTGGGACTACATTGGATAAGCATTAAACATGACATTAGGTGTGGCGTTTATTTGGCGCATAACCAACAATGTCGCGTGCGTGCAAAAGTGTAAATGTCGGCATGTCAAAATGCTAATGTCATTGTCACTATCAACGTTAGCTCGAAAGAACATCATCCAAATACCTTCAAGACAAATAAGAAATTAAATCAAAAGCATTGATATGTATGTATTTAACGGCATTGACAGCCTCAACAAACATTGCAATGTATAAAGTATCAGAATTTGTCACAACCCTTCCGCTTTAAGAGAACCATTATGTATACATGTTAACGGCATTTGGAATTTAACCAACTAAAAAACTTTTATCCTATGCATTATCCTTCGTATCCTGTAAATTAATTGAAAATGAATGACAAGCTAACAAATTCCGGTTAAAGTTTTTCAAAAGGGAAACGGAAAAATTGTATCTAGCAAAGTGTTGAAATACGGGGGAGGCTTCCGGCGATGGCATTAGAAAGATTTCCCTCAGCAGATTATCAATCAACAGTTTCAAAATACGCAGAGGCACAAAAAAGCAGAAAACAGAAGACTTGATTCCTATTCATGCCAGCAGATATCCTGCTTAGCTCATCTAATTGGAATCTAGTTGTAGTTGTTGTTTTATTCAGAAAATTGTAAAAGTTTTTCAGCAAACTTTACATTTCCCAGTAACAATAACTCAGACAGTACAGACACAGAAAATTATTTACAAAATGGGATTGTCAGGTACTCTGAGAAAAGGTTTTTCTTATTGCTTATGTTTATTTTATTTATTTTATTTATTTTATTTATTTTATTTATTTTATTTATTTTATTTATTTTATTTATTTTATTTATTTTATTTATTTTATTTATTTTATTTATTTTATTTATTTTATTTATTTTATTTATTTTATTTATTTTATTTATTTTATTTATTTTATTTATTTTATTTATTTTATTTATTTTATTTATTTTATTTATTTTATTTATTTTATTTATTTTATTTATTTTATTTATTTTATTTATTTTATTTATTTTATTTATTTTATTTATTTTATTTATTTTATTTATTTTATTTATTTTATTTATTTCATTTATTTTATTTATTTTATTTATTTTATTTATTTTATTTATTTTATTTATTTTATTTATTTTATTTATTTTATTTATTTTATTTATTTTATTTATTTTATTTATTTTATTTATTTTATTTATTTCATTTATTTTACTTATTTTATTTATTTTATTTATTTTATTTATTTTATTTATTTTATTTATTTTATTTATTTTATTTATTTTATTTATTTTATTTATTTTATTTATTTTATTTATTTTATTTATTTTATTTATTTTATTTATTTTATTTATTTTATTTATTTTATTTATTTTATTTATTTTATTTATTTTATTTATTTTATTTATTTTATTTATTTTATTTATTTTATTTATTTTATTTATTTTATTTATTTTATTTATTTTATTTATTTTATTTATTTTATTTATTTTATTTATTTTATTTATTTTATTTATTTTATTTATTTTATTTATTTTATTTATTTTATTTATTTTATTTATTTTATTTATTTTATTTATTTTATTTATTTTATTTATTTGATTTATTTTATTTATTTTATTTATTTTATTTATTTTATTTATTTTATTTATTTTATTTATTTTATTTATTTTATTTATTTTATTTATTTTATTTATTTTATTTATTTTATTTATTTTATTTATTTTATTTATTTTATTTATTTTATTTATTTTATTTATTTTATTTATTTTATTTATTTTATTTATTTTATTTATTTTATTTATTTTATTTATTTTATTTATTTTATTTATTTTATTTATTTTATTTATTTCATTTATTTTATTTCTGTCTGTCTGGTCTGTCTGTCTGGTCTGTCTGTCGTCTGTCGTCTGTCTAAGATTTTTTTAGATTTTAGAAAAATTTTGATTTTTACAAACATCTTAGTTGGGATATTGATTTTGGACTAAAAAATTTAAATTGTTTAGGTTATAAAAAGAGAATTTCTATACTCTAGATAATTCTAGATAAATTCTAGATAATTCGGAAGAGCAAATCACTTGAATAACTTTAAATATGTATTTATTTACTTCGAAATATGTCAAAAATTACTAAACTTTGCCAATTGTATAAAAACACAAAAAAAAATATAAAATTCACCTCATGGTCATATGACAAGTCATATGACAGTGACAGTTCAAAAGTGGCTATTTACAGTTTTTGAAATTTTTGAGTTAGCATTGGATTCGAATTCGTAGGGTTAAACTCTACCTGATAGTGTTTAAATTTTTGAAAAATTTTAAAATCTTTTTAGTCTCGTCTCACTTAACCCTTAAATGCACCGTGTATCTTTAAAGATACAACCATTCAAGAAATTCCTACGGCTATATTTTTGGTTTGATTTTTTTCAAATCGGTTCTATATTATTTAGAATATTATAAGTCTTAAATAAAAAAATAGGTTTTACCTCTATTTATTTATTTATTTATTTTATTTATTTTATTTATTTTATTTATTTTATTTATTTTATTTATTTTATTTATTTTATTTATTTTATTTATTTTATTTATTTTATTTATTTTATTTATTTTATTTATTTGATTTATTTTATTTATTTTATTTATTTTATTTATTTTATTTATTTTATTTATTTTATTTATTTTATTTATTTTATTTATTTTATTTATTTTATTTATTTTATTTATTTTATTTATTTTATTTATTTTATTTATTTTATTTATTTTATTTATTTTATTTATTTTATTTATTTTATTTATTTTATTTATTTTATTTATTTTATTTATTTCATTTATTTTATTTCTGTCTGTCTGGTCTGTCTGTCTGGTCTGTCTGTCGTCTGTCGTCTGTCGTCTGTCTAAGATTTTTTTAGATTTTAGAAAAATTTTGATTTTTACAAACATCTTAGTTGGGATATTGATTTTGGACTAAAAAATTTAAATTGTTTAGGTTATAAAAAGAGAATTTCTATACTCTAGATAATTCTAGATAAATTCTAGATAATTCGGAAGAGCAAATCACTTGAATAACTTTAAATATGTATTTATTTACTTCGAAATATGTCAAAAATTACTAAACTTTGCCAATTGTATAAAAACACAAAAAAAAATATAAAATTCACCTCATGGTCATATGACAAGTCATATGACAGTGACAGTTCAAAAGTGGCTATTTACAGTTTTTGAAATTTTTGAGTTAGCATTGGATTCGAATTCGTAGGGTTAAACTCTACCTGATAGTGTTTAAATTTTTGAAAAATTTTAAAATCTTTTTAGTCTCGTCTCACTTAACCCTTAAATGCACCGTGTATCTTTAAAGATACAACCATTCAAGAAATTCCTACGGCTATATTTTTGGTTTGATTTTTTTCAAATCGGTTCTATATTATTTAGAATATTATAAGTCTTAAATAAAAAAATAGGTTTTACCTCTATTTGTCATACTTTTTAAAAAAATTATGTACAAAGTCAAAAAAATTTTTTTTTTAAAAATGAAATAAACACTTTTTGACAGTTTAACTTCTAGGAACAGATAAATAATTTTGATTAGGAAAAAATGCTGACTGCTTTCGAAACATGTCCTTTAGTGATTTTAAGTGGTTCGAAAAAATTTCGATCATTTGGTACCTCACTGGGTCACTTTAGTTGGTTGTATCTTTAAAGATACAGTGTGCGCTCCCTGCAGTTTTTGATAATTTTAACTTTTTAAAATTAATGAATTAATTAAAATTTCATAACACATTTCTTTTATTTTGATATATTTTAATAGGGATTTTAGATGTGGGTAAATTCACATTGAATTTTTATAGATACAACCACTTTTTTTCAAAAAAAATTTTTAAAAAAACAAAAAAATTTTAAAACTAAAAACGCAGTTTTTATTTTTACTCAATTTAACATAAAATATATTTTTTCGGTCAAAATCGGGCGCCTTGTGCATTTAAGGGTTAATGGAGGCAGGAAAAAGAAGTGTGATAAGATAGATTTTCGGACATAAATGTGTTGAATAAATTTAATTGATTAAGTTGAGAAACGCAAATAATGCCCCCAATTGAAGTTTAACTTAAACATATTTTACACAAAGCTGTTCGAAATCTTGGGCTCTTTCAGATTAATCTTCATATTGTATCCTCATTCCCAAATCTGCATTTTATGTGTGAATCCAGTACTTTGAGGATATTACCGCAACAAATCCCATTCGCGGTTAATTAAGAACTTCCCTAATTTAATTCAACTGTAACTAAAGGCAATGAAGTGAAGTGATGCAACACCCTTAGCCATTAAGACCTTTCTTTAAATGAGCCAACATGCAGATAAATACTTCTTAATGAAGTTCACTTTAAGCAAAAAGCAATTAAAACTTCATCCATAATTTTTTAATTTTATTTTTTATTTATTTTTATTTTTTTTTTTTTTCTAATGCGCATATCCCGTTTCGTAGCTTATACCCTGACTTTTTAATAACTCGCTGAAGAAAGCATTTTTTCCGGCATCAAAATTTTATGGGCCAGTCAGCGTCTTGGCAACGATCTATGTATAAGAAGTTGAATGGTCATAAAAGAGCTTAAATTGTATCAAATTACTTGCAATTAAATCTAACAGCAAAGCATGTGCACCCGCATTTTATGGGACAAAAACAAAGAAGAAAAAAAAAACAAAAAAGGATAAGGACATTTATTGTACACACGCTCACGGATAAACATAAATTACAAAAATACTGGCTGTCGTCATTGTTTGAGTATAGCGTGGAAAATATGAAAATATGTATGCGACCATTCCTGGAAAACCATTGTCAGTTGGGCGAAATGAGTTTGGTAGCATGTGAATAGATGTGAGTGTGAATCGCATGAAAACGGGGTTTGCTTCAAAGCCTGTTAACGTTACATTTAATTAAGTTTCAACACAGATACATGCACGCACGCACCCACACATACATCATTCGCATTAATGTGTATAACAGCCATTGTTAATGTTGACATTTGATGCTGCGTGTGTTTAAACCTTTAAATTGTTGTTTTATATTTTGTCTCAAACAGAAAATTTCCAACACTAGAATCAATACATCCAAAACAGTTCAAACGTTATTTCCGCTTAAGCCAAAGATCCTATTTCAATACCTTCGAAAATCTGTTGTCAACCTTGAAGTGAAAGTTTTAATACAATAGTTCAAAGTTTAAATCTAAGGCCTTTCAGTTTACTTTAAGGCCTGACATCACTTTAGGCTCTTTAAAAATACGACATGTTTGGTGATTTTATTACAGAAAAGTTTAAAAGCAATCAAAATTTTGACTTTGAGAGTTTCTGACAATTAAATTTCATTCAATCTATCAGTGGCGTAAATAGGGGGATATTTGGGGATATATTCCTCCCTTCGATAGAATTTTTTCCACTGATTTACAAAAAAGTCTAAAGTGAAGATGGAAGAAGTAATTTGCTCTGTGGGCTCCGCCTAAAAATTATAAATTTCGTATTCTGGCGAATTTTGAGGCCTCGCTGTTTAAATTTTTCCATACAATACAAATGGTTGGTTGCATATTTCTGGCTAGATTGCTTGCATATTGGGAGCACTTGGTCTCAACCATTGGGTGCACTTGTCAGAATAAAGTTCGACAGCCGGAAGAAGACAATATTGTTCTTTTCTCGAGGGTTTTAGTATAGACGCATATTAGTGTTTTTTTTTTTCTATCATAACACAGTGTGATCGCTAAAAAATTACATGAACCATTTGTAGAAATTCTCAAAGAGAAACGTTTTGCGAGTTCAACGTACCTAGTGTGACCTCTCAATGTTGTCACAATTTTTTTTAATTGAGTTTTAAAAACTATATCTTCGAATTTTATTGCGCCGACATTTAATGACATTTTACAGTCATTTGCGTTTTCGGAAATGGAAAACAAAATCCACTTACATTCAGTAGAATTTATGGTGAAACAAGACTGTTCAAAAATAAATCCGAAAAAGTGCCAAAAGGAGGGTGGAGCGAAGCCAGTTCTTGCAGTTTTTGTAAATTTTTCCAAAAAATATGTGTCCCTTTTAATTTTATTGATAATGTTCCATGGAGGAAATATGTTTTTTCACGGAACTAACCTGCATTATAACCTGCACTACCTTTCCATTGAATCCAATAACATAGACAACGGTTGAGAAATGGCAGCAATTTTAACGTTTTTTTTTTTTTCATCATAAAACACTGATTCCCATTTATATTTCTCCTACCAAACAAAGTGGTCCAATTTAGTCAAACATGAACCGATTTTGGTCTTTCTATCTCGTTGGCAAGACAATAAGACTTAAAAACCTTCAAGCGATAATAAAAGAAAAGCGTGGCTCATTCCTTAAACTTGGCAATGTATATTGCAATCCAAATACTACCCAGGATTGTCTGAACACAATCGAAAAAGTTGACAATTTTTTTAATACACCGAAATGAAAGGCTTTTCTAGAAAAATTTGTAAATGATCAAGAAGAACCATCAAATATCTGTTTTCAATCCGTTCGTTGACTACTACATGATGGAACTTGGAGAAAGGTACACTTAACAAAAATGTTCATTTAATAATTTAATATACAGCCCTAGTCAAAAATATTTATATATCGCTAATATTTTTAAATGTTTAAGTAAAGAGCTCACTTAACTGTTGTTGGAAATAATTTGCAGATATATTTTTTGTTATTGCATTCTCTGCAGTATGTAAAGTAATCAAAAAAAGTATAAGCAAACCCAACGACATATGTCACAAAATAAACTTGTAAATGATAACTATTCTCTGGAGTCATAAGTATTTACACACTCTTTATTGGAGTCACTAAACAGAATTATTTACAAACTTAAGGGCACTGCCTAACTTTTTAGCCTAAAAGGAAGACGCGTAAATTTTTTTCCAAAAGACACCTCGAATTGAAAGAAAGACTTATCAGTCCACAAAACATTACGCTAAAACTGTGGAGGCCAGAGAATTGTTGGCCTCCACATATTTCTATTTTCCGTTAGTTTTTCTAAAACATATTTTCTTTACTTTGCATACTACACAGAATACAACCAAAAATTGCTTTGCATATTATTCAAACAACGGTGGGGTGAAGCATTTCGCTTTTTTTGGGGCTCACAGCACCCCCAAAAATTATAATCTTTTATTGTTTTTGGCTTAAATCGCAAGAATGCACATTTTTGCAAAAAACTATACTACTGAATAAAAGTCATCGAATCTAAATTTATTATTCATCGCTAATATCGAGGGCAGAGCAGAGATCTGCAATGAGTATTAATTAAATTATTATACTTAAGTCATGAGCCATGACTATTGGTGCAAGTGTGTACTTATGCCAACTCAAAAAAATACTTTGACTCATTTCCACCAAAATCAAAAAATACTCATAGTACTTCAACACCAGAGCTGTAAAAGTGTGAATTCATTTTCACTTTTTATTCTCTTGTTTAAAAATTCAAAAGCTGACATCTTTTTTCTAGCATTCAAAGTGTGAACTCTTTAGGCTTAAGCCTTTAGGCTGATTAAAATTGTTTTCAAGTCATGAATTGCAAAACTTAAACAATGCACACTGAATTGAAATTTTAACGAATGCAGCCGGCGATGGCTTCAGCCGCAAAGATTTGTTGTTGCGTCTGAAGTTGTTTTGTGTGTATTTGTGTATGCGTGTGTGACTGTTGGGAATGACTGTGATGGGTTGCCATTGGCTGATATCATGTATAGAAAAAGTAGTATATACAACAAATTGTAGAAGTTAATTTTTATACATTTTGTTAATAGTATTTATTGTTAATAAGCAATTTATTATTCTAGAAAATGTCAAAGGAAAGACACTAAGATCGGCCGTCGAAAACAAATGACAACAAAAATGCAAAATGCTGCTTTATATTTAGTAGTATTTAATGGTAGTAAATAAAATGTCCAGTGTTTCATAGTTGAAAAGAATGATAAAACTATTTATATATACTAACTATACTAACTGTTGTTCATTTAGTCTACAGAAGCATAAGATTGCAATCTGGTGCAATTGAATGCATTAAGAGTGTGTGCATTCCGAAATGATTCAATCTTTTACAGCTCTGGTTGCAATGAATTGAAAAATGCCAAAAAACTAATTAAAACACGTTAAACACATACAAAAACACTAAATACGCATTAAAACGGAGTTTGTGGGGTGAAACGTTTCATTTTGAAAGCACGGCTGGCCTCACACAACCACTCGATAGATATTTCACAAACACTTCATATTTTTTAAGAACAACATTAAACCAACACAACTGATATATTTACCTTGAATTTGTGTTGAGTAGTTGGAATTAAACACGATAAACTCACTCGATCAAAAAAACTTTTGGAACAAAATTGTTATCACTGTTTTGGAAGAGCAACACAATGCACGTCCGCACGCTTCGCTGTATCATAAAAAACTGTGCGGCAATGAAAGCAACACGTGACGATCAAGGGCGTAGGCAGGATGAAAATTAGGGGGGGCCAAGACCTTATAAATTTATTTTTACCATATATTTCATTCATGCATTTTACGAGTCAATGAAAACAGTTCAAATTAATGTATGGTGTCTTATTTACCAGATATACCTATAATCAAGCTAAATGGGAAAAAAATTTTCAACTTATGTTTATCAAACAAACGCAAGCCATAAGAGCAAATAAAGTTACATTTATTAAATTCAGGTTAAATTCAATTTAAAATATAGTATCGATTAAAAATTCACTTTAAAAAAAATCAACAAAAATTTGCAAAAACTAAAATTAAGAAAAACTCAACAAAATAGTACAAAAACTTAAACTAAAGTAATAAAACGAGAATCAAGGTGCAAAAAAACAAAACACAAAATAGCGAAATTATAACAAAAAAAATTATTTTCTAATTTGAATAACAGTCGGCGAGGATTTTCTGCAAAACGGTCAATAGTGTCGATTATAATGCTTTCCTGGTTTTCTGCCACAAATTTGCGATGAACACTCAACATGCACAAACCTATAATAAAAGAGTTGTGAAAATTCTTCTTATATATTTTAAGAAATCAGAATACACAAAAATGTTTGTACCATTCAATCGATCATCGCCCATCGTTGATCGTAACCATGTTTTCACTTTTCTTAATGTGCTAAACGAACGTTCTATTGCACATGTTGTGCATGGTAGAGCGCGCAGGATTTCCAGAGCTTTTTTTGTAGCTGGAAATAAAGAAATCGCGTTCTCCACCAATTCCGCAGGTTCTAATAGTTTTAAGTCTTCTTGCGACTTATTTTTATTTTTCCAAACAGCGTACCAAATTTCCGTTTCCATTTCTAAATCCTCTAATGCATAAAATTTGGCAACTTCTTCAATTTTCGATTTGAAATCTTTCATGGGTAAAGAGAGCATATTAAATGGATGTAAATATGTTATGTTAAATGCTGGACTATTATTTTTAGAAAAGCGCTTGTCGAGGAAGCTTTGAAATGAATCCAAGTATGGAATTATTAATGCGCATTTGTAATATTCCAATGCTGTTTCTGCAGGGTGATTCGCGCGGAATGCTTGTCGGCGACAAATCCTTGGGGCTTTGATCTCAACATCGAAATTTTTTGCTAACTCTACTGCCTCACCAAACAGTTCCCCAACACAGTTATCTATGTCTTCGCGGTGCTCTCTGACAACAGTTATAATGCTTTGAATATGTTCAGCACATTTTATAACATGAAGAGTTGAGGACTGTAAGCCATTTACAACTGGCTCTAGTAATGCAGAGTACTTTGCGATCAGAAATACCGAAACGATGAAGGCTGGGGCTAAAGCAGCCGAGAGAAGCTGGAAGGCTATAGGCCTGGTTTTAGGGTTGCCTTCGTACGACAACTTTTCCAGCGCTTCCAAAATCTCTTTAAATTTTTTTTTAAACAATCCAATACTTTTATACTTTTGAGACCATCGCGTTTCACTTAGAAGTGGTATGTTTGGAGCATATTGTCGGCGCAGTGGTGAATCTCGGAAAAAGTTTATAATACTTTTTATTGTCTCAACAGCATTTCTTATTTCAATTATTCTGTTTGTGTCATTCACCACCAAATTCAAACGATGACTAGCACAGTGAATATAAAGCGCTTTGCTATATTTTCTCTGCATTATTGCCTGAACGCCTGCATCTTTACCAGACATTGACGAAGCTCCATCGTATCCCTGCCCAACACATTTTTTTGGATCGAGTCCTTGAGTTGCAATGAACTCGTCGATTTCTTTAGCAATGGAGCTTGCATCCATTGCTTTAAGTTCAATAAATCCAAGAAACTCCTCCCGAACATTATGATTTTCGTCACAAAAACGAATGCCTATTGAGAGTTGTTCCTTTCCGGAACAATCGGAACTCTCATCCGCCAAAATGCTATAAGCCGTTGCTTTTAGCGCTAAGGTAACTATTTTTTTCGCGTATCACTACGCCACAATAATTAATCAGCTCATCTATACTATTATATAAAAGGGTTCTCTCGGATTTTTATCGTTCAATCACGGGGTAACCGCTGAACCGATTTTAATAATTCTTTCACTATTCAATTGCTAGAATAAGCAACCCTGCTACTGGGTACTATGTTTTTGGAAAAACTTTTGATTTAATTATTTCAGAATTCATGCATTTTAATCCATGCTGTCATTGTATAAGCAGCACAAAATAACAACAAACAATAGCTTAAGCTCTTTGTTGAGAGAGAGAGGTGAGAGTCTATAACTCACCGCGCTGCCATCTTGAGTGGATAGTTGCACTCAGTTTATTTCTGCTGCAGGGTTGCCATAAGCCCAATATATCGTATTTATTTTGATTTTCATACTTAGATTGCTTTCCACTCTTTTTATTTCAATAGCTACTGAGTTAAAAAAGCTAATAAATAGATTGAGATAAATTTTACATAATTTTAGAATAAAGCTGAGTAAAAAAAAAATATTTAAGATTTTCATTAAAGGCCATTAACATTTTTTATTAATGGCGAAACTAACTTATATGATCTTATGGTAAAATTGGATGGTAGTAATCATGGTTGAACTAATGAAGCTGTCGCAAGGGTGAGAGCGAGGGCCCATAAATGTCAAATCGAAGTTGATAGCTCATACAAAATCTGAAAGCGAAAATTGATAACATGTAAAGCCGATGAAGTTGTTGTTGTTGCTTTTCATTGAATTTGACAATTGTGGGTACTGAGAAAAGAGTACGATCGGCCCAAATATAACCTTATTAATTTAACCATGATGGTGATTTCAATTGCATGTAAGTTGTGGGGGTGAAATGTTTTGTACTACCATGTCTGTTGTGTGTTCAACGGTCTGAAATGTCATTGCGTTAAGTTGTGGCTTGAACAGCTGCTCAAAATATCGAGTCTTTATTTAAATATGTTTTCATATTTATATTTATATTTATTATCCCAAGCAACGCTGGGAATGGGTATGCTAGTTCTGTATAAACGGCGACGTATACTTCGCATTTTTCCCAGCATTATTTATATGCTCCTTCATTACACTATCGCCTGCATTTATTTGAAGAGTGATTAAATCCATTAAAATACCTGTACAAAATGTTGGATTTGAAAACTATGTAAAATCTTTAAACTTTATGGAAAGCTCTTTATCAAATGGTTGGGTCTTAGGAGTTTTATTATAAATATAGATTTACGGCCGTATTCATAAAAATATCTTAAAATAGCTTTAAAACGTTCAATAGTTAAAAAGCTTTTTGTTATAAAATTTTTTACAGTGTAATTTTTTTTATTTTTTAAACGTGTCATAAAGCCTGTTAAAATATCTTTTTAATGATATTAAGATCATGGAAATCGGTTCAGCCGATTCTGAGTTATTGCAGTTTAAATGGAGCTCTTTTCGACCATTTTCGCGTTTTTTCGAAAACTTTCCCACTGTGCCACGCCCAAAAAATCGCAAAACAGTCATTTCTAAAAATGAGGGTTTTTTGTATTGATCAAATTTAGCTATGAACAAAATTTCATCGATATCTGAGGTGGTCGGGTTCAATGCATCTCGATTTTTACATGAAATTCATCATATATGAAAAGCAGCAGACAATTTTTGCCAAAATTTATTATTTTTGAGTTCGAATAGATATATGAAAAATACTAGTTTACTATTGTCATTTTGCAAGAATAGGTCTGTTTATTGACGTGGAAATTTGACATTCAACACTAAAAAAATAAGCAGTAAGTTTGTGTTAGTGTTAAATTTGTTAAAGATAATTGGAACAAATAAATTATTAGATTTATTTAGCTTTTCAATGTGTATTTTTTGCATTTTTATAAAATATCTGTAAAATTGCAGCAATAAAAATACGAATCTGCCAACTACAACAGCCGGTGCTTTTTTCCACACAAAAATTTTTACTCCACACCAAAACTTCTCTTGTAGAATTACATGCCTTTAAATTTTCGTTGTTATAGCATACAAGGCTTTAATGAAAAAAATGAAACACTTCCAAACATGTGTGATCCGATTAAGCTCTGATAAAACGGAAGTGGAAAATATTTTGAAACTGTTCGATACAGTTACTACCAATACTTAAACCTTAATGCAAACGGCATTAATAAACGGCATCGCTTCAAATGCTATTTTTTACTCCATGCAAATATATAAATAAATAATTATCGTCAAAACTATACAATATCGCTTAAAAAATACTGATTTGCTTTTGACTTTTCCAGCCTAAGATTCAAAGAAAAAGGAAAAACCACATATTAAAAAGGAATAACATAAAGGAATTACTTTCAAAGCCATCGATTAAATAGAAAATCTTACATTTAGGGGGGGGGGGGGGGGCAGTTGCCCCTTGGTGACGATATGACACTTGGTTGTATGTAAGCGCGCTGTCAACATTTCACAAGTGAAACGCTTCACACACCGATGGGTTGGTGCCGCTTGTAGCAGGCAATATTAAGGTTAATATTAACATAATAATATTAATAATAATAATTTTCTACAAATTTATTTATAAACTTTTGTGAAAATTTAGGAAAATGGATGAAGAAATCGTTTAATTATTGCTGCTGCTGTTGCTCGCATATCGAGTGTTGCTGCTTTTCACACCCTTCTTTGCTGTTCATGCACCTCAAGCTGCTTCTCACGCTCTTCGCGCTGTTTCATGCTATTAATGGGAACAATTAGCTGTTAATAGGAATTCACCTACTCTGGTGAATTTCGTAAGCTTTTTATTTATCAAGGTTGCTGCAAGTATGGTTGAATTCAAGAATGATAGAAACAAGATTACGCGTTCCACAGTAGCGTTATCTAATGCTCTCTTTCTCAATTGAGTGCATGACGTCACACAGTACTTTTGCTTGACAAAAACGTATGCAAATGTGCGATCACTTAGGCAAATTGACGAAAATAAGTTGAAAATAAATTCCTTCGAAAAAGTAAAATAAAAATATCTACTCTTCTGTATAAAAATATGAATATTTTCGTATACGAATAATATCAATTTTTTAAACTTTTAATATTTTTATCTCCTAAACCATTCAGGACCGACAAAATTTTATTACACTAATTGGCTTAGGAGGTCCGTCCATATACATATTATAAAAATAAGAAAGTATAAAATATTTAGGCGTGGGCCCCAAAGTAAAATTATTCCAAAGTCTGACAATATCGCTTGTGACGTCATGCTCTCTCTCTCTCTCTCTCTCTCTCTCTCTCTCTCTCTCTCTCTCTCTCTCTCTCTTTCTCTGTTGCGGAACGCGTAATCTTGTTTCTATCATTCTTGGGTTGAATTAATAAGGGCTCGTTCATGAACTACGTTGGGGGGGGGGGGGGGGTGTTTGAAAAGCACTACGAAAAGTAACGGAGGGGGAGGGGCTTTCAGATATTGTTACGTTACTAAAAATTAAAAAAAAATTCGAAAAATTCTTAATAATAATATCCCATAATTTAAAAAACATGCCATCCGTTCATCTTCATGTTTGACCGTCTTGACTCTAAATTGACGGTTTACTATTGACGAGTGTAAGGGCTCGTTCATAAACTACGTTACCAATTTAGGGGAGGGGGAGGAGTTTTGAAAAGCACAATGAAAAGTAAAAACAACAAATTTTCGCTTTCAGATTTTGTATGAGCTGTCAACTTCGATTTGACATTTATGGGAACTCACTCTCACCCATGCTTGGAAAGCCATCTCAAGAGAGCGCTACCAATCGGCCATTGAAAACACAAGCCATGTTGAAAACGTTGAAGTGAAAAAAATAACAACTTCAGCATCTGTAGATGCATTTTCAGAAACACCTGTTTTTGACAGGAGATGTGTTCTTGTATAAGAGAAAATAAGCAGTTGTCAATGCTACCTTGTATTATTATACCCATGGTATATACCCATGTTTCAACGTTTTCAACATTGTTTGTGTTTTCATTGGCCAATTCAGAGCGCTATTTTTTTGGGTATATTTTTTGACAGGAGATGGTTTCCCGAGCAACTGTCAAAGCTACCTTGTAATTATTATATCACGATTATACCATGGTAGTCAGCAACAATCGCACACAAAAATAATTGCAAACTTCTCTGCCGCGTTTCTCTTTGTGTTGTTTGTGATAAAAAGCTTTTCAACTCTATGTTAATTTTAATTAGCTTTTTCATTGTTACGATGTTACCGGAATAAGAAAATGTAACAATAGTGCGGTGCCAATTGATTGTTACCATAGCACCAAAATAGGGCTGTTAATGTAAGATGTTGATTACAAGATTTGAGAAACATATTTTGTTTTTGTTAGCGGAAGGTCGAGTTCTCTGTTTTTGAGTGGCTTGCCTCAACCCTATTTTTCTTTTATCAAGTTTCTTATTTGCTTACTAATAAATGACAAAAAATGCATTAAAATATAGAAAGAAACTTGCTGCGCATAAACGAATGTGTCGCTCATTTTTGCTCTATATAAAAGGAAATAGCTTCTATTTTAACAAAACAAAAACAACAACAAAAATATTTTTACCGTTTTAAGAAGTAGACAATTGATGATTTATTGAAAATGAAAAGAGTTCCCAATTAGGAAAAAATCCTAAACTATAGAAAGTGCATTTAAGCGAATGTGTATCACAGTATTTTTAAATTTCAGCTCTTTACTACATTAAAAAAATTTAATTTAACTTGTGGGTGATAAAAATCCCCACTCTGTAAAAAAAAAAATAAACCACACATTCAAAAAATCGCTCAAATGTCATTTATCCTCAGGTCAGGCATCTATGAAACGAATATATGCTGAAGATAAAGTTTTATTTTAGAAAAGGTTTCAAAGGTTTCTGTCTTGCACAGGATTCTCTGCAGTTATTTATTCTATGCCATCATTATCAACACATTCCTTTAAAACCATATATATTTATTCAACTTCAAAAACTTTTATATTTACTTTAAAACTCATGTATTGGAACAAAAGTGAAGGGCATATAAGTTTGGCTTGGGTTTTTTTATTCTAACTTTTCGTTACAGGTAAAAGATTTTTTAAGTTAAATAAGAAGTTTATTTCCAACAAAAAAGTACAAATTGAGCGAAGACTAACTTCTTAACTTTCAAATAATTGGTACTACAAAAATATGGAATATATTTAAGTCCTTTTTGAACTTATAACATTGAATCTAGACAAATAAAGCGATTAGAAAGAAATTTAACTCTTGTCAAATGAATTCCAATTATCCACTAATTATATCTTTAAAGCCGCTTGGCCAACAACATCTGTGTACAATACATTAGGAACAACCAAGGCAATTGAGTTGTTTTCGAGCTGAACAACAGAAAATATTATTCATGTAAATATTAACAATAGATGCCTCAAATTTAAGCAAATAATTGTTATTGTTGGTTTATTTTTAGTTAAACTGTTGCATATTTTGTCAAATATTCCTGCATAAAAGCAAAATGTAATAAATCCATTTTAACGATGCTTTTGATAGCTCATTTAATTTTTATTATTTGCCACAGTCTGGAAAGGTCATCAGCTTGCGTTTGTATCAAATTAAAGCATCCAACGGTACATGAGTTAGGAACCACCTACAGACAGGCTGCACAAGTTGTTTTTCCATACATAAAATAAAATATCTAGAAGCCATTTATAACAATAATTATAAAATTTTTCTTCATTAAGTATCTAATGGACAACATATTATTATCAATGTTGTAACAAGCAAAGTCACCATAAAACGCGGTCGAATTTGTAAACTAATATCAAAAAACAAAAAATTATTCACTTAAATGACTTATTGACAACAGACAGTGAATTAAAAATAATCTTGTTGAAAATTGTTTTTCACATTTCAAGGTCAGTTTATTCGATATGAATTCGAAGAGTTCATTGTCTCATATTGAAACTCCATTTGCAAAAAATCAATGAGTACAAATTTAAAACCTCAGTGTGCTCTCCTGAATCTACAAGCAAGACGATCCCGCAATTTGCGCCAACTAACGTGGGATAAGCCTTCTTAATATCGTTTATAAGGTCCTGTCGAGAGTATTATGTGAAAGACTAAAGTCCATCGTAAACCAGCTGATTAGACCTTATCAATGTGGCTTTAGACCTGGCAAATCCACTATCGACCAGATATTTACGCTACGACTAATCTTAAAGAAGACCCTAAAGAAACAATCCGACACGCATCATCTTTTTTCGATTACAAAGCCGCCTTCGACAGTCCAATAAGGATGACCTATACTCCACCATGTTTGAATTTGGTATTCTTGTAAAGCACAGTTAAAATCGGGAAGGACCTCACCCCTGCATTGGATACAAAACAAGGTTTTAGAAGAGGTGATTCCTCGTAGTGACACGATATTTGACAAGAGTATTATGGTGCTGACGTATGCTGTTGACATCGAATCATAAAACGCGCAAAATCAGTGCAGCATTTTCCAGATTAGCGAAAGAGTTGAGTCAAATGGGTCTTGCAGAGAATGCAGACAAGACAAAATACCTAGTGTCAACAAACAAACAGTTGCAGCATTTTGGAAACCACGTCACCATCTTAGAGGTTGTTAAGGACTTAGTCTACCTGGGATCCAACGTAAACTCCTCCAACAATCTTAATCTATATCTATATATATACCTATCTGTCTATATCTATATCTATACATATATATCTATACATCTATATCTATATCTATATCTATATCTATATCTATATCTATATCTATATCTTTATCTATATCTATATCTATATCTATATCTATATCTATATCTATATCTATATCTATATCTATATCTATATCTATATCTATATCTATATCTATATCTATATATATATCTATATCTTTATCTATATCTATATCTATATCTATATCTATATCTATATCTATATCTATATCTATATCTATATCTATATCTATATCTATATCTATATCTATATCTATATCTATTGTTATACCTTTATCTATATCTATATCTATATCTATATCTATATCTATATCTATATCTATATCTATATCTATATCTATATCTATATCTATATCTATATCTATATCTATATCTATATCTATATCTATATCTATATCTATATCTATATCTATATCTATATCTATATCTATATCTATATCTATATCTATATCTATATCTATATCTATATCTATATCTATATCTATATCTATATCTATATCTATATCTATATCTATATCTATATCTATATCTATATCTATATCTATATCTATATCTATATCTATATCTATATCTATATCTATATCTATATCTATATCTATATCTATATCTATATCTATATCTATATCTATATCTATATCTATATCTATATCTATATCTATATCTATATCTATATCTATATCTATATCTATATCTATATCTATATCTATATCTATATCTATATCTTTATCTATATCTACATCTATATCTATATCTATTGTTATACCTTTATCTATATCTATATCTATATCTATATCTATATCTATATCTATATCTATATCTATATCTATATCTATAGCTATATCTATATCTATATATTTATCTATATCTACATCTATAACTATATCTATTGTTATACCTTTATCTATATCTATATCTATATCTATATCTATATCTATATCTATATCTATATCTATATCTATATCTATATCTATATCTATATCTATATCTATATCTATATCTATATCTATATCTATATCTATATCTATATCTATATCTATATCTATATCTATATCTATATCTATATCTATATCTATATCTATATCTATATCTATATCTATATCTATATCTATATCTTATCTATATCTATATCTATATCCATATCCATATCTATATCTATATCTATATCTATATCTATATCTTATCTATATCTATATCTATATCTATATCTATATCTATATCTATATCTATATCTATATCTATATCTATATCTATATCCATATCTATATCTATATCTATATCTATATCTATATCTATATCTATATCTATATCTATATCTATATCTATATCTATATCTATATCTATATCTATATCTATATCTATATCTATATCTATATATATATCTATATCTATATCTAAATCTATATCTATATCTATATCTATATCTATATCTATATCTATATCTATATCTATATCTATATCTATATCTATATCTATATCTATATCTATATCTATATCTATATCTATATCTATATCTATATCTATATCTATATCTATATCTATATCTATATCTATATCTATATCTATATCTAAATCTATATCTATATCTATATCTATATCTATATCTATATCTATATCTATATCTATATCTATATCTATATCTATATCTATATCTATATCTATATCTATATTTAATTCAATTCAATTTTTTTTTTTATTAATTAATAAGGCAATATTTGTATAATAAGAAACAAGTTCTTTTATAATACTAACAATGTTGGCATACGTACTGAATAAGTGTAAATATAATAAATAATTAAAACTAGTAAGAATAATTAAACTTAATAAATAAGAATATTCCTGATTATTGTAAAAAAATTAGTAGAAAGGAACAAGTGACAGCAATAAAAAATAAATATAACTATAATAAATAAGATAAGAGATGAGAAATAGGGAGAAAAAGAGATAGGAGTACAGCTGCAGGTTTATGATAGTTTGTAAGCTAAAGTAGATGGAAAAATGGTTACAGAGTATATTAACTTGAGAAATACTCAAAAATGGCACGTCTAAACATTCTTTCGCTAGTAATAGCTTTGAGTTGACTAGGTAAAAAATTCCATAGTCTAATAGCGTTGACGAAGAATAATCTTGAGGAATTCAAAAAGTTAAAGTTAGGTAAAATGATCATCCGACTTCTTTGTAGTCGACTAAATTGCAATTTTTCATAGAGATAAGATGGTTTTTTTGTGTGTATCAATTTGTGTAAGAATATGCAGTTTCTGAAGCTTAGATAGTTAATTAAGTCACAACCGAGGACACTTTTCTTAAACTGAGATATATGGTCAAACTTGCGCAGTCCATGTACATATCTGGTGGCATGATTAAATGCCATCTGAAGCTTTAGTTGTGATCTAGAATCCAGCTTGCTGTAGACTATCTCAGAATAAGTGATAACTGGAACAATTAGCTGTACTACAAGCTTTTTCCTGATTTCAGTTGGGGTAAATTCAGCTGTCACTCTCAAATTACGTAGAACATAATAAATTTTTCGCACTACATTATTAATATGATCAGCACAAGTCAGCGAGGAATTGATATAAAACCCAAGGCTTTTTGCACAACTTGTTAGTTTTAGCTTTTCAGTGCCGATGTACAAATCAGGGATGTCCTCAAAGAAAACTTTATCTTTCGAAATAGGTAGCACTACCGATTTCAAAGCATTGAGTTGAAGACAATTGCATAGTGCCCACTTATTGATGGAATCAAGATCCTCATTTAGTCTGCAAGTTAAGTCATCAAGTAGACCGACTCTACTGGAAAGATATATTTGTACGTCGTCTGCATAGGCATGCATAGTAGAGTGTTTGCAAACACTAAATATGTCATTGACAAAAATGACAAATAGCAGGGGACCAAGTACTGAACCCTGGGGTACACCACTGGCAACAATTTTGTACTCAGAATATTTATCGCCAACCTTGACTCGCTGCAGCCGATTTGACAAGTAGCTCTTAAGAAGACAAATAGCACTATCACTAAAACCATACATAATCTTTAATTTCCGGCATAGTATAAAATGATTGACTGTGTCAAATGCTTTAGAGAAGTCAAGCAACCCAAGAAGTGTAACCTGTCCTTTATCATATGCTGATCTTATATCATCTAATATTTTGACGGTAGCTGTAGCACAGCTGTGAAACGCCCTAAAGCCAGATTGCATTGGGGATAGAAGATTCTTATCATTAAGACAGTGTACTATTTGGTGTGCAATAAGCGCCTCACACACTTTAGCTAAACAAGATAGAATGCTGATAGGCCTATAATCATTAGGTTCACTTGCAGTCGGTTTTTTAGGCACCGGCATTACAATAGCAATTTTCCATGAAGAGGGAAACGTAGACGTAGTAAAGCAATGGTTAAATATATGCGTTAAGGGGCTCAGAACATGCGATATTATCAGCTTTATAAATTTCAAAGATATTCCATCTTCACCTACTGCGTTGGATTTTATTTTTAGTAACGACTTTTTGACATCATTTACACTTACAGTGGAGAAGTAAAAATTTTGACTCTCAGGGTGAACAGAGGTATCAAAGTTGGATGTAGTAGCAGGCGAATAGTTTGAGAGAAAATAATCATTTAAGGTATTAGGGTCAACATTACACTGATCAGAACATTTCCCACCAATTCCTACCGATTTTAAATTCCTCCACAGCTCCTTAGGGGGAAGTGAGGTATTTAGTTTTGACAAATAAAATTGTGCTTTAGACTCTCTGATTAGCCGAACTGAGGTATTTCTTGCAGTTCTAAATCGTTCCCAATTATATGCAGTGGGGTACCTTTTCCACACATTTTGAAGCTTGTTTCGCTTTTTGATTGAATTTTGTACATTACTTGTAAACCATGGGCATGCCTTATTTTTTACCTTAACCAACCGCAACGGAACATGATTTTCGAAAAGAGTATTTAAAATATTGGTGAAGATATTCAATTTCTCATCAACTGTTTCACCAAGCCATACTTCATTCCACGAGGTTGAACATAGCTCTCTATGGAGAGCCCACAAATTAATGGATTTGAAATCTCTATAGATGAAATTATCAGAACTAGCTCTACAAGATAAATTAATATTGAGGGTACAAAACAACAGATCATGATCAGACAAAAAATAAAGTTGATCAAATAATAAGACAGATGCTAGATCCGACACAATAAAATAATCCAACAGACTAGGGCTAGCATTACAGGCAAAACGAGTAGGAACAGTTTCATTCACAAATGATAACCCTGCAGAGGCAACATTTTCATACAGACGTTTAGAGGAGCTATCTCGACACAAGAGATTTACATTGAAGTCACCACATATAACAAAGAAATCGAAATTAATTAACAAACTATCCAGCTCAGAAAAAAATAAGTCGAGGTTATTACACTTATAAGGGTTATACATGCAAGACAGGAACACTTTAACTTGGTTGTCATATATACACACATTCAAATACTCAGCATTACTATTTCGATCGGATTTAGAAATAAGTTTAACATTCAAATAACTACGACAATAAATAGCAACACCGCCACCTTTCCTTCCAACCCTATCATTTCTAACCAGCTTAAACTTATCAATGCTATAAACCGTGTCATTAACTTCATTACAAAACCACGTTTCAGAAATACATATAACATCCACTGAAGAGTCTTCAATCACATATTTAAGATAATCTAGCTTATTGCAGTTTAAACTTCTAGCATTGAAGTGTATAACTTTGAGTCCACAGTGCTGAGCACAGAGAATTTTAATTAGAGTTTTATGATTTTCGCCAACGCTACTATTAAGGTTGTCATTCAGCATCATCATAGAATATTGCAACGAAGCAATGTTGGTTCAGAACAATTTAGACCAGCAATAAAAACAACAAAGTAATATATCTCACAAAAACATACCAAACGTAACCAATTTTTGAATATAGTTTTACCAGTAGATGAAGCAAGAGAATTAGGATAGAAAAAGATGAATAGAATAGGTGGAGAAGGATAGATATTACAACTAAACTTAACTTCTAACATAATTTTTCTTATACATTGATAGGATTTAAGCATAGTTAACAGAGTGCAAAAAATCAAGATACAATTTAATATTAAATAAAACACTAAAGCAAAACAATTTGTAAACATCATATTCATACACACAAAAAATGAGAACATAAATACTTAAGAACAAGCGACGCAATCCACACGCTCTCGGCTATCCACCCATGTCGCCTCACCATTTCTTTCAGCCCTCACGAAGACTTTACCACGAAGAGAAAAAACCGCCGTCAACTTGTTTTCTCTTCGTTTCTGTTCCGCATAAGCCATTACAAGGCGATTCAGCTTGGTGAGACTTTCATGAACGTAGAAAGGTTCACCACAACCACACTCAATGTCACTGAGATTAAGAGGCCTCTTCTTAGATTTTCGAAACGCTGCCACCGCTTTCAAGAGTTGATTTCGGTCATAAGACGACGCCAATTTAACAACAATAGCTGGCTTATTTCTATTCTTTGAATTAGCCTTTAGCCTGAAAACATCACGCAGCTTAGGTGCATCAGTCATAACCGCAGAGCAAATTTTTGCAACAACAGCAGGTAGATTTTCATTTATTGCTTGTGGTATGCCATGAATAATGATGTCAGAAGCAACAGCATCACTATCATATTTTTCCACTTTCTTCTTTAAAAGTTCAATTTCGTTGTTTAGTGCAACTGCAATAGAAGATTCAACATCATTGTTGTTGCGAGGTTCGCTTTGTTTCTTAAGCTGCTCAATTTCGTTTTTTATGCTGTTTATTTCA